>CAWUFW010015322.1:0-366933 GCA_963921515.1 Calotriton arnoldi
GAGACCAATGCAGGGTCCGACTCGGTCACAAGAACGTTTCCAACATACACAAACAGCACAAAGGCAAAATCACCCAAAAAAGGCCAAACAAGCAATTACCAAGCCAATAAATACTGGGGGGTGGGGACAGAGAACAAAGACACACCCAAACTCCACCTATATAAAGGACACAAATCACTACCATGAGCCTTTACAAATGCCATTCCACTGCCAGCACCCAAGAGAAAGCAACCACACACCCACAGCTCATCCCTCACACAAGCCACACACCATCAGCACACCAACAAATACCTACCTCTCATACACCCAGAAAAACACACACTCACACACCCTCACCTGCACACCAACACACACATCACCCACCATCACCACCCATCACCATGCCCCCCAAGAAGAATCCCAAGTTCCTAGATAGTGAATTGGAAGTCATCGTAGACGAGATCCTCAGGGTGGAGCCACAGCTGTTTGGCACACTGGTCCAACAGACCCCCATGTCGCAGAAAACCAAGATGTGGGAGAGGATCATCAACAGGGTGAACGCCCAATCACCATGTCGGCGCACAAAGACGGACATCCAGAACAGGTGGTATGACGTGCGCAGGAGGGTACGGGACATGCTGAAGAAAGACTACATCAACAGCCAACACACCGGCAGTGGCCCTCCTGCCAAGCCAATATACCTCAGGCCCTGGGAGGAGAAGGTGCGGCAGTGGGCATCCTTCCGCCAGTGAGCGTATATGGACTAGAGGACATCCCAGAGCCTGGTGAGTACACAACAAATGTACACAATATACTGCCACAAAACACACACATCACTGTCAAGGGGAGAGTCAAACCATGCACTCATAGCAATTACACAGCAACTAGAACAGAATCATCCCAAAATGTGTATGTCAGTCAGATAAACACAACACATGCCATCAAAAAGTCACATCCAACTGTGCCAACACATGTACAAACACAACCACAACTACAGCTAGGCAGTGGCACAAATAGAACTAACAAACACATCCACACATGTAGCCACCACAACAACACCAACACACAGTGAAGACCACTCAAAGGAAGGAATTCTGTGTATGCTGGCCAAGTCAGTGTAGCCAATAGCATCATGGGAGTCGCAGTCACACATATTGCCCCCCACAACTGTCCCATCAACACCACCATGAACCATGCGCACATCACAGGGAGTGGAGAAGGACTCACAAGATGGCTGACACTGGCTACTGCTGTGGGGAGCACAAGGCCCTGCTGGCAACTGTGCACCAACAAACAGCAGGACACCACTGACTGACATCCTGAGAGACAACTTACACTCCCTGCAATGCAAGCACGTTCCATGGTGGGAAATCTGGCTAGCTGGGTGGGAAGGGGGACTTGCAGCACTGACCATAGTCACAAGCACCTCCCCTCACACACCCCCAACACAAACTCCACAGAACCCACCTGGTAGAATGCAATGCCCCCCATCCTAACACAAGATCCCACAAAGAACCACCACCCTGGGTTATGTTGTGTGAAGCACAGGGACACTCTTGGGACTTCTAGCCAAACAACTGCCAGGACAACACTCCCAGCCATCCTGTCAGCACAGCCAGCCCACCCCACAGGGAAGCAGAATCAAAAGGAAGGAAGCATGGGCATGCTGGGAAGGGGGTGGAGGCAATAGCATGATGGGAGTCGTAGTCACTGATATTGGTCACCCCCACAACTGTCCCATCAACACCACCCTGAACCATGCTCACATCACAGGAAGTGGAGAAGGACTCACAAGATGGCTGACACTGGCTACTGCTGTGGGGAGCACAAGGCCCTGCTGGCAACTGTGCACCAACAAACAGCAGGACACCACTGACTGACATCCTGAGAGACAACTTACACTCCCTGCAATGCAAGCACGTTCCATGGTGGGATATCTGGCTGGCTGGGTGGGAAGGGGGACTTGCAGCACTGACCATAGTCACAAGCACCTCCCCTCACACACCCCCAACACAAACTCCACAGAACCCACCTGGTAGAATGCAATGCCCCCATCCTAACACAAGATCCCACAAAGAACCACCACCCTGGGTTATGTTGTGTGAAGCACAGGGACACTCTTGGGACTTCTAGCCAAACAACTGCCAGGACAACACTCCCAGCCATCCTGTCAGCACAGCCAGCCCACCCCACAGGGAAGCAGAGTCAAAAGGAAGGAAGCATGGGCATGCTGGGAAGGGGGGAGGAGGCAATAGCATGATGGGAGTCGTAGTCACAGCTCTACATCCCCCACCACATGGCCCAGCAAGCTCACACTCACGCATGCACATCCCACAGAGAGTGGAAAGGCCCATCAAAGATGTCTGACGCTGTTGCTGTGTCGTGGGGAGCACACGGGCATGCTGGGTACTGCACACCAACCAACAGCAGGACACCACTGTCAGCCATCTTGCCATTGCTCTCACACCCACACACACTGAACTCCACACAAAAGCAAGTAAGTATGGGAATGCTGGGAAGTGGGGTGGAGGCAATGGCATGATGGGAGTCGTAGTCACAGACATAGCTCACCCCCACAACTGTCCCATCAACACCAACCTGAACCATGCTCACATCACAGGGAGTGGAGAAGGACTCACAAGATGGCTGACACTGGCTACTGCTGTGGGGAGCACAAGGCCCTGCTGGCAAATGTGCACCAACAAACAGCAGGACACCACTGACTGACATCCTGAGAGACAACTTACACTCCCTGCAACGCAAGCACGTTCCATGGTGGGATAACTGACTGGCTGGGTGGGTGGGAAGGAGGGCCGGCTGTCAACCAAACACAACCAATGCAGACCATGTTCACACCCCAGAAAATACATAGAAATGCCCAAATAATGCAGGACAATGTGCCACACCAATATCAACCCCTGACTGTGACGACTTAGGACAATGCAATGTACAGGCCCGCACCCAGAGGCACAGTCACAACTGTCATGTGTGTCAACCATTGATGCCTGCAGAAACATGACATACATTGTTTGTGTCTCCCAAAAACAGGTGATGATGGGGACACAGCAGCAGACGCTGAGGAGTCCCAGTCCCAGGCTCAAGAGGATGCCGAGTACACTGGCGTCGTACAGCCTCTGTCCTCCTCGGACGATGAAGAACAACCTGGCACATCCGGTGCAAGTCAACATGCAGCACCAGCAGGACCACCAGCTGCAGCACCAGCAGGACCACCAGCTGCACCCCCTGCACCCACCCCTCCAACGACTGTCACCACGAATACCATCCCTGCCGACATGGACAGAACAAGGAGCAACACCAGCACAGTGACCCTGGACCAACCTGGGGCCATGGACACCACCACCACCACCAACCCCCAAGGTGGACCAGGGTTATCTGTGCGTGCCACTGCACACACTGCACATGTCAGCAGGGGTGGTGGGAGGGGTGGGAGACAGAGGTCGCTGCTTGCAGACGTTGCTGGTGTGCATGATGACCCACAACTGGTACGCATAGCTGATGCGTACCAGTCCAGCACCGGAGAGCTCAGCCAGGTAGTGGGGCTCCTCAGAGACATTAAACAGCAGCAGGCTGCCCATCATGCCCGCTTGGACTCCCACATGTCCCACGTGGACTCACACATGTCCCGCGTGGAGTCCAAGTGGGATGCACTGCATGAGATGACGGCGGTGCACAGGGACATTTTACAATGCCTCCGCCAGATGAACAGCAACCAGTCCACACCTCCCTGTGTGCCAACAACATCTGGTGCCGAACAAACTGCAACTGCCACAGGGAGGGAGGAGGACTCTGGCGGAGAGTCCCCTGCACCGCAGCAGCCTGTACTTGAGGGGCCCCCCAAGAAGAGGGGTCGTCCGAGGAGGGAAAAGTGAGAGGCCGATGGCCAAGCGCAACTCCCAGGAAGCCTGAACCTGTTCTGGATGTTCGCCTTTGTGCACAGACTGTTCACCCTGTTGACGGCAACACTACTCCCACACATTGCATGGGGAGTACAAGTTGGACCAATGTGTCAGACAACTGTGGCCCCGATACTGGGGATCCTGTCTACCCGGACTTTCAATTCACCTAGGAACTTGGGATTGCAAGATTTATGTACAGCACAACCCATCCTATGCACTATTAACACAAATGTATCACAATAAACACACTAATACACCATACTTGCCTCTGTCGTGATTCCAACGTGGGTGCTGTTATGGGGATGATGAACTGCAAAATTACACTGTGTATGCGAACTGCAACAGCAAGGACAACACAGGCATGTGAGTACAGGCAACGTGACACACATGAGGGAGACACACCACCAGGGCTACACAACACATACACACCTAGGCCATCTGACTCATTGCCTACACTGATGTTGCCAGGGAAGACGGTGCAATGCACAGACACCACACCCATTCCCAGTTGTAGTCAAGTAGCCCACAGGTGCAGTAAGCAAATGGCAGTCAAATGTGTGACCACAGACAACGCACATCACAAAGTGAAGCACAGGTTTATTACACAGTTGCAACATGCCGTAACCACTACAGATGCAAGGTAACCCCACCTGGCAGCGGGCACACAGTCAACAACTGTAGACGGAAGGAAGTCCATGGGTGTGGCGCACATCACCTGTAGGGACACAACAGCTACCAGCCTGGATGTGCAATCACGTCGTCGGTGGACACAGTTGACCAAACGAATCTGAAAGTACCCTGTGAAGGACAGAAATGACACACAGTCAAAAGCAATGGAGTACAGGACAGAACAGCAAAACTCATGCACAATACATGTTACAAAATACCCACCCAGAACCAAGTTAGCATGTCAACACTGTTGGGGAGTACAGCCCACCTGTCACCACACATCGCAACACACATCCAGTCAAGTAGCCCATGGACACACTCCAACAGCACCAGAGCACCACCCACACATCATGCCAACTCACATCATTGACATGACACCTCAGGATACTCACATTCAGCTAAAGAAGTTGGTGATGAACTGTGTGCGGACATCACCATCATCATCATCATTGTCACTGGCATCGTGGTCCAGGCCAGGATCCTCCACAGGTGGCGGATGTTGGTCATTGTCATCCTGGATGAGAGGCAACTCCTTCCGCACTGCCAGGTTGTGGAGCATGCAGCAGACGATGATAATCTTGCACACTTTCGCAGGGGCATATGGGAGGGACCCTCCGGTCTTGTCCAGGCAGCGGAAGCGGCTCTTCAGGAGACCAAAGGTCCGCTCAATCACTCTCCTGGTCCGACCATGTGCCTCATTGTAGCGCATCTGGGCAGGTGTCACAGGGTTCCTGAGGGGTGTCAGCAACCACGGCATGTTGGGGTATCCCGAGTCACCTACGGACAGACAAGTGCACATTAGCTGACTTGGAAAAGTGGGCGGAATACTACAGATCAGATCACACACAATGGCACAAAGTCAGTACACACCGACAAGCCAGGCACGCTGGTTCTGCATCTGTGCCATCATCCTGGGGATGCGACTACTCCTCATCACAAAGGCATCGTGTGCTGAACCAGGGAAACGGGCACACACGTGTGTGATGGTCATGTCTGCAAGACACACCACCAGTGCATTGACCGAGTGGTAGTGCTTGCGGTTCCTGTAGGCCTGCTCCTGGGCCTGTGGTGGTACCAAAGCCACATGTGTCCCATCAATGGAGCCAATGACATGCGGCATCCTCCCCAGGGCATAAAAGTCACTCTTCACGTCAGTGAGTCGTCGCAGTCTAGGGAAATAGATGTACCGGTTCAGGAAGAGCAACATTGCCGCCAAAACATCGCGGAGCACACGGCTGAACATGGTCTGTGACATCCCACCAGCAGTCGCCACAGTATGTTGGAAGGTACCAGTGGCAAAGAAGTGTAGGGCTGCCATCACCTTCACCTTGGGGGTCAGCGCTGTAGGATACGGCCGGCCAGGCTGCAAATGTGGGGACAACTGCACTGCCAAATCCTCAATCAGCTGCCTGGTGAAGCGGTACCGTCGGATGCTGTCCCGTTCCACCATCGTTGCCAGGTCTGGGAATGGCCGATGGACAGCAGGAGCCCTGCAGTGCAGAGGAGAAGTAAGCAAGATTGTCAGTCACCCCACATATGCGGCATTGAACACACTCAAGATCCCAACATACATCATTATGAGGCACAACTACATGAAGTGTGCAGTACCGGAAGGACATGTATGGTACATACATGGCCAACATCTGTCAACACGGTCCAACAGGTGGCATCAATTTGTCCCAGGTTGGCCCATTGGATATCATGAGGCCGTGTCACAGTTCCCATCTCCTGCTGCCGTGTCACAATAACCCCCCACAGTGACATGTGAGGACAGATGTGCCCCAGGCACCACAGCTCAATGACAGGTACATTCCCAGGGACCCTGTAATGCCACATGGACACTGGCATTACATGGAGTATCATGTATACACCACAGCAAAACAACCATGACCCCCACAGGTAGTGGCCCCACTTGCCACGGCAGGACAGACATGGACGTCTGTGACTCACACGCACAACATCAGAGTCCATGCACACACAACGTGGATGTGGAGACTGTCTCCCATTGTGCACATGAAATCAGAGACATTGTAAACACTACATGCACAAAGACTGTGGAGGACCATCACTATTGTGCCACTGGGACACCCTGGCTCAAACATACCGTCCCACATGGGACTCACGGGGTATGTGACATGACATACACATACACCACTGTGAAATGTGACCATGGCACATGCACAGATATGAACAGTTGCACATCACAGTGGTCACGTACACGTAACACCCAGGATCCTGTCCCCATGAACACGTGCACAGCCTTGGGGTGGCTGCCCACAGGTGACACCCACAGGACAACATGTACACCAACATACACACAATAGGAAATGCATCCTTACATGCTTTATGTTAAAGTTTGGACAGGCTGTCGTGATGTAGGTGTGCCTCTCACTCCCTGGGAGCTATCTGTGGCTGGCATATGTCCATCTTAGACAGGCATGCTGACATATGCCAGTCACATGTACAGTGAATCGTTGTACCGCAATGGACCGATCGGTGCCTCCGGCCGGCCCATTGCATTCAATGTGTGCGGGTACGCGTTGTACCCCTGTGCGTGTTGAACTGCAATGGACCGATCGGTGCCTCCGGCCGGCCCATTGCATTCAATGTGTGCGGGTACGCGTTGTACCCCTCTGCGCGTTGTACCGCAATGGACCGATCGGTGCCTCCGGCCGGCCCATTGCATTCAATGTGTGCGGGTACGCGTTGTACCCCTGTGCGCGTTGTACCGCAATGGACCGATCGGTGCCTCCGGCCGGCCCATTGCATTCAATGTGTGCGGGTACGCGTTGTACCCCTATGCGCGTTGTACCGCAATGGACCGATCGGTGCGCACCCATTGACAATGGGCTTGCCTGGCAACGGACGCGTTTTCGAATTTCGAACGAGTCGGTTGCTGGAAATTCAGTTGGTCACCCACAACAATGTTGCAAAATCATGTATGCCATGAAGTTGAGGATTTGAAGGATGCTGTGGGCG
This sequence comes from Calotriton arnoldi, assembly GCA_963921515.1. Taxonomy (NCBI): domain Eukaryota; kingdom Metazoa; phylum Chordata; class Amphibia; order Caudata; family Salamandridae; genus Calotriton; species Calotriton arnoldi. The sequence continues at coordinate 7,545 of CAWUFW010015322.1, forward strand.
TGTTTTGGTGCTGCTATTCCATGGATTGGCCAGATTCAGAAGATGCAAACGACTTGGACCTATCACTTTGGACACAAGGGACAGTATCTGCCTCTCCAGCACATATATATTGCTGGCTGTTCCCCTGAGAGCTCACTTGCCTGCACTACATGCTCCAGGACGACATCTGCCACTGCACTGCTGCTGTCTCTGCCCCTCTGGACCCTGCAATGGCACGTACTGTGGAGAGAGCCCCAGCCTTCAGCCTTGAAGAGAACCAGGCCCTGCTGGACAGCCTACTTCCACAGTACAGCAAGCTGTATGGGACACCAGGGGAGCAGGTGAGTGTTCTGTGCACTGCCTTTCTGAATGTGCATTTTGTGTGACTAGCAAGGCTGAGAGTCTGCACGCCACTGGCTAGCAGGCTCACTGAGTAGTTGTCACCCCCATAGTGTGTAGTGACTTGCACTGGACAGGTATGGTGCAGTGACAGTGCATTTGAACATGGTTTTACTTCCCATGCAATGATACCATGTAGTGACGTCTGGCAAACTGTCCATGGTCAGCTTTGCACTGCCTGTGTACATCATGTGCCCCTGTGATTGAGACATGTATATGCAACTGTGTCATGCACGGATATGTTGCATGTGTGGTAATGGCCTTTTCACTTTGTCATCCTGACAGGTTAATGCCCATCGGAAGCAGGAAATCTGGAAGGACATCGTCCGGGCTGTCCGGTCCGTGGGGGTCTACAAGCGCCGGATCCGCAACTGCCAGAAGAGGTGGCAGGACCTTCGGGGCTGGACCCGGAGGATTGCACGGGTCCAGCTGAAGCTGTCGCCTCCTCGCAGGAGGGGCGGAACACGGACCCTGACCCCCACATGCTCCAGATCCTGGCGGTGGTCTTTCCAGACCTGGATGGGCAGCTGAAGGCCAGACAGCAGCAAGGAGGGGTGAGTCAAAGACTGCACTGTGAACTCTGTATTACATGCTTTGTGCCCTCCTCTGGCCTGGTTCAACTGCCACAGTGCAGCAGTCATGTTGTCCAGGAGCCATGTCCCTCTATTGTGCACTGCCCACTGCTCATCTGATACCCAGGTGTGGCCCTTACATTCAGGGAATTGTGTCACTTGGGACTGTGTCCTTGCAGTTTGCTTCACTAAAGGTGGGGGACAGCATCTGTTTCCCTAACTCTGTTGTGGGCATCATGGGTGGGTCCATTGTTCACACAACGCCTGGGTTTGGACATGTGATCTGCGTGTTGCTTTGATATGCGGTCCACTTGCTGAGCTGAGCCACCACATGTGCCTGGGGTATGTGGCACACGCCCATGCAGCGGGTGGGAACAATGTTTGGGTCCCAGGAGTGTGCAGATTACGTGTGTCACACATACATAGCCAGCTATCCACTGTCCAGGGCACATCCCTCATTCATGTGGAGCAGGACAGTCATGCCTACTCCAGGCCATGCAATGCACTCTGTACTCCCACTCCCGTGTATCAGCTGACACATTGTGCACAGTGATTTGACCCCTCAGGTGTCTGCCTCTGTGTCAGTGTGCTGTGGATTAGTTGCCAGGACTGCTGGGGTGTTTCTTGGTAGGGGCTCAGCATGCCCCTGGAGATGTGACCATAGGAGACGATACTTGTGTGTCACATAGGTGTTTGATCAGCTGCCCGTGCAGACTGGGGTATGCGAATGTGAAGTTCAGGCAGCTGTTCCCCATTCACAGCAAATTGTGAGGGGCTCAGGTTCAGAGGGTAGTGTCACAGGTCTCCCATATGTCCAATAGGTGTGACCTGGACAGATGAGGGTTGAGATGATGTGTTGTGTGGGGGATGTACATGTGCACTTGTGCAGCTCCAGGACTTGCATTCCCCATGACCTACTATTGTGACACAGTGCATAGTGTTGTTGTCTGGCTGCCAAGTCATACATCACTGAGACAGTGATGTATGACTTAGCAGTCATGCCTCTGCCATGGCATGTGTCAACTTATTGGTGGTCCTGCAGGGGAGTGACATGTGCTACATGCACACCATAGTGGCGCTGGCTATCAGGACATGGGTGCATCATGGTGTCTGTCGCTGGTATGCATCACATGCATTTCCTATTTGACTCTGGGCATCCCTTTCATCCGGAAACCTGTACTGACTCAGTGGCAAGAGCTGTGATGTGTCCACACCGTGTCCTCTGCACTGTCCAACTACTGTGTACTTGGTGCATGTGTCCACACTGGGGTGTTGCAATCCAACAGACACCAGACAGATGGGTGCAAGGCCATGTGGGATGTGAGTGCCATGCTTGGCATCAGACTGACAATTGGCTTCTCCTGTTCAGTTAGGGCACTTTTAGCAATGTACAACTAATGATGCCAGGGCTTGCTCTGTGATGTGCTGTGCTCACAGTGGTGTGTGCGTTTGGTGCAGGTGACTGATGTCTGTCTGTTTCCCCATTGTTTGCAGATACATCCACGGCCACGGAAGGGGACAGCTCCACGGACCAGGAGGAGCCAGAGAGCCAGACTGGGTCAGCAGCCGAGGAGTGGTCGGAGGGACCCAGTGGCACGGAGGGCGAGGGGAGCCACACCGAGGAGTCCTCAGCACCATCCACCTCAGCTGAGGACCAGAGCAACTCGGAGGATGACTCCCTTGTGGAGGCGGGTGTCAGCAGCCACCACACCCCAGCTAGTGTTGCTGTCCCCGCCACCACCAGCACCACCACCGCCCTCCCATCGGCTCCCATTCCCAAGGTCCGTGGAGGCTCCCATGTTCGGGAGCGTGTCTCCTTTGGCCCAGGCACCGCACCCCCTGCCCCTGTGTCCCCTGCTGCCCTGAGTGAGGAGTCTGTGTACCTCCTTCGCCAGCTCCATGTAGGGCAGACAGCCATGCTGAGTGTCCTCCATGCGCACACCGCACTGTTGACTCAGCTGGTGTCGTTCATGGAGGGCATCTCATCGGGCATGTCTGACCTACAGAGGGGCAACAGGTCCATGGACTCCTCCCTGACGGCAGCAGTGTCCCTCCTCAGACAGTCCCTCACCCCTCCTGCCTCTGCTCCATCCACACTCCCCAGCACCTTGCCCGTCCCAAGCACACACACACCGGCACAGGCACACACCAGCACACACACATCCAGCACACAGACACACACGCCACAAACTAAACGCACACGCACGCACAGTCAGGGGACTGAAACCAGACTCACAGGGGATGGGGCCCTGGTACACACACACGCATCCACGGGCACTGCACAGTCCTCAGTTGCCTCTCCCTCCAAAGCACCCTCCCTTGCCTCACCTGCAACCCCAAAGACCCAGCGCCTCTTCCTCAGTGACCTCGGCCTCTTCCCCTCCGATCCAGCTGCCCCAGCATCCAGGGGGAAGAGGAAGCCCCCACACGGAGCAGAGTGCCCCTCGCCCCCGGACACCCTCCCCCAGGCGCAGACAGACTGAGGCCCCCACCCGCAAGTCCCCCGGAGTGCTAAGAGCAAGACCCCGCCGCCGCCCTGCAGCTCAAGCACCAGGTCTCCTTCCTCCATCCCTCAGGCCCCCACTCCACAGGTGCCCCCACCACACCCTGCCCCAGGTTCCCCCACCCACAGATATACCATCCCCAAGAGGCTCCGGCCTTCTCCCCCTGCCACTTGCTCTCCCGGCACCACACCCCCGCTGCGCTTGTCTGTGCCACTGATGTGGTGAGGGTGTCCTCCCCTCTGTCCAGCCCACCTTGCCTGTTCCCCATTCTACTCCCCTGGTGGTAGGCACTGCAGTGGAGTCCACTACCACCCTGTCTGACTTGGGCACTGCAGTGGCGGACCTGTCCACTCCATCTGCAGGGTCCACTGCAGTCGTGCCGGCACCCACAACATCTGAGCCATGCCCCCAGTTGTGCCGGCACACACCATGTCAGACACCTCCACTGCAGTTGTCAGTGGCTCTTCAGCACCCACCACCCCTTCCCTGCTTCCTCCTGGTGAGCCCTGATCCTGTCCCTGCGGTGCCTGGCCTACCCCCCGGTTGCCCCTCCTAGTGGATTGTCCCTGGTTTTGTGCAGGCATGTGTAGGGTGGCATCTGCCACTGTCACCCACTTGTGACTTTGTTGATGGACTGGCCATTGGCCTTTGTTTATGTTCTACCGGACTTCTACTTTTAATGCCACATATGCTGAATAAAGCAACTTTCTGTTCTCTAGTGCTTTTGCTTCTGATGTACATGATGTTGATGATGCTAACAATGCCCTTGCTGCAGTGATGGTGATATTTGGTCTCATGATAATGAAGTGTTACTGTGCAGGAACCCATGTGGTCCAGGGGAATGTGTCCTATCCTGTGGTGTATCCATGTCATCCATAGCAGCATCTGAGGGTTTCATGTGTTCAGTATTTGGCAATGGGATTTCCTACTTAGATTGGCAATTACACATCTGTGGCTTCCACCCCTGCACATCTGTTGTGCCTGCCATTGTTCTATTCGTCTACTTCCCTGACCGTGTGGCCATCTCCAGTGAACATGCAGGTTTGGGCATCAATGGGGAAGGACTCATCTGTGTTGTCAGTGCAACATTGCTATACAAGTGTGTTGGATCTGTGCTGATGATTCCGTTGGCACTTCCATGACCAGGCTGATGGGACGGGAGCCCTCATTTGGTGCTAATTGTTCATTGTGTGTCCCATTGCTGCCATGGTATGGTATCTGTTCGCCTCACATCTGCAGTCTCCACAGGGTATCTGCATGTGTGTGCCCATTGGTGCAAATATGTGGGTCTGCATTCGGATGGTCACTTCTGTCATTGTGTCATTGATGATTGTTGACGGTGTCAGCCCCCATGGGTGTTGTTTGTCTGCACATGGCCAAAGTTATGTCTTATTTGCACTGCAGGATTTGGCTCCCCCAATTTATGTTGCAAATGGGACACATACACTACTTTGCCACTGATGTGTTTGTTGTTCTGTGACCAGGAATCATCCATGCAGTTTGGCAGTTGCACCTCTTACTTTGTCAACACTTACCTTTTGGTCACTGTGATGATGGGGGTTTGGACCCCATTGCCACAATGTTCAAAATGTGCTGCAGCTATGGACCCCACACTTGCCTTTTGGTCACTGTGATGATGGGGGTTTGGACCCCATTGCCACAATGTTCAAAATGTGCTGCAGCTATGGACCCCACACTTACCTTTTGGTCACTGTGATGATGGGTGTTTGGACCCCATTGCCACAATGTTCAAAATGTGCTGCAGCTATGGACCCCACACTTACCTTTTGGTCACTGTGATGATGGGTGTTTGGGCCCCATTGCCACAATGTTCAAAATGTGCTGCAGCTATGGACCCCACACTTACCTTTTGGTCACTGTGATGATGGGGGTTTGGACCCCATTGCCACAATGTTCAAAATGTGCTGCAGCTATGGACCCCACACTTGCCTTTTGGACACTGTGATGATGGGGGTTTGGACCTCATTGCCACAATGGTCATGGCCTGCTTGCGTTGTGTGTGCCACACACATATTTGTGTGGCACATGTGCTAGGGGGTCACATTGTATGTTCGAAGTCATGTTCGTTGTTGTAGGCATTTGACACAGTCTACACACGCTTGTCATGGTGTTGGGGGATGTCTTCTTCTTGCATTCCCTAGGTTGTGGTGTGCTGGTTGTGTCATGCATTGTCCATCCTATGGGTGGGGGTGGTAGTGGTGGTAGGCATCCTGCCCCCCTGGGTGAGGGTGGTAGTAGTGGTAGGCATCCTGCCCCCCTGGCTAAGGGTGGTAGTAGTGGTAGGCATCCTGCCCACCCTGGGTGAGGGTGGTAGTAGTGGTAGGCATCCTGCCCCCTGGCTAAGGGTGGTAGTAGTGGTAGGCATCCTGCCCCCCTGGCTGAGGGTGGTAGTAGTGGTAGGCATCGTGCCCCCCTGGGTGAGGGTGGTAGTAGTGGTAGGCATCCTGCCCCCCTGGCTAAGGGTGGTAGTAGTGGTAGGCATCCTGCCCCCCTGGGTGAGGGTGGTAGTAGTGGTGGGCATCCTGCCCCCCTGGCTGAGGGTGGTAGTAGTGGTAGGCATCCAGTCCCCCTGGGTAAGGGTGGTAGTGGTGGTAGGCATCCTGCCCCCCCTGGGTAGGGGTGGTGGTGCACATTCAGGCCCCTGTGTGCATATGTGGCATTGGTGATGGGCATCCCGCCCCTATGGTGCTGCTGTTGCTGGTGTAAGTATATTCTGCATCCCTGTGTGTGTGTGATGTGTCGTGTACGTGTTGTATGTGTTTTGTGGTTGGTGTCTGGCTTACCTTCTGCGCCGTACGCGTCCGTGCCTGTTCCGGTAGTATATGTAGAATATTGGTATGATCGGGACGAAGGGATTCATGGTTGGTTCGTGTCGTTCGTCCTTCTCGTTGCTTCGCGTCGTCCTCGTCGCTTCGCCTCGTCCTCGTCGCTTCGCCTCGTCCTCGTCGCTGCCGTGTTCGTCTCGGAGCCGTGGATCGTGTTGTGGCGCGAATCGGAGCTTATGTGCGCCTCTCCCGGATGCTTTGACGTGCCGTGCGTAGCGGCGGGTTCGGCGCATACGGAAAGCGCATCGTACTTGTCCGGCCGGACGGGGCTGCATTTTTCCTTCCGTGCGACTCGATTCGGCGTTTCCGGAATCGCCTCGGTCGGAGAACAGGACCTGGTTTGGGTGAGTACGGCTCGGCCGGATTCTTTGCTGTTGTGCGCATCGTACTTGCTCGTTCGGTGTGCTGTACGGATCGGTCGGGAAACAGGCTTTCGCATGGCTTTTTTCCCGACCGAATGGTATTGGGTGCGCCTCCGACCGAGATCGGAATCGGCCCCATAGTGTACTTTATTAATAAAACATGTTTTAATACAAACACTTTTTTACAATTATTACAATTTTTTGTATACAATGTTATATTTTAGGTAATATTATTTATATTTTAAATATAAATAATAATAATTAGTACATAAGTCATTTTTTAATACAAGCATTTTTCATAACATTTATACAAAATTTTAACATTAATTAAACAGTACAGATTTTTAATATACATTGAAAAAAAATGTATATTTTTTGAATTATAATAATAAGTATTAAATATTTAATAATATTTATTATAATTTTACATTAGAAATAATATGTCAAATAATTTTTTAACATAAGTATTATTTTGTAGTATTTTTACAAAACATTATAGTAATATATTTACAATGTAAAATAAGTTTAATAAAGAAATGTATAAATCTGAAGTATTTAAAGCGGCCATTTTTATTTCTAACTTGTATTTTGTAATCGGTCGGTTTTGTTTTAGGTCATTTCTGAGGGGAGAAGCTTGCGGTTGGAAGCTGTGTCGCATCGGGTAATGTACGTTTAATTTTCTTTAATAAAACTTTAATTTTGGGTTAATTTGAAGGTAGTTAAGTAGTATGTATTGTATGTTTTAGTTATGCGTTATCGAAATGCCGTTAGTTTGTTAATCGGTCGGTGTTAGAGTTTGATAGATATGTGAAATTAAGTTTAAAGTATGGTGCTAGTGTTATATTTATTTGTATTATGATAAAATGTATATGTATATTTGTGTGGGAGGGATTGTTTTTGTTTATTACAGGTTTTGGTCACTTGGAAGTTGCCGTTGGAAGAAGAATGCGTTTTTTTTTATTTAAGGAAGTGTGTATTAGTTTTAGAAAACTAATAATTATTTTACACTTCCTTAATTTTTCGGGTTTTCATGGAGCGTTTGTTTTTTTAAATACGTTTTTCGGGATTTTTATGGTTTATTGTTTGTGGATCTATTGCCGGTGGATTATTTTTTAAACAGTTGGATTTTTCCATTTTTGGGGGTATTTTTATCGTTTATTGGGATTTTCTAAAATGTGGATTTCTTTATGGCTTTTTGCATTTCGTTTCTTCAGCGACCAAACCAGTAAGTTATTTTAAATTATTTATTGTGGGTGGGAAATGTGAAAAATGACATTGTTATTGTAATTTATATTTTATAAAATATAATTATTATGTCAATTCATTTTATATATATTAATTAAATTAATTGACAAAATAATTATATTTTTGGAGTTAAAAAGAAATTACATCTCGTAGGAAAACTGGCACCGACCACAAGACAGATACTCACTACAAGGGTTATTTTTATTCGTGGACATTCCAGACCCCTCCCCTCCTTTCCCTACCACCCCCCACAGTTTACTGTTTATCTTATGATAGCGTAAAGTTAGCTTCTATATATTGGGAACAAAAACATGGTCGCCAACCAAGGAGGTAAACAGGGAGGGAATGGAGGACTACACAACAATCCGCATCCTTGTGGGAACCCACATATACAGACGCTTGACACTAATCAACCTTCCCAAGTTCACATTAGACCTCTGAAGATGTAATTCAAGTACAATTAAATGTTTGATCCGCACTGCCCGAAGTTACATGTTATTATGTATAATCAACGTAATACAATGATGTACCATGGAAAATACAAACACCAATAAAAAAATTTAAGCTAAAAAAAAAAAAAGAAATTATTTATTTGGTTGTTTGATTTTGGATTGTGAGTTTTGGAGTATTTTGAGGTATTTTGAGTTACAGTAGACTTTTGGCTATTGTTTCAAGGTATTCTAGCCCTTTAGTTGTTGGGTAGAGTCTTACTTTGTATTGTAAGTACTCAAACATTTGTTTAGTTTGCTTGGTTAGTTTTGGGCCTAGTTGTGTTACAGACTGCTCCATTCTTAGTTGTTGGTAGCTTTCTTCTTTTTGGATAGATAGTAATAGTTTATGTAGAGTTGGTGGAGTTCTGCCTGTTGTTGCTTGGAAGGCGTTATGCCATCCTTCTACAGCATTGTTAGTTTTAGCTTCTTTGTTTAGGGTACTGTTATATACATTACACCATGGAATGTGGTATTTAGGTTGCCTTCTGTGTCCAGATCTGTGTAGCCTTCCCACCCAGGTATCCTCAAAATTGTCCAGCAGGGGACTTAGGGGTCGATTACGATGGCATCGCATTGCCAAAAGGGACCGCCCGCCATAGGTGCGGCGGTCCCGCTACACAAATCAGGATGCGCCCGCCACACTGGCGGGCGCATCCCGTATTTTTACATTGCGGCGGGCGGTGCTGCAGGCAGCACCCGCCGCAATGTAAAAATACAAGTTGCGCATTTACATGCACAACGTGACAGGCACCGCGCGGTGCCTGCCACATTGTACATGCAAATGCAGGGGGGTACCATAGGTACCCCACATGTGCACCCCCCACCCCCCCCAACACCCTGGGGGCCTGCAACGGGCCCCCAACAGCAGGAACCGCCAGCCTTTCCATGGCGGCAATGCAGCCATGGAAAGGCTGCTCGCAGCCTGCATTGTGATATGGATGGCGGTGTCTTCCAGACACTGCCACCATATTCAGCACGTTTTCCGCCGGTCGACGAGTCGACTGGCGGAAAAGCGGTGGACGGTCTTTCCGTCCGCCGCGGACCCCCCAGCCATCATGATATGGCGGGGGGTCTTTGCTGTCGGGATGGCGGGTGGATCGCCCCCGCAGGGCCAGCGGTGACCACCGCCGGCCCGGCGGGGGCGATCCGCCTGCCATCGTGATCGGCCCCTTGGTTTTTGCTCATTTTGTTGGTAGTAGGCACTCTCAATTAGTAAATTGTAGTGTTCAGCTACGTCCGTAATTGGGACGTATGGCAGTACTATTAGTTTTTTAATTTGATATGCAAAGGTGCTATTTGTTGCATATTCTACACTTAGGGGCTCATTACGATGACGGACTGAAAATCCCTCCGACCGCCGTGCCTGTGGGAAAAAACTGTCCGATTGTACTGCCGCATTTTCCGCCGGTCAGATTATGATGCAAAGCATGTAAAGTCCATCAGCGCCGGACGCAATTCAGATAAGTCCGTCCGCCAGTGTCGGAAAAGCTGCAAAGCCAACCGCTGCGGTCGGGGTACACTGATCAATGGACCAAAAAGGCTGCACCTCCCGCGGAATGACCGCACGGCCAATTACGATGAGACAGCGGAGCTGGTGTAACGATCATGGCTGTTCCGACCACTGCGGTCGCGCGCAGGCCAAATGAATGGCGGACGGAACAAACTTCACTACAATGCTCAAAGTGTGCCTGTATTATCCGCAGCCCTCAATAACATCAGACACGCACCAATGACACACCACAATGCATTCCTGAAATGAAAGCCATGGTCAGCATGGAAGATACACCTGGTGGCAACACCCATGTGGACACACCCACATACCACAGTATTTAAACCAACCCCTTCCTGGACCAGCATCCTTTGCAAAATAGGCACAGAGAGAGGCAGAGACACAGAGAGAGACAGGACACCATTTTGGCACACAGCACACCATCACACCCACACACCACCACTTCACAGCCACACACCTGACACACCTCACACATCCTCATTACCACCTTGCACCCTGCAGCTGTCATTCATTTGCACCATGCCCAATCCCAAAATGCCCAAATTCACAGACACAGAGTTGAAAGTGCTGGTAGATGAGATAATCGGGGTAGAACCACATTTGTATGGGAACCTGGTCCAACAGACATCCATTGTGCGCAAAAATCAGATGTGGGCTAGGATCTACAACAAAGTCAATGCAGTAGCGATCACCCTACGCACACTGCGTGAGATCAAAAGGCGGTGGACCGACCTCAAGGCCCGGGTCAAGGCTCGGGCACAGAGGAACCACGAGGCGGCCCAAACAACTGGTGGCGGCCCTCCCATTCCACCACTAACATTCACCGAATGGGAGGAGAAGGTGCTTGCCATACTGCATCCCATGAGTCTCACCGGAATCGAGGGGGGAATGGAGGCTGGTAAGTACAAACAAAATGACCACATCGCACTGTAATGTACTGTTGTGCATAACAAGTGAGCCTCAATTGCCAGACCAAATCAAACTCATGTACAATGCATGCTTTCAATATGAATGTCTCACAAGGCTAGCATTTCATCACACTGACTCACCTGACAGGTATGTAGTCAGCTCATGCACCCTGGCCTCCCCCCCAAACAGCATGGAGCACCCTCCCCACCCCACAGCCATGTGGCAGCTATCACCGTCGATTGTGCCTCCTAACAGGTAGGTAGCCATGTCACTGGGGAGGGGGTTGTTGAGACCTGACTGCAAGACCACAACTCCCACAAGGCCCTCTGTACTCGCTCCCAAACAGCATGGAGCACCCTCCCTACCCCACAGCCATGTGGCAGCCATCACAGTCGACAGTGCCTCCTGACAGGTAGGTAGCCATCTTACTGGGGAGGGGGTTGCCGAGACCTGACTGCAAGACCACAACTCCCACAAGGCCCTCTGTACTCCCTCCCAAACAGCATGGAGCACCCTCCCCACCCCACAGCCATGTGGCAGCCATCACAGTCGACAGTGCCTCCTGGCAGGTAGGTAGCCATCTCACTGGGGAGGGGGTTGTCGAAACCTGACTGCAAGACCACAACTCCCACAAGGCCCTCTGTACTCCCTCCCAAACAGCAAGGAGCACCCTCCCCACCCCACAGCCATGTGGCAGCCATCGCCCTCCTCTGCTTCACTTAACAGGTAGCTAGTCAGCTCATGCACCCTGGCCTCCCTCCCAAACAGCATGGAGCTACATGACCACCACATCCCGCACTTGTCAGCCAATCCTGTAAAGCTCCATAAGTTGTAGCCAGTGCACACATAGATAATGCCATTGAGAGGTCACATGAATCACAGTGTCATTGATGAAGTCAAATGTAACTGCAAAGTATATCCCTGAATCGCAATGGCCAAAAACTAATGTACAAGTCACATTGTCTCAAAGCATTAAGGCTCACATCAAAACAGCACATGCATGGAGACTCAGTCACACATCACTAAACACAGGAGGTCTGTACAAAAAGCACAACAGAAATCAGGAAGTTGCGGCATACTAGATCGATACTCATAGAAAATTCACAAATATCCTAGCATAAACTGAAGTGGATGAGCAACAAGTTGCAACCAGAGGATCTGTCCTTGGAAATACAATATCTTCACATATGGAATTGTTGCTTATGCCTTGTCACATCGCTAATGAGCAATGTATGTACCTCTCCAACATGTCCGACTGCTGACAAACTGTTACGAATGCCAAGTAATGGCAATTTCATGAGTCAGGTCATTACAAATGAAATTAGCAAAACATGATCCTTCAATTGGGGCCAATGCCGGTCCCCGCAGTGGCGGAGCACACCTACCGCGAGTTTCAAAAATGTAAGCCGCTGGCGGTTTCCATTGGCTGATGGCTATTCCTCATAGGCGGTGATGCACCGCGGAGGTCAGGAAGCCCAACCGCAATCCTGCATCATTCAATTTGTGCCAATGTCGGGCCCCGCAGTGGCGGAGCACGCCTACCGCGAGTTTCAAACAATCATGCCGCTGGCGGTTCTCATTGGCTGATGGCTATTCCTCATAGGCGGTGATGCACCGCGGAGGTCAGGAAGCGGAGACCGCAATCCTGCATCATTCAATTTGTGCCAATGCCGGGACCCGCAGTGGCGGAGTACGCCTACCGCGAGAGTCAGTAAAAAACAGAACAACAGAAATCAAGAAGTGGCGGCATAGTAGACAGATACTCATAGAAAAGTCACAAATATCCTTGCATAAACTGAAGTGGATGAGCAAAAGGTTGCTACCAGAGGACATGTCCTTGGAAATACAATATCACTACATATGAAATTGTTGCTTACGCCATTTCACATTGACAACGAGCAATGTGTGTACCTCTACCTCATGTTAGACTGCTGATAAACTGTTATGAATGCCAAGTAATGGCAATGTCAAAAGTCATATCATCTCAAATGAAATGTGCAAAACATGAACATCAAAGTTGTGCTGTGTACTGAATATGCTGACAATATAACCTCCGTTCACCAGGTGATTCACTATCAACACCAGGCAAAACTGTGACCAACGAGCCGAGCCAGTCCCCCCTCCCCCCCCCGGGAAGGTGACCTCTCGGATGCTGATTCTCTCAGTTTCTCGGACGAGGAGGACCAACCTGGCCCCTCAGGCGTGGCTGTGCAAGATGAGTCTCAGGGCTTCACTGTCCCCACCACCACCACGACTCCCACAACAGCAGCAACAACGCTGACCCTTGCAACAACGACCTGTGCGGCAGCCACCTCCAACATCACTACCGCTGCCTCCAACACTGTCCCCGTGGCAGTTGCCAACAATACCACCAGCCAGCATGGAAATGATGGGGACAGTGTGCGGGGGCGTCGACAAGCAACGCAACAGGTCCGTGTCTGCAGGGCAGGAGGGAGGGCAAACAGGGGACAGTCACAGGAGGACACTGAGACTGAGGCCCTGGCCACCGTTAATACTTGGGACAACTTGTGGAGTACATGGGCCAGTTTGTGGGTGTTCTGAGGGACATCCATAATGCTCAATTTGCAAAACCCCCTCCCAGTGGCCAGCCTGATGATACTCACAACACCTCAGCAGCGGCCACAGGGAGGGGTGAGGCAGAAGGCACAGAATCCTCAGACACCTCTGAGCATGCAGCAGGTTCCCCCCTGCCAAACGGCAGAGGGGACGTCTGAGAAAAGACCACCGGAGGATCATGTGGCAAAGCACCTTCCAAAACCAGTTCCATGAGCCACTGTTGATGTCACCAGTGTTGCACAGAGCATTGACTCGTTTGTACATCCGATCCCACATTGCCACAATGATGGGAGTGTTCTGTTGGACTGTTGAATTCCACCATTGTGCGTTCTAACCTGAGTATCCATGTACCAGCACTTTCAACTTCATCCCTCACCTATCACTCATGTACAAATAAACACTATTTTCACCACTATGCCTTTGTGTCAGTACCATGTTTATCATAGTAAGTAGCATGTTAACTCACATTGCAATGTATCACAAGATTTGAATGCGACAATCCATTGAGAGAGCGGAGGAACCTAGAACGACACAAGAAAATAACATTGAGTTGACATATGATGGCATGACAGTTAAAGCACAGCACTAAGCAACACTGTAAAAGAAGCATTCCAGAACACACTGGACAACACCATCACCATGGACAGAAGGGGGATGGGAGCACACTACTTCACCTCCCAGCACAGTTCACCCCTTAGCATCCTGGTAAAAGCACTTCATTAGAAATGCTTACTTGACTTGCCTGCGAAGTGATTTACCAAGGTTGTTGTAGATTAGTGCTGTGAATCTCTAGTCACATGTGTACCGGGATATTATCCTTCATCAGTAGAGATAAGAAACTGAAATCGTGGTCAGCTGAGAAAGCTGCCACAATCCTCTCAGGTCTCTGTCCCTCTCCCTGTCAAACTTTGGTGAAACACATCAGCTACATTTCAAGTAAGCAATTTTAACTTAAGTGCCTTTACCAGGATGCTAAGGGGTGAATTGTGCTGGGAGGTGAAGCAGTGTCCTACCATCCCCCTACTACCATCAACATGGACATGACGTAAGTGGTTAAAATTCACACAGCGCTGCACAATGTAACCCTTAGCAGTGTGCCAACAAGAGCCAGCATCCAAACACATCCTGTTAAATGTCCTTTGGGACATTGTTGTGGTCAGTAAGTCAAGTACAGTCACACGGGGCTTGTAAGGTATCATTGTGGTTTTTAGCCTGTTTTCACAGATGAACACCAGTCCCAGCCAAATGTTCCACGCTAAATCTCCTTTATTTACGGAAGTCATCTAATCCTGAATAACCCAAACAGCTGCGGTTTACGGGCAGGCCTACCGTATACAGTAACAGTTTCACTACGTGTCACTTGCTGTAGCAATGTCCTTTCACTCCCCTATATGTGAATGTTGATAGTTAATTGTGGCCTCACATTCCCACTATGAAAGCATACTTCAAAGAGTTAAGCAGGATGGAAGCGCCTTTGTTTCGACAAGAAGGCGCTCTCACATCAGCCCGTGAGACCTTCAAATTGCAGGTGGCTCGAATGTCCTGCGAGATCCAGTCACTGCAAAACAAGACTCTCCCACTTCATTTTGGGGAACTGATTCACCCAAAAAAAACTTCTGATACTGAAGGCCTTGCACATATCATTCTTAACTTGTGGGCTATGGCCATGTTACTTCGTTTCAGGCTATTTCAGGAGTACTACCGGGGGTCATTCCAACAATATTTGTAGTGCAATGGGCGGTTTTGCATCATTCCTTTGGCTGTTCTGCAGAGTGCTGGTTCACTTACAGCTGTTACACAATGGCAGCCCGTCCTGTGGTCCAGCCCAACCCCGGTCAGTTGCAACTGTACCGTGAACTAATGCAGCATATTTTCGAATGTTTGCCATTAGCTGTGCTACGCATCACTTATAGGCTATCCTTCCGCTATGCCTATTTCACCTGCGTGCAACCTGTGTTCCACTGTCGCAGATGCCGCTTTCAATGGGCCATGGATGTCTGCCTTTCAAACACATATCTTGCTGATCTAGATTATGACCTGTGGGCGAGTCCTTTGTTGGCCACGACCAGGACTGTTCCGGGGATAGCCGTTTATGGGATGCCTTTCAATGTGGCAGACGGGCTGCCAGATGCGCATGTGCGTTTGCGCAACGTCTCCTGTGCCATGCCTACATGGAACCTCTTCCAGGTTGCCCTGAAATGCTCCTTTCGTCCACGGGATGCGAGGAGCACATCTGTTCCTTCATACTACTGGATTGGATGGCGGTCCTGTTTGCTGATGCTGATTCTGATTGTCTATCGGAACTGATTGCCTACGAAGCTGCAAGGGCTTTCCTGGATTAGTTACCACTTACCAGCATCCGCAAATGTTAGGAACTAAATCAATCATGTTTGACCTTTTCTTGCCTCCTTCTGAAATTCAATCAGATTTATCACAAACTTGGGCCATGTCTGCATTCGCTTGGACTCTGCTTTCCTCTGCGGTCTGTTTCGCTCGGTACCACAGACCTGAGCAAGGGGAGTCTGTTATATGCCCGTTGTGGACATTGTCGCCTAGTATGAGCCCAGCTTCCATCATGCAGCTGTAGCGCACGTTAATACATGGCTTTGTTGTTTTGCAAGTAGCTTCGTTTATGTCTTTCACATGTCCTGGAGTACAGTACATTTCACCATCTATGGGCTGAGGAATGGGCTCTGCTGACAAAGCCCAAAGAGCTTTTGGGATACATTACATGACTACTTCTAGCAAGGGGAGGGGGATAGGCTCGTAGGTCTTCCTCCTGAGGGCTCATTAATATGACATCTCCCTTCATTACATTTGGACATGTTTCTATGCTGACTGTTAATGTATGATGCATTTATCTGCTTGTTGAGGCACGTATACTGCATGTTAGGACACGTTATTTGAAATAAACATTTAGAATTGTTTCTTGAATTCAACTGATATTATTGGGGAGAAGTATAAGAGTGAGGGCGACAGGGTGTGTCATGTTACTGCGATTCCAGACAGATGTGACAGTGTTGTGTTATGTGTTGTATAAGCGCTTGTTTAACTGTCAGTGAGTAGGAGAGCTACTGAGGCATGATAGCTATTTGGTCCTGGGCTAATGGGTACACAGGTAGTCAGATGACTCAGTCCCTGCCCGCCCAAGTCCTATGAGCCTGTGCATAGTTCTGTATGTGGGTAGAATCCCTGCAACAACCCACAAAGTTTGTGAGACCAAAGCAAAGCGCACAGACACAGTCACAGTTGATCAATGCTAACTTACACTCAATGGAAGTAATTGGCGATAAGCTGTTCACGCAGGTCAAGACCTTCTTCCTCACCACTATCGTCGTCACTGGGCATGTGTGGGTTTGCAGCGGGGGGCTGCTGCTGCTCATCATCATCCTGAATCAGGGGGATCTTTTGCGCAAGGCCAGGTTGTGTAGCATGCAGCAGGCGACTACTATCTGACACACCTTCGGGGGTGAGTATAGAAGTGCACCACCACTCTTGTCCAAACACCTAAATCTAGATTTAAGGAGTCCAAAAGTGCGCTCCACCACACAACGTGTCCTCCCATGGGCATCATTGAAGTGGACTTGCCCGGGCATAGTTGGATTCCACAGTGGGGTCAGCAACCACGGACGATTGGGATACCCTGAGTCACCTAGTTGTGCGAAACACAGAAAAACAATTTAACTATTATATGTGAGGAGAACAGCATGTCACACATACATCACACTCATTGACACAGCCCACTCACCAACAAGCCAGGCACGCTCTGGGTGAAGATTTGCCATCAATTGTGGTATGCTGCTGTTTTGCAGGATGTAAGAGTCATGTGCCGAACCTGGATACTTTGCACACACGTGTGAAATGATCTGATCTGCTTGGCATACCACTTGCACATTAATGGAGTGGTAATGCTTGCGATTTCAATATATGTGTTCACGTGCCTGTGGTGGAACTAGGCCAATGTGGGTTCCGTCAATGGCTCCCACAACATGTGGGATGCGTCCAAGTTCATAAAAATCCCCCTTCACATCTGCCAATTCATTGCGCCTTGGGAAGTGTATGTAGTTGTCCTTGTATGTCATCAATGCAGACAGGACATCACGCAACACCATGCTGAACATAGGCTGTGACATCCCACCGGCGCTGGACACGGTGTACTGGAAAGACCCAGTGGCAAAGTAATGAAGCGCAGCCATCACTTTGACTGTGGCAGACAATGCAGCAGGATATGTTCTGTTTGGCTTCAAATGGGGCTCCAACTGAGCACATAGCTCTCGCAGTGTGAGGCGATCCAGACTGAATTTCTTTATGATTTCAATGTCCTCCATCATTGCCAGGACTGGGACAGGGTGGTAGATAGGTGGTCTCCTCCTACGTACTCTGGCAGGTGACACATGCAAAAGATGAGCAAAAGATGATATGTGTGAGACAGCTTAACCAAAGACTCACACAAACACAACATTGCCATGACTCTTGAAGAAGTTAAATGCACAAGTGACCTGCATACAGACCTTCATTTCATCCACTCACTCGACATACTAACTACTACAAAATCTAAAGAAGTCAATGTGTTTGACATGTGGTACACAGCTACAGCAAAGTGTGAGAAGCCCTGTGGGTGTATGGCACAGCACATGTGGTTAATAGCATCAATGCTGAGTTGCATTATCTGCTGTCATTGCACAACCTCAAGCTTCAGTCCCACAATACACATCAACTTGACAAAATGAGCTGGCATCCACAGCGGTAACACGCATTGGCCCCAATTGAATGATGCAGGATAGTGGTCGCCTCTTCCTGACCTCCGCGGTGCGTGACCGCCAATGAGGAATAGCCATCAGCCAATGGGAACCGCCAGCGGCATGATTTTTTTAAAGTCGCGGTAGGCGTGCTCTACCACTGCGGGGCCCGGCATTGGCCCCAATTGAATGGTGCAGGATAGCGGTCGCCGCTTCCTGACTTCCGCGGTGCGTCACCACCAATGAGGACTAGCCATCAGCCAATGGGAACCGCCAGCGGCATGAATTTTCAAAAGTCGCGGTGGGCGTGCTCCGCCACTGCGGGGCCCAGCATTGGCCCCAATTGAATGGTGCAGGATAGCGGTCACCGCTTCCTGACCTCCGCGGTGCGTCACCGCCTATGAGGAATAGCCATCAGTCAATGGGAACCGCCAGCGGATTACATTTTTGAAACTCGCAGTAGGCGTGCTCCGCCACTGCGGAGCCCCGCATTGGCCCCAATTGAATGATGCGAACCAGGCTGGCCAATGGTATCAGCAGAGCCACATTGGCACGAGCCTAGGGCACTATATATATGCCTGGGAAATGTCTACACCTGTCACTTGCCTAGAGACTCTGCTGCCTGCCATTCCTCACCACGAACTGCTGCTGTGCCTCATCTCTGGACCAGTCATGGCTCATACTGAGAACCTGAGGGCCCGTCCCTTCACCACAGAGGAGCTGGATGTCCTGGTGGATGAGGTCCTTGGACAGTACGGCCGGCTCTATGGTGCTCCCGAGGTACTGGTAAGTGAATGTCAAACTTACTTAGGGTGGTCCGAAGGCTCACAACATGTCACTGTGCAGTGCTCTGTGCCTCAGACTGCAAGCCCATATTTGTGCTTTCTAATTTAGTCGTCTGCATTTCACATACATGACGTACTACTTGATGCACTTGAGTTTATGGGGAGGATGGCACACTCGTCAATGTTGCAGCTCCATAGTTGGGAAACATCACACATGTGAATTTCAGAAGGGATGATGTATATGTGTTGGAGTCTGTGTAGCCAAACAAGTTCAAGTGCATGGTGTTGAGCCTTGTTCGCCCTGAGTGCATGCAATGACGATTGAGCCAGAACCTGTTTTATCTGTAGTACAGTTACAATGATGAGTACATGGAATCTCTTTTTGGACACACATTCCCTGTGCCATGTCCTCTATGAGTTCATTACGTGTACATAGGTACATTAGTGGGATGGTAATTATCGATTGTGCAGGGGTTAGTAATTATGGGGTGTGCTCATTCTACAGGGAGACTATGGAGGTGAGCCCAGTATGCACGACAGTACAGGGCCTGTTGCTGTCTAGATTAGTGTTACATTACCTCTCGCATCTGATTAATGTACAGTGGACATGCCATCCTTCTTTTGGTGTCATTATGTGTCGAGTAGCTCACGTGTATGCACTATGCACTGACACATAATGACCACTACAAAGTGTTACAAAGGTCTCCTCTTGTCTCCCATACCTACAGCTCAAGGTCCATCAGCGGAAGGCAATATGAAGGGCCATCGCCCGGAAGGTGCAGGCCCTAGGGGTCTCTAACTGTCGACACAACCACTCCCACAAGAGGTGGGATGACATCTGCTGCATTAGCAAAAACGTCGCAGAAATGACGCTGGGCCTGGTTCCTTGGACTGGTCATTTGGCGCGCCGGGGCATGACCCCACTATTGACCCGCATCCTGGCAGTGACACAGCCAGAGCTGGACATGCGCCTGAGGGCCCAGCAGCAGCAAGTTGGGGGTAAGTGTTGTACAAAGTGTGATGTTGCACATAAAAGACTGCACGAATCCCAGCCCAGAGTAAGCCAGTAACCTATGAGTTGTCTCTAGTGTGGTGTAATTGCCTCTAAGTTGACTCAGTGGTGAGTGCAGATATTCTGCGCCTGTACAATGTCTGCATTGTGATGTAGCCAAGTAACATCAGCATAAGTGTCAGTCTCTGTGGCATGAACTGGTAGTGAACATCAGTGAGCATCATGTCAGGGTGATTTTCGAAATTGATGTTGTGCATTTCCATGTAATTGATACAACTACAGATTGCTTACCAATGTTCAACAGTACTTGTGTTGCAGAACCTACATTAGTGGATGTAAGGATGTCATGTCACTTAACAATAGTTTCTTTTAACTTACTATGAGTGTGGTTCTATCACTTCAAACTTCCAGTGTGACACACAAAGTTAATTCAGATGTGTAGCTCTCTTAGCTGAAGGCATGTTGATGTGCCTTCAGACAATAGGATGTGATGTTGAATGCCAACACATGCCTAGCAATTTGCCAGTATGAAGGCAACATGGAGCAGGACTGTCCAATAAGCATGTTAACATGCATCAGCTGATCATAGCAATATTTAGACTTATGCAGACATTACATGGAGAGTCAAATGTGTGCCTTGAGTTCAAGCTTTTCAGTTGGTATTGCCTAACATGTTTGTGGTCCGGCCACTTCACTGAACAGTATCTCTGTCTCCTACAGAATCTACCGAGGTCAGAGAAGGAGAGAGGCACGAAACCGTCAGTGAAGCTACTGGCATCACTGCTGCCCGGGAGTACAGCGACACTGAGGGGACCAGCGTATCGGAGGGGGACAGGAGTGCCCTGGAGGAGTCCGCTCCAGAAACGCCTACCTCGACTTCATCACACTCCAGTGGTGACTCCTCGGTGTTGTCGGGCAAAGGAGGATCGACCTCTGCTTCATTGTCCGCCACACCCCGTCCTGTGTCCACCCTCCCTGATGCTCCCCCAAATGTTATCCATGCCCGCTGCCCTAAGAAGGGTAGGGTATCTTTCCCCCAGGCACCGCTGCCCCAGCCCCTGTGTCCCCTGCTGCTTTCAGTGTGGAGGCCATAGACATCTTGCGTCAGGTGTTTGTGGGGCAGACTTTGCTCCTGAATGCCCTCCAGCATTATGGCAACAAGTTATCACAGGTTGTTGCGTTCATGGAGGGCATCCATTCTGACGTCGGTGGCCTGCACAGGACCAGTCTTTGGCCTCCACACTGACAGCAGCCATTCTTCAGTCACAGGCTCTCAGTCCGGCTCCTGTCCCTTCCGCAACCACCCTGCCAGTGACCCCACCTGACCAGAGAACACACACACCAGTACACTCAGACATCAAGTCATCCCCACGCAGCACACGACAACAGGAGTCCAAGCGACAAAGACACAAGACAACATCCCCAAGGCACACAAGGAGCACACATGCCAGCCCCACCACAGAAACCTCACAGGGCACAGAGAAGCTGAAACACAAAAAACATGCATCCACATTGCAGACCTCACATTCCTTGCCCTCCAAGAGCCCTCTAAGATCTACAGCTGATCCTGAATCAGAACAGGAAGTTACCCTGGCTGCCGTGGGCCTGTTGCATGCCACAACTGTACCCCCACCCCAGTTCAGAGGGCTGTTGTGCCCAGGACTTCCACTCCCACCAAGGCACCCCCTAGGAAGCATGTACAGAGAAGCAGTGAGGTAGTGGTAGCTCCAAAACAGGGGAGGCAGGGTAGAAGCCCCCCCCCCCACAAGCGTACAACCAGATCTGAAGGTTTTTCCCGGAACGATCCACGAGCACCTGCTCCACTTTCTGGGAAGTAGGAAGCTGTGGTGGCCACCTCACCTATCTCTTGGCCCAAAACACATGGGGGCTATCGTATCCCCAAGCAAGTGAGGCCCAGCCCTCCACATGCAACATCAGCACCTGAGCCTCCCCAGTGCATTTCACCACCTCCCCGTGCGACGACTCCACCAGGTCCAGCCAGCCCTCAGGCTCCCACATCCAGGGATCCCTCTACCTCAACCAGTTCTGCCCCTCCCAGGTCCAGTCCTCCGACTACCGCAGACAGTCATCCCCCACCCAGTTCCAGTTCTCCACAAATTTGAAGCAGAGTCCCCCTTCCCACCCCATTCCTCCATGAGCGGTGTCTGAGCTGCCCATTTGGTGGCCCTATCCTGGTGATATTCCCATGGCTGTGGACTGTGTTTAAACATCTGTGTGGAATTTTAAAGCCCACATGTGCGGACTTGAGTTTGGACTGGCCTTTGCCCTTAATGTTTTGCACTTTACATGCTGATACTGAGTTTATATAATAAAACAAATATTTATGGTCTGAGCGTTGTCGCTGGCCTTACTAATGATGCTGTACAATGTATGTGTATAGGTTCTTCGGTTCCATGCTCTGAATTCACACTTACCCATTGGCATGTACTTAAGTTGATATTGCATGTGTTACCGGAGGTTACGGCAACTAATGTCCACTTTTGACTCTGAGGATTGATGTGGGCGAGCTGCTTGTCTGTGATTGTTCACTCTGGTCCTGTTCTTTATGTGGGATGAGCTCTACTTATTCACACATGTCAGATTTGTTTGATCTCCATCATGAGAATCTATTCCAATTTACATGATGACTTGAGGGGTGGACAGGGTACAACATATCTGTGTGATCTATCTTGATGTGTACACACCAGTGTAGGTGTGTTGTCATCTTGGATAGGTATGGCTTCATAGTCAAATGGATGGATGTACATGTGCTTACTGGAGTCAGCAGACAGTGTGAGTGTCCTGTCATTAGCAGAGGTGTTAATGTGTATGTGCCCTTGAGCATTGCCCTTTCACACATGTATGATCCAGTTGATGAGTGCCTGTTTGTTTCCATGATCAAACACCTTGTGGAGTGTTTGTGGACATGTTGGGGTTGTTGCCGGAGCAGTGTGCAGTTTGCCATTGTAACCTCGCAGTCCGAGGGTACACCTACATCTTCTCCACATCATTTGTGAGTATGCAGAGTGTGTCACTGCAATGTCTGTGTTGTGTGTCTTGGGATCAGGCCTGGCTCTTGCTTACCTTTGTTCTCACTGTGCTGCATGTCTCTGGGATACAAACATGATATGTGAGTTTTCACATGCATTGCTGTCACTTTCCACTTTATGGTCTCCAATGGTGTTGGTCTGATTCCTAGCAGTCACAGTCATACCATTGAGGCCTACGCAATGTGAGATACTCCACTATGGCTTTTTGCTCTGTACACTCCTCACCTGTGCAATTCTCTGGTATACACCACTTCAGTCAAAACATGTCCCACTGCATGCCATGCACATGTTTAATCCTCCCCACCACTCCATGTTGTGACACTGTACTGTGTGCAAATGATTTGTATCCAGAAGCATTGAGGCCATCAGCACTGTTTCAGTAGGTGATATGTGCTATTTGAACCTACTTGATTTCATTCATGGTTTCTGAGGTACAGTACAGATGGCTTTCCAGCACAGTCCTCTTGTCTTGTTCCAGCATGGATGTTTGCCTGGGTTGTGTAGCAGTAGGTGATAGCAAAAGTGTGTAGCTGTTTGCTGCGACACTGCTACCCATCCTGGGCATGCATCTTCATCACTTTGCAGTCTGCATTGTATACACTCCCAGCCCCCAAGCAAATCTGCCACCTTGAGCCTGATCGGAGCTGTGTGAGTGGTGCTTGTAGGTGGGGGAGAGGGGAGCAGCCTGCCAGGAAGAGTCAGCACAGGGCAGCCTTCGGGGCCTAGAAGGTGTCACTAATATAAATTGAAGGAGCCTCACACATTACATTTCACATGTTTCCCCAAACATCGTAGAGCAGGCCCTGCCTGCACGTTTGCTGTGAGTTGTTGTTGTACCGGGGTTGCATGCATGGATATGTTTTGGACGTACCTCTGCTGTAGAGTGCGGCGGCGTCTTATCTGCTGGTGATGCATCAGGTAGAGCAGCGGAAAGGCCTGTAGGGCAGGATCCATGGCGGCTCTGCTGGTGTGCTGGTGTTCTGCTTCGACTTTTCCTCTCCGTTGTTGTGCTGCCGCCATCCGCGATGAGATGGTATTTCCGCCGCGGTGGGATTGGCTGTTTGATCCATCGTAATCTGGTTGGTGGACGGGACGTGATTCCGCATGCAGATCTTGCTCTATTGGCTCCGTCCGCCACACTTGCGTAAAAAAAAACGTGCAGAGCCTGAAACAGCACGGAGGACGGACAATGGCCTATGTTAGCCCATCCTAATATGGGGGGTCGCAGTCACCGCATCAAGTGCGTAAAAATCTAAGGTTTTCCGCCACCTCCACCACTACGGATGCAATTCAGTCCGCCATCGTAATCGACCCCTTAGTGTAGATTTTTGGAGGTGTCTCCAAATGCATTGGTTAAAGTGATAGTAGCAACCTTGAATTGCTGTGTGAGGGTAGTTTTTTAGTATGGCTTGGATCATTGACTGTTCGAAGTCAATGTTTAATTTTTTGGGAAATTAATTATTGGCTTCTTGTTTTATTTTGGTTAAAAGTTCAACATAGGTGGAGTTCTGTTTATTTGGTAATAGAGCATATATAAAGGGGATGTTTGTATTTTGAAAGAGTCCATGGATTGTATATAATTGGTAAAATGGTTTGGGACATATTTTAAAAGTTCCATCCATCATCCATGTCTCACAATTCTGTAGTTTCAGTACATTTGTGGCAGTTCCAAATATTATTATTCTTTTGTCAGTTGATTTGTTGTCATAACGAAAAAATTGTTCTTCATTATGGGTAACTGAGTTCAGGTGGTATTTCTACTTCAGCCAAAGGTTTGGGGACAGGTGAGTGGTAGCAGTAGCTTTTTTAGTTCTAGCTATTGTTCTTTTTAGTGACGATATTGAGGGCAGTTGTCCAGTTGCATGTTGTGGGACTTTGGGGAGCATGTCTTTAAGTATTTCTGTTGTAGACTTTTCAGATCTAGAGCTGGCTTCTTTTATATTATCTAAAGCATTTCGAACTTCTATTTCAGCTACGTTAGGGGGGTGGTTATGCTCTCTAACATATAGTACAGTTGTTTCCTTTGTTGCAGCCCTCCCATAACATTTGTTAGAATAATATTTACTACATTTCCAGTTGACTTTGTCCCCTGTTTGCTTTTCTTGGGTGTACACATACCCCATATAACATAGTAAAAAGTTTCCTTTCTGGGAAGTTATGAATTGGGCTCCTTCAGTCATTGTGATGTTTCAAATGCTAAGAGAAATGTATATAAACATTATTAAATATATTCCTGTGCTGTTTTAACATCAGAAATATGTACATTGTTAATTTAATACTTACAACGTTGAATTTGAAGATTTTTTCCAATGCTGATGGGTTTTCTTTACTGTTTGCTTTTAGTATTCTTGTTGAAATTCCTGTTGATAAAAAAAGTGATTTTAATAAATGTGTTTAACTGTGTTTTAAGGGGGGAAGGTATGATTAGCTTGCACTTTTGTTTGGCATTTTTTGCAAATTGTGTTAATTTATTTTACTTTAATACTTACTTTATTTGCAAGTTGATTTTTCACAGCGTTCTGTAGGTCTTTGAGTGTCTTTAGAATTATCTGTAGAGGAGATATAATTAAAAAAAATATATTAATTATTTTGTTTCTATAAGTAGTGCTTTGAGATCATTTGCAGTAGCAGTAGTTTATAAATGGAATTTTACTTACTTTGTGGAGCTGGAATCTGATTTTTCTATAATGTAGTCCAATGTTGTGGCAGCAATTCGAGCAGTTTCTCCTTCTTGCTTTTTTGTTGGAAGTGCAAAATAATGTTTAATTTTTGTGTGTTTATAAAGTGTTTCATTAATTGTTGTTTTAATTTTATGGTTTATCTTAATTGTATGTGTATTTTATTGGTGGTTATATATTGTTTTAATTGATTTGGTAGTTTTCCATATATGGAAAACGCTAATTAAGCTTCAGTTACTCTTTTTAGTATATTACATGTGATTTAAATTGTTTTAGATGTTAAATAATCTGTTTTTTAATTTAGTTATATTGTTTGAAATAGTAAATAATTTTGTTTATTTAATAAATGTTACGATATTATTTTTAAAAGTCTTTAAAGTATGTGTTAGTTGATTTATTTTGTATGCTGTGTGTGTTAATTAACATTTTTATAATTTTTGGGGTATGTTTTGGCTTATTATAAATAATTTTAACATGTCGATATATTTTTATAACGATATTAATGTTGACTATATTTTTGTTATCGATATTATTGACATATTGTATGTTTTCTAAAGATGTTCGATATTTGTTTTCACGATATTTTTGGTTTCGATAATACTGATATGGATATGAATGTGTGACGATATTTTTTTGTCGATATTTGTGTATTTCTTTAAATAAGTATAGCATGTTGATATTAGTGTAATCGATATTTTTGTCCCGATATTATGGTAGGTCGATATTATGTCTGTCGATATTATATCAGTGATCCGGTATGGTTGAGAGGGCAAACCGTTTGATCAAAGGTACCATTCAAATGGCCTTAACTTGTGGGAGTGAGGTAAACTTATTGGTTTCTGAAATGTTGTGGGCTTACCGCTCAAGTTTGCATGGTGTGACGGGTAAAACACCATTTGAAATGATGCTTGGGAGACTGCCGAACACCAAACTTGTTCCCACTTGGATCAAAGACCTTGTTCTTAAAAGCACTTCTCCCAGCTCTTCTCCCACGATTTTGAAAGTTGGAAAAAATCTGCAGACGCATTTGCTCAGGTGATTGGGTGACGCTGCGTAGTGGAAGATCTAGTGCAGGTTTATCCAAGTTCTTGGGGCCTTACAAAGTGGCACGTACTTTACCTCATGCCGTTGTTCTCGACAATGGTGATGAACTACAGGCACGTAGCTCTTTATCAAAAAGGAAATGTTGTTGATAGTGTTATTATCAAGCACCATGATCAAAGTGCTTGCAATATTTTTATGTCAATGTCTGACAGTGATTTGACTAGTCCTCCACATGCAGGTTCTGGTACTCGTGGTATTATTCAGGGGGGTAGTGATGCCTCCACTGACTTTGAACGCTGTGTTCCTGTTGGAAGGGAAGTGAGACCTAGAAGAGGTCGACATCCTCCGGGATACCTCAACGATTATATTTGTGAATAATGTTTTAGCATCCTTCACTTTTGTGCTTTCACTTTTACATGTCAGAATTGGTTTTAATTTTCTTTCTGGCCATTGTCATTTCTTTCACTTTCTTGCTTCTTTCTTTTCTTTCTTTTCCTTCTTCATCTTTTGTTTCTCTCTTAATTTTTCTCCTTACCTCTATCCTTCATTGTTTTCCTCTTTTCTCTTCTATTATTTATTGTTGTAAGGAAAGAGAATGTGTTGCAATTACAGCTTTCATGTCTTCTCCTTCATGTGAGGAGTGTGGAGCACTGTGTTCCACATTCCACCTACTGTTGTGGATTTCTTGGGTGGTCAGTTGGTGACTGGCTGGCTAGGTATGAGCCACGCTTTCACTGCAGGCAGCTACTTATTTAAATAAAGTTTTACTTACCTGCTTCGCCTCTGAAGAGTCGTCCTTTCGTGCTTCCAAGACACGCCCAGGGAGGCGAGCGGTTGGTGGCAGTTGTTTTGGCCTGCTCGCCCCCGCACAGAGGTGGAAGTATTCAGGTGAGTGGGCGGGACCGCTCAGTGAACAGTGGCCTCAGGTGTAGCGCGTGGCTCATGCACTGTGAAAGGTCTACCGCGTTGGCCCGCGCTCATCTTTATAGAAGGAAAAGGGGTGCGGCCTAAGCCCGGCCAGAGCAGAGGAAGAAGGCCACTTGCTCTTCTGGGGATGCGGTGCTTTCTGAAGCTGCGGGTGCTGCTATGGAAGGGAGGGGGAGAGGGAGTAGATATTTTGAGGGAGCAAGGCAAAGAGAGGGATGCACATGGGGGGGATGAGCTGATTGCCCAAGGGAATCAGACTGGGAGGGGGGGGTGTGGAAAGGGTTGCAGGAGGGCAAGGAGCATGTTGGGGAGCAGGGGAATGAAGGGGGGCAAGACATGGGTCAGGGGTTAGTGGGGGTGTTGAGGAGGGCCCCCCTGTGTCACTGGAGGCATCAGGGTGGCTTGACAGGTCTCCCAGGGCTATTCACGGGCTTTGGAGTGAGGAAACCTGGTGGGGGCAGGGGGTGGCGAGCGGCAGGAAAAAACTGGGTGATCATGGCGAATTTATCTCCAGGGATGAGGCCCAGCACTATGTGACGGGCCCGGTTTCCGCCTTTATCGTGGCAGCCTTAGAAAGAAGTGATGAGGGTAGGGAGGATTGGGTGTTGGGAGGTGAGGGGGAGTAAAGCTCCCAATGTGGACTTATGCCAGGCATGGCCAAAGGGGTGGGGGGGACGGAGGGGTGGCCACCCAGGAGGCATGGGCAGGGTGAGGGAGGTGACGGGTGGTGCCAGGATGTAGAGAAGCAGAGTAGGGAGGGGTGCAGGACACAGAAGGGGAGCTGGGTATGGGTGCCAGACCAGGGTGCAGGACAAGGGGTAAGGGAGCCCAACACGGCACACCAGACCTGCATTTTGTATTTCAGACTCCGCGTCAAGGCGGGCATGTTGACTTGGGAGAGTCTTATACGGCTCAAAAACCCAGAGGAGAAGAGATGGCATGAGTCTTTGGCGGCCAGCCGGATGGCGTCGTGGGACGGCAATAACACTGCCTCAAGAAGGTCTGGAGTGGCCTCGGTGGTGCAATGGACCGGTCAGGTCAATGAAGCCTCTCGGACATCAAGCACTGTTGGAAGGCAAAGCGGGTTGGGGGCACAGACAGGAGGGCGTATCTCGGTCCCCTGTCTGCCCTCTGAATTGGTAAGTGGTCTACAAGTTGGGGGGGAGATGACAGTTTGGATAGGCAGGATATGGGGCTTTTAGGGCCGGAAGAGCTGGAGCATATGCAAGAACAACTGGACTATGATGGGGCCACCATAGAGGAAGGTGAAATTGTGGATGACTCACAGGAAGAAGAGGACGAGTGATGGGAGAGGGGTGCTCAGAGGGATTCACGTAATGCATTTGTTCATAGATCATTACATGAGCACCACGAAGTACCTGGGACACGTCAGACAGATTTGGCTGGTGGAGCCCCTTCACAACTAGTTGTGCGACTGGATCCACAGAGAAGGCCCACCTTGACACCAGGTAAGGATGTTAGTATCACACGGGCAGCTACTCAGCAACAAGGCATGGTGTCTGTCGGGTGACTGCAGGGGATGACGAACAGGGAGATGTCGTTTGCATAAAGGGAGAAAAGTAAAGGACACAGGCATAGCCACGGATGCACAGGCTGCCGAGGTCAAAGTGGTGGCCGGTAAGATACCCCTGGAGGGACAGGGGAAAATACCGGCAACAGACGCCGCAGGGGAAAGCAGAAGGGACAGACGCGCAAGAGAAGGCAGTGGGGAGGAAACTAAGACGAAAGAGAGCAAGGAAATAAATATCCAGAGATTGCCGTACATGGGAGTGACCAAGCCACTGGGTGTGCATTTAATGCTGGCAACAAAAGAAAAATATGGAATGGGGAATATGTGGAGATGATGAAGCTCCTTCATAGAGAATGGAGGGGTCCAAAGAGGAGGAGGTCAAGTTGGCTAGAAGGCCTAGCGTGCCTACAACGATAGAGAACTGAACAGCGGCCTTTCTCATTTTTGCAAGCTTTTATTGCGAGAAATATCCACAGCGGTGCATATCATTATTTAAATATATGGACATAAACCGCAGGGCCCAACTCACGTATGGGGGTATGTGTGGGCACATTATGACAAGGAATTTAGTGCACAGATGTCGTGGGACACAGAGGCAAAGTGGGGGGAGATTGACACTGACCTATACCAGCAGACGATGGGGTCAGTGAAGTTCGGTAAGACGACATAAACAGCGAGCGGGTTACCGTTGGTGTATCAGCCCCTTCTCCTCCGCCCGCCCCAACCACGGGGGGGACCACGTTCAGAACATGGGGGGTCAATGGGGACTTACTGGGACTTTAACAAGGGATCATGCACCAGCGATTACTGCAAGTTCTAACACGAATGTTCAAAGTGCGGGGGCCGACATTCGTTAGTCCAATGCTACGGGGACTGAGGGACCATGCAGGGCAATCAGCCAGGACTGTGGAATCAGTATCACAGGGGGAGTTACGGACAGGAAGGTCACCTGTTGGCGCCAAACAGAGGAGGACGAGGGACACACAGCAATATGGGAAAAGCCTCTTACGCCAATTAAGGGTGACCGGCTTGAAGCGTGGTTGATGGGTTATCACAACAGGCAGGATGCTAAGCTGTTGAGCAACGGTTTCAGGGAGGGATTTCGGCTCGGAAACCGGGGCCCCAGAGTCACAAGATGGGCTGACAATTTGAAATCAGTGGCTACACATAAACAAGTGATGAGGGGCAGATTGGCAAAAGAGGTACATGAGGGTAAAATGGCAGGACCGTTTGGACAATGGCCTAAGCCCAAAATTGTTTTCCCGATTGGGGTGGTACCGAAGAAAGAGCAGGGTCAATTCTGTCTTATACAACACTTATCATGGCTAGAGGAAAACTCAGTCACTGACTTCATTCCAGGTGAGGAGACATCAGTGTCACATTCCTCAGTTGATGTCATTGAAGCATTGGTGGAACAGATCGGAAGGGGCGCCCTCATGGCGAAGTGAGACATTGAGTCAGCTTTTCAGCTGTTGCCAGTTGATCCAGTGGATTTTCAGTTGCTGGGCATATAGTTTGAAGGCCAATAGTACGTAGATAAGGCTTTACCCATGGGTTGTGCTATATCATGTGCGCTGTTTGAGCGGTTCAGCTCTTTCTTACAGTGGGTTTTTACGTCACACACAGGGAAAACGACAGTTATGCACTATTTTGATGACTTCTTTTTTCTGGGATTGCCAGGTTCTGTGGGCTGTCAACAACAGTTGACAAGTTTCCATGAGCTCATGGCCAACATTGGGGTACCGCTGGCTCCGGAAAAAACGATGGGGCCGGCAATGGTGCTGTCCTTCCTGGGTATCGAATTGGATTCCATAGCTATGGAAGCACGTCTCCCCCTGGACAAAAAGGTGCAAATGCAACTGCTATTGGGAGCAATGCTGGACAAACCAGAGGTGACAGTCAAAGAGGTGCAAGTCTTTCTTGGACATTTGAATTTTGCGTGTTGGGTAGTCAGGACGGGTAAGACATTCTTTAGGTACCTGGGTATGTCTTTGGCAGGCCTGTCCTTGCCTCATCATCACATGCGGATATCTGCAGGCACAAGGGAAGACCTGCACATGTGGCACCGGTTCCTGGATGATTTCAATGGAAGTCAGCTGGAATGGTAGTGGGATGTGCAGATATACTCGGATGCCGCTGGAGGGATCAGATTTGGGCTTTACTGGCAGACCAGGAAGTGAACTAAAGAATGGCCCACAGCATGGAAGCAGGGGGGTAGGAGTATAGCCTTTTTAGAGTTTTTTCCTTTGGTGGTTGCTGTAACATTGTGAGGACAGGAACTGGTGCACAAAAAGGCCTATTCAGAGTGGATAACATGTCAGTCGTACACGTAGTGAACAGGCAGTCCACAAGAGATGAGCAGGTACTTAAGCTGCTGTGAGTCTTCGTGATCTGTTATTTGAATTATTATGTCGCTTTTAGAACGAAGCATGTGCCAGGGGTAGACAATGACATTGAGGGTGCTTTGTCTCGTTCACAGTGAGAGAGGTACCATGGGCTAGCCATGGAGGCAGGAAAAGACAGTACGAGGATACTGGAGAACATGTGGAGCATAGGAGAGAGAGGATGCTGCAGTTGGTGGTAGGGTCTTTGGCCGTATCTCCCAGGAAGGCGTATGCTCTAGCCTGGAAGAAGTTTCGAGCGGGGGGAGCTCAGTGGAGGACAGAACAGTGGGACAGGGAAGAAGATGTAGTACAGTACATAGTCCTGTTGATAGAGAGGGGTCTTTCCATGGTCACACTATCGGGGAAAATGATGGCATTGCATTCATGGTCAAGCTGTTATGGGGATATACGCCGGTGGCAGGGCAACTGGGTAAGAGAATGTTAGAAGGGTGGTCTAAGGAAAGGAGTCAGCAGCTTCGTACACATATGCCGTTATCCAGGCGGTTGGTCGGGCAACTATTAGCAGTGCTTCTGCAGATATGCAAGAAACAGGGAGAAATGTGGCTGTGAATTAGTGGAGGATCTGCAAATCCGAAGCAAAATAAAAAAAAAAATTAAAACACAGGGGTGGGTCAGGGGCGAGGGGAAAAATATTTTTTATTTTTGGGGGGCCGGGACATGCATGGCCCACCCTCCCTAGGCACCACATCTGCCGGGGCCTGACGTTTTATTTAAGGAGGGGCGCAACATTTTTGTCGGGGGAGAGGGGCACGCAGCCCCCCCTCCCCAAGCCGCTTGCGGTCCCGGGGACCCCAAGGTCTGGTGTGTATTTTAGCAGAGGGACCCTTTCCCTGAGCCTCTAAAGCCCCGGGGACCCCATTCCCCGGGGCCCCTAACGTAAGTCAAAGGGAGGCCCCCCTCCCTCAGCCGTTAATGTCCCTGTGGACCCCATCCCCGGGGGCAGCTCACATGCTGTGTCTTGGGAGCCCAGCCCCGGGAAACAGCAGTTTCCCTGCCCACACTGGCGTGGGCAGGGAAGCCTGTTTGCGCTCCCACTTGGATGGAGCATTTTCAAAACTCCGTGCGGGAGCAAACACAAAGTCTGCTCCCAGCCAGTGATAGCTTTGAAAATGCTCACGCCGGCTGGGAGCAGACTTTTGATCTGTTTCCCTGCCCGCACTGAAGCGGGCAGGGAAACAGATTTTAAGGAGTGGCCCTGGGGGATGGGGTCCCCAGGGCCTAACAAGGCTCTGGAAGGGTGCCGCATGGCCACCTCCCCTTAAATTAAAAAAAGAAAAGGCCCTGGGGGATGGGGTCCCCAAGGCCTAACAAGGCTCGGGGAGGGGGCCACATGACCCCCTCTCCTTTAATAAAAAAGGCCCTGGGTATTGGGTCCCAGTGCCTAGAAAGAATCAGGGAGGGGGGGGCCGCACAGCCCCCTCCCCTTTTCTGTAAGTTTTAGCACCGGGCATGGGCTCCCCTGGGGCCTGTAATGGTTTGGCTAAACTAGGTTTAGTATACAATATACAGTGAATATGGCTAAATTTCTTTATTTTTTGTCTACACTTTAAGTGCTGGCTTTGGGGGGGATCCAGGTTGGCTCATACTTGAAACAAAATTGTCTTTATAGAAAGCACCCGCTATTTTCAAATTCAATTCAGGTTTTGAAATTAGGGCATAAACAGTACTTGATTCTACCACACCTCAAT
This sequence comes from Calotriton arnoldi, assembly GCA_963921515.1. NCBI lineage: Eukaryota > Metazoa > Chordata > Amphibia > Caudata > Salamandridae > Calotriton > Calotriton arnoldi. The sequence goes on from CAWUFW010015322.1 coordinate 40,798, forward strand.
ATTTGCATAAATGTAATGTTTGCAGCCATAATAATCAGCCGACAAAATGAAATATCTTGTTTGTGTGTGGTCTACGGCTATGACGGAGTCTAATAAAGGCTAGTACCCACATATGATCAAAAGGTACAAGTATAAATCAAAGATGATCAAGCGATATGCCACATCCGATTACGCCAAGCTGCTTCTAGGAGTGCCTGGGGTTATCTGTATTAAACTATTTCATTGTTTGGCCCCTTCGTTCCCCAAGAGTGTTCCTGTTTTCCTGCACTGCTGCGTCTTTCTTTCTCTCTTCCCGGCATCAGAGAGGTGTCTGGATTTGGAATAGGGCTTTAAGTGTGATGAAAAAGTAGGGTAGGGTCTCTAAAAGGGGCATGACCTTTGTAATTAAGGGTATGGCTTGAACACATAAACTAAATTTCTGTCATGCCCAATAGAGACCAGTTTCAATATCCATATTAAATTATTATCGGGTCTGCCACTCAGAGGAAACCGACCCTCTTAAATCCCTGTTTAAATTTATGTTCCTTTCAATGAGGCAGTAAGATTTCTATGTGAAGTCAGTTCCAAAAGATCATCCTGTACCAAGCATTGATCAAGTGACTGTAGTTTACCGACAAGTACACTGCAAAACACTTTCACAAAGGAGATGGCCTGGTCATGCCCAGGTCTGCCAAGAAGAACCAGCCTAGCAGGACCCCATGCTTAGTTGGAGGCTGCCTGAGTCTGTTACAATAATCCAGTTGGCGCTCTGGGTTGGTTGCCAACATCAATGAAAGCAGAGTCAGTGCCTACTCTTGAACAAACGCGTTTCAATGAAACCAAACCAGTAGCAAACAGGTCACCTGGCTCTTATTTGAATTATAAAATACAACAATAATCAGGGTTCAGTGATCCCGCCAGGCCTCTGGTCTCCGGTGCCACTGCACCTGCTGCAGCAATGGAAGCTATGCCCCTGTGCTGAACTCCTAGTTTCATATGCACTTCGTACTGATCAAATCCTTCCAATGGGGTTTTGGGGGGCAGCCGACCGAAGGGAGGTTGGCCCCTTGGGAAGATTTGGGGAGTTGGTGCAGCCCAATGACTGCGACTGGGCTTTGGGCTGGTTAGGCTACTTTATAGCCCACATATAACCGGCCATTTCAGGTTGCCAACCACCATTTTGTCAATAGGTGACACAGTGGTTAGTATTAGGCAGTGTTAGTAAATGTTTAGAATAGCGATTCTTTGAGGTTTGAAGTGCAGTGGTTGGAAACATGTTGGATGAAATTAAATGAAAAATACATTTATAAAGCGCATGGCTACCCGAGGGCATCCCAGCGCTGGTAGCAGCAGATAATGGAAAAACCAGCCAGACTAAGGGAATAGCTAGGTCTTTAACAATTTGTGGAAGGTAAAATGATTAGGTTCCTTTCGTAGGTGAAGTGGAAGGGAGTTCCAAAGCCTGGCCGCATTGTATGAGAATTGCCGGCCCCCCACTTCTGGCTTTCTTAATCCTGGGGACAATAACGAAGTTCATGTCATCTGAGCGAAGACGTCTGTTCGCCCGATAGGGCTGGATGATAGTGTGGTTAATAGCCGGGCCCTTTCCCGCTAATGACTTGTGAACAATGCACAACGCCTTAAAGTTAACTCTCTCCCTAATGGGAAGCCAGTGGAGAGAGTTCAAAGCAGGTTTTGCTGATTGATGTTTAGGAGTATCCAGAAGAATTCTGGCTGCCCAGTTTTGTATAGTCTGGAGTTTGGAGAAGGTCGCAATTGGAGCACCCAAATAGAGGGCATTCCCGTAATCCAGCCGTGACAGGATAAGTGCCTGAACCATGATTTTTCTTGCCTGGAAAGGAAGAAGAGGGAGGACTTTTCGGAGCATTTACAGGATGCCATAGCACGTGGCTGCAGTATTACATGCCTGTGTCTTAAAAGTGAAGTCTTGGTCTAGCCAGACGCCCAGACTTTTTAACTGAATCTTGGGGATAGGGACGGGGCCCAAAGTGGTCGGCCATATTATATTAAGGTCAAGGGGAGACCGATTCCCCAAGATCATCATCTCGGTTTTTTCCCCGTTCAGTTTCAAGAAGGAGTCATTCATCCATTTGGCAATTTCTTCCAGGCAAGGGCGAAGGCTAGGAGGGGAATTATCAGCATGATTAAGCCCCACCACAAGTTGCGTGTCATCTGCGTAGGTCACTATGTGTACTCCGAAAGGTAACACCGACTCCGCTAATGTGCTCATATATGCGTTAAACAGGGTGGGACTCAATGGTGACCCTTGAGGAACTCCACAACATAGAGGCATCAGTTTAGAGGTCACATCAACGTCAAAGACCTGAAAGGATCTATTACTCAGGAAGGATTGTAGCCATAAAGTTGCCCAAGCAATGTAGCTGCTTGAGGAGGCAGGCCGGCTCAACCCCCTGTCCGAAGGCGTGTTGGCAAGAGGTAGCCGCCTGGTGCACCGGGTGTCAGACTGGGTCGTGGCCGGGGTGCTGGCGTGCTTGCACTCCATTAGGCAGATGAGCATGAGGGGCCACTCCCGAGAAAGGAGAGCTGCCTCTAATTTATCTGTGGGCTGGCGGGTGGGAAGTGAGCCCATGCAGCTAACTTTGTGTGAGGCCAAGGGAGATATGAGTTAGCAGGAGGCCCCGCGGGTGGAGGCAGCAGTCAGGGAAGGCTTGAATGCCAGGGTGGTGGTGGCGGCGAGCGAGAATAAGGGTTTGTCTCAGGCAGGCCGCATGGGGCATGGCGCTGCCAAAAGGAAGGCAAATTACTTGGGTGGGAGGGCAGGGCCTAGCAAAATTGCAGGAGGGCCTGGGAAATCAGGCCAGAGTGAGGTGGCCGGCCGGGTGAGCGAAGCAGGAGGGGGAGCTGAGAGAGCGGGGTAGGAGATGGCTGCAGCTCCCCTAGAGGTAGCCCATTTTACCCAGCAGGGTCAGCACAAGACAGGGGGAGGGGACCCTGGACCCCTATGTCCTTAGAGCAGGGGGTAGCTAGAGACAGTGCCAGCAGGGGGAGGAGGAAAAGAGGGGACCCGGGCCAGGGGTGGCAGAGGCCCCAGAGATGACGGCCCTCAAGGGCCTAGCCTCAGCGCTAGTTGCAGCTTTGCTGGAGTGGAGCGAGTACAAAGGTGGTGAGAATAGGAGCAGGCCGGGTGGGGGAGGGGCCAGGTAGTGGAAGCAGAGGTAGTAAAGCCATTGAAGGTGTATTCTAGATTTGGGTGAGGAGATGGTGTGAGGGACAGGTTTGTGAGCACGGGTGCAGGTCCCAGGGAGGGGTGGTCAGTTAGCAGAAGGGAGGCGCAGGGAGCAGAGAGGGTTCTCAGGTGGTACGGCGTGAAGAGCACGGCAGTTGGTTTCGGTTGCCGGAGGTGGGAGCAACGCAGGCTTCACGAGCTATTGTTGCCAGCACACTTGGCCTATGTTCTTCTTTTTTGCAGGTGACATCAGGCGGCAAGAGAGCGGACTCTGGAGAGCACAGTGCTCTCCAGTTCCCCTAGGAGAAGTGAAGGCAGGACACGGAGCGGCTAGCCGGATGGTGTCATTGGACTGCACGATCACTGACCTAAAACGGTCCAGGGTGGCCTCGTCAGTGCAACTGGCGAGAGGATTCAGAGCAACCCCCGGTGAGGCGCACAATCACTTGGAAAGCGTCAACCCGCACCAGCAGAAAGGTTGAGAGGGCAAGGTACGGCCCCTCAGCATGCCGTGGAACAACAAGATGTACGTCCAACTTGGTGGTTAGCACATGAGGATCAATACGTTGGGGTATTGAAGAAATGGAAAGGACATTGCTGGATTATGATGAGGAGAGTTTGGAGGAAGATGAATTGTTGGATGAGGATTCGGAAATAGAGGGCAGGTGATGGCAGCAAGGGATGGGTCAGGTGGGGGATGCTAATCAGCATGTGTGCTGTGTTTTACAGGAGCCAAGTGCCAGTTGGCAGTGGAGGATGGGGCAAAAGCCTCCAGAATGGCATCAATTGATGTGGATGCGAGAGAGATGCTGGAGAGCAGGGAAACCAGACTGAAGAGTGGCCTGTATGTGAAAGATACCAGTGTGGGCACAGAGGAACAATGTGAGAAGGCGACAGGGGAGTCTGCGGTGTGGGGGGATATTAAACAAGGCGTTAGTACGCCAAAGGAGGGCAAAATAGGGGCTTCCAAGGATCAGCGGGCAAAGACACGGAGAAGAGTGCCGGCGGGGGTGCAGAAGAGGGAAAAAAGGAAGGTAAGGCTGGCGGTCTCAAGAGCAAAGAGTTAAAGATTAAAAAGCTGCCTTATCTGGGGGTGTCCAAACCTTTTGAGGGCACCTAATGCTGGCCACCAAAGAAAAGATCTGGAAGGGAGAATACGAAGAGATGCTACAACTCTTGCTAAGGGAGTTGAGGGCCAAAGAGGGGTCAAAAGAAGAAGAAGAGTATGAGTTATCCAGAAGGCCTAAAGTGCCTTTCCCCATAGACAATTGGACAGCGACTTTCTTAATTTATGCCAGCGTTTATTGTGAAAAGCACCCTGGGAGGTGCGTGGCGCTCTTTAAGTACATGGACATAATAATGAAAGCACAGATCCATTATGGGGGATACGCGTGGGCCCAGTATAACGATGAGTTCCAGCCACGTATGGCACTGGACCATGAGATACAATGTGGGGAGATAGACTCTGATTTATGACAACATCAGACGGGCCCATCAAAGTTCAGGAAGACTATCTTCACTGCAACAAGGCTGCCAATAGTGTACCGGCCCTTTCAAGGGTGCCCCCCCCCCGGGGAGTGGTGGGGGCAACAAGTAAGGGACAGGGTACCTAGCTGGGAGCCTGTTGGGACTATAATGAAGGCTCATGTACTAGGAAATAGTGCAGATTCCGTCACAATTGTTCCAAATGTGCTGGAAGGCATGCCCTCATCCACTGTTATGGTATGGATGGACCTTTTTCTGGGTGGTGGTTAGCGAGGAGTTGGCATGAGTTTTAGCTACTTTTATTGCTGTGGACAGCGGAAATCCAGGCTGGAAGTGAACGGGTGGGCAAGCTCACGCCTGGACGAGGTAGGAAGTTTAAAGGTTTATTTGGAAGTTAAGTTAGTTAGAGGTTAATAGATGCAGTAAAGCTGTAGGGGAGGTTACAGTTCTCAACTGCGGAAGATCAGCCCAGTAGGAGGTAGAGACTTGCAGGTTTAAGTTTAGTGTGGGGGAGGGACATTTAGGGGTGGAGGTTAGTTTAACCTAGGAGAACGTCTTTGTATAATGAGGTTTTAGTTTTGTAAGGCGAAAGGCTCAGGGATTATATTGTGATGTGCACCTGTTTCCAAAAATCGGCCTTTTTGACTCAAAGCCGGTCTCAGTGGTATGTGCTGCGCTCCCTCAAATGCTTGACTGTCACTCTGAAGGTCAGTGGACCGGTATGCAGGTTCACCTTCCTACTGTAATGAGCTCAGTACAGCTGAAAGAGAAAGTAAAACATGATAGGAACTTAGTTTGATGAGCTTACTATGGTCACTGGTAACCCTTTCGTACCCGACACAGATAGGATTAATCTAAAGGTCAACGTTCATTATATTTGTCAGGAACCTACCTGCTGCGGTGCTTGCTTTGTGTCATCTGTCAGTGTGTCATAATTTCCGGGTCTTCTGTCCATTGTTTTTGTTGGAGCAGCTGCTTGCAATAATATGTTGCAATTATGTGTGAATAATACGGTTTGTAATTATTGCTGGCTTTTGTAGATCGAATTCCCTGCCTTCACTATTAGCACAGATATGAAATTAAAAGTACTGACAGTGATTTCTTTATTTCCTGCCATTGGCTGTGAGGACCAAAGCGTTGATTACCCAATTCGCAGCATGATTGTATTTGCAACAATTGCTGTTGATGGGAACATGTGCAAGTGGAATAGCGTAGTTGCAAATGAAGCAGTGCATTTATCTTATTATGACATCATTTGTTAAAGATGGTAAAAGAAACAATTGAATTTCCTAAATAATCAGGTTTCACTATCCTTCTTCTCATACAACTTTCCTGTGCTGGCGGATGGCTCTCTCAAGCAAGGACGAGCTCCCGTCCCCAGATTTTTTTTAAAATTTTTTTTTTTTTAAACGGACTTTTATTGATTTGTGATCGAACAATCAATAGCTTCACAGAGATAATACTGTAATTACAATCTAATTCCAGTGTACATCCTACTATAGTTATATATACTAATCTCAGGTTGTCTTTCCGCAAGGAGGCATTATTCCTGCTCCAGCGCAAGGAAATAGTGGTTCACCTGATGCAGCCTAACTTCTTCAGTTCTGAAGTGCTCGGTACCGCACGTATTCGGTAGGTATCATCACAGTATTCTGCTCCTCAATTAACCCCTAACAAACCCAAAAAAAAAGGGAACTCCCCCTCCCTCAAAAATCCACCCTCCCCGCCCCCCAGGCATGTCGCTTATTCACCGGATTCCCTGCATGATAATGCTGGTCAGTCCAATAGTGCACCGGGCATATTATTCTCGGTACTGTAGTTCCACAGTGGGGTCACGCTGCTCAGTAGCTCCACTGGGCAGTCCGAGCCCACGGGCATCAATCCGGGTCGCCCAGTAAATCAAGCGCTCAGTCCCCCACAACAGGGTCTGCAGCGTCAGGGGGTACATCATTGTCGTCACTTGGCTGTTTCAATACCTCCACTAATGCCACCCATGCCCTCGCCGCCTCCAATGTCTTTTCGCTCCCAGTTCTTTGGGCCATTTGCAGTCGGAAGATCCCTTCACAGTCTGCCCATCTTATAAGCTCCCTTGTCCATCTCAGCACGTATGGGGCATTTTTCGCCTTCCAATGGCTTGTGAGTTCCCTTTTGGCCAACACCAACCCCAGGTCTATAAACTTGCTAGTGACCTTGTTCCTGACAGCGTGAGGGAACCAATGTAGGAGGCAGCACCCTGGTGTCAGCGCTATGTCACGCTCCGTTGTGTCCGCTAACCTAGTCGTCACCTCTCTCCAGAACTCTCCCAAAAGCGGGCAGTCCCAAAACATATGTAAAAACCCTCCCGTCCCCAGATGGCCTGCTTCTCCCCCATTTACCTTCTCTGTTCTTCTTTCCTCTACCCAGGTAGTTCTGAACCCAGGTGTTCTGTCAGACCCCGTTTGGGTGGCAGACAGAGGCTATCGGGCCCTACCTATGGTGATTCAGGTAATTTGCCACCAGTGTTCTGGAGCCCATATTACAATGGCTCCACTGTTTCTGCACTTGACTCAGGGTAGTGGGGACAAGCAGTCACAGGATTCAAAGGGAGGGAGTGTGGTTTGCTCCAGCTCAGGAGTCAACAATCTGCCAACAGACATAACAACTTGTCTCCAGCCTAAGGTTTTTCTTTTCAGGAAAATAAATACTTTTAATCAACAGCAGCACTAAATACTAAAAGATCCAATTTAAATGTATAAGATAGTGCCCCTGGGCATGATCCTCCTTAACGGTGCTACACTACCTGTTTCCCCTTTACTGGTCCTTCGTGGGTGCCCCTCTCTGTTTGCAACCCTCCTTCAGGAAAGCAAGCAAAGCATGAATCAAGTTTGGGTGTAGTCTCTGAGTTCCCACATTCAAATGTGGACTCCGTTCAAGATCATTTTGAGTCTTACCCTCTCATGGAGTATCGGGTAAATAATTATCTGCTCATTGCAGCCCATCAGCACTTCTGATGCGCGGGTGATCGAGTTTCCTCAACCCTGCTGGGTAGGCCAGACTTGGGCCATGTCATTATTCATGCCCGACCAACTCCGTCTTGCAATGCATGACTCTGGTGCAGATGATGCTGACCTAGCCACGGCGATCCCCTTGGATCACGGTGGTAGAACCTGCCTGGGCCAATAACATTTCCAGCCCTGTGATCACTGCAGATGCTGCTCTGATTGGGGCCACGATGATCATGGCAGTTGTACCCTCACGAAGGCCAAAAGTAGATGTAGCCCTAACTGGGCCTATATTGATCACAGCAGTTACAGCCCCCGGCCTGGCCAAGATAGCTGCAACCCTGATTGGGCCTGCGATGATCATGATAAGTGCAGCCTCCTCCAAGGCCCAAGTTAGAACAGCTTATTGCAGGTCCCACTAGGAACCAGTGGTGAGAGACCAGGAAGACCTTCTGTCACTCAGGCCGTTCCCACTTCACTCTTGGCTTTCAGCTCTCTCTGGATGCTGCTCAGTCGATAAACACGGTGGGTCTCTTTACTCCTCCTGGTCAGGCTTCTAAGTGCTTCAGCAGATCTATACCTCCTCCAGCACTGGTTTCTTTCTCACTTTTATGCACATCTTCTAGACAGGGGGTGTGTATTCACTGTCTCAAGCGTTAGAACTGGTTTGGGGTGGTTCTTCTTTCAAGTTTCCTCCTCAGGCTGCTCTCTAGACACAGCCTTTGTGTACAGTGCTGCTTCTCACAGCAGGTATCACTGGGGCTGTTTTCAACTTGGAGCACCCACAAAACAGGCGCAGTGAGATGTGAGGGTATTTTCAGTTGCCTGTCTTCAACCCTTAGCTGAAGGAGTAATCGAGGCTAGACAACAGGAGGGGCCTGACCTAGCAACTTCATCGCCTCACACAATCGAAACTGCAGTCCCATTCATCACCCCAACATCCACCAAATTCCATCTCTCCAACATCCACCAAATTCCATCTCTCCAGACGACTAATAAACAGCTCCTTGCTAACAAAAGGCCTCATGGAAATTCTAAAAGTAGCCCTGTTCCCATGCTCGCCGTTTCAGTGTCTGGATTTCCTTACTCCAGCTACAGAAATGGAGGCAATACACTTTCGCTGTCAGAAAGAACAGTCCTTACTCTCTATCTTGTGCTATGCCAGGCCTAGGGAATACAAAATTTCTCATTCCACATGCACACACACTTGACATATACGAGAGGCTAGCACAAGGTTCTGGGAATGCACATAATAGCAGAACTTTACACAAGTGTGGCCAGTAGCCATCATTCCCATTACAGATACAAGGGTCTGTTTACTGCTGATACTTCTAAAACACAGTATGTTGCCACCACCGCTTTTTGCATTATACCCTGGACAGGACAGTAGTTCTCTGCCCATATTAAGGGCATGCTTGGTGTGTCCCTCAAGGTTACAGGACACGTCTAGTACTTCACATAGTCAGGGACAGGCCTAGGCCTCTGTGTCTTAGACTAGCATGATGATAGGGCCGAAATAAATGCCAGAATACAAAATATACATGCAATTGGTCCCTCAGAGCAGGGGAACATGCATACAAGGGACCCTCCCAATGGATACCTCTGCCGAACCGGACTACCCGGAACCTTTACTCCAAGTCCAGTTGTCAAATCGGTAAAATGGCGGGAAAGTTCATCTGTATTCCCATGATTCATTCCTGCTTCGCTATCCACTGTGAAATTTATGCCCTGTAATGAGAAAGGTCATCCAAGCATATTAGGATTATCACCCTTCACTGCCATCAACAATATAAGAGATTTGTTATCTGGCTGTACCACAAACTTGATACTAAACAGGTGAGAGCATAACTTCCTCAAAGTCACACTATGGCAAAGCATTTATTCTTGTGGACTGCCCAGTTCTGCCCCCGAGTGAGAAGTCTGAGACTGATGAAGACCACAGGACCCCCTCTACCCTTCTCATTGTATTAATCCAGCAAATCGTTTATCTGAGGCGTCAGTCTGGAGCCAGAAAGTTTTATAATAGTCCGGCGCCATCATTACAGGTGCATTGCATAATGCTCTGCTTGGATCCTAAAAAGCGTTCTGAAAATCTCCACTTCGGATCACCTTTTTGAGCTGTTTCTTCGATGCCATGGCTGTCAATGGTGCAACTATGGTTGCATAATTGGCCACAAAGTTCCTGTAGTAGCTAGTGAGCCTTAAAAAGTTCCTCACTTGGGTCTGGGTAGTGGGGACATCACACTTCAGCACAGACTAGATCTTGGCATCCATCACACAGATCTTCCAGTTGCCCACCTGATGGCTAAAGTAGACTACACAGAACTGGTCCACGTAGCACTTGGTTGCCTTGATGGCCAGTTTCACCCCTTGTATCCTGACCAACACCTGTTTTAGGTGCCTCAGGAGTAACCTCCCATGAATTAGTAAAGACAGCACTATCATAAGGTATACCACACAGAACCCTTCTAGCTCTGACAGAACAGGGTTCACAAGGTGCTGGAAAACCGCAGGAGCATTCTATAGCTCAAAGGGCATTTCCTTAAGCTGGTGTAACACCTCTGGTGTGGAGAATGCAGTTTTCTTTTTGGCATTAGGTGCTAAAAAGAAATCTATCAATATCTAGTGGTCAAATCAAAGGTGCTCAAGTAGTGAGCAGCTCCCAGTCGGTCCACATCTCATCATTTCTGGTGATTGGGTGTGTATATGTCTTAGTCACTTATTTGACGCTCCAGTTGTCCACACAAAAGCACAGGTCTGAGGATAATTGCTTGGGCACCAACTTGGCTGGGCAGACCCAAAGACTAGGGGAATGCTCAATCATCCTCAAGACTAATATCTTGGCAACTGCAGCCTTGATGCAGTCCTAAACTTGCTCAGACATCTGGTAAGTATTGCTCTTCACTGGTGAGCTAGCCTCTGTATCTATGCCATGGACACAGATAGAAGTCAACCCTGGAGTCAGCGAAGGGTGAGGGGTAAATCTCCCAGCACCTCTCTATATTTTTTCTGCCACTCAGGCAATAGCTCAGAGGCAAGTTGTATATCCTCCGCAGAACCACCCTCCACATCACCATGCAGTAGACCAGAAGGAGTTCGTAAAGAACAATGGTTCACTAGGATATAAATCAATTTAACAACGTAAGAAAGTCTTCTGTGTCTGAAGACAACAAAACAATATAACTTGTACCAAGGCATAAACTTAAAAGGCCAAAATATAGAATGTCTTGCACATGCGTTATTTATTGCATTAAATAAACATATTCATCATCAAAGAGGAAGATCTGGTACTCATGCTATGAGTGACATGGAAGGTGCAGTGCAAAGTGCAAGACAAAAGGAAACAACGTGCATTAGTATTAAAAAGACATATGACTCCTATCTGTACAGTTATTTCATTGATATTGGAGTATATGTAGGTCTAGTGTTGACGGCATTTCGACCTCTATAACTGTGAGGTCATCATCAGTACAGTAGTGAGAGCACCCAGGATCTGAAGTTAAACAGACAATCTTTGTATAAAAATATGTCTGGGACAGATGTGGCCTGTATATGAAAATATCATTAAACAGAGCTTGTGTGGTAAGAAGGAATGAATTAAGTATGTTGGTCCATCAATGAATGCTGAGCGTAGAAAGGGAAGACAACTGGGCCCTAACCAGAAAAAAATAATTGACAATAATTACAATAAGTTGGTGAAAGAATGAATTCAATATCTATCAAAATGGGATTAAACAATCACCTAAGAAGGACAGTGGTATCCGCCTGGTATTGACAGACTCAATCTGAGTCACCATGGCCAGCTGGCTAGTGGGAGTGGACTGCAGTAGCCGCTAGCGAGTCCGCATGAATCAATGCAGGGTTCTCTGTGAAAAGAACACTAAATGTGACATGGGAACTCAACACAGGGCCCATAGAGAATTAAACTATAACCTCAATCACTCTGTGACCAGCTATGGTGCTGGAGTGGCAACCTGTGACTCAGAGAAATAAATAGTGCTCCAGAATGAGGCAGGAGAAGTCACTAAACTCACCACGAGGGCCTGATCCTATTTAATAGGACCACAATGGTGCCTTGTCACAGGCCAGCAGTAGACCAGGAGCCGGCAGAGATCCAGGCATCCATGATAAGTCAAGGGTAAAACAGCGCTGCTGCTGTATGGAAGCACCGTGGAATGATTATTAAATCTCGGTGTGACACTACAGAAAACGATAAAATAAAGTTTAAGGTGAAAACTTAGTAAGGGGGAGTGTTGGGACTTAACTGTTGCCTCTCCTTTTCCTTAGCTACATTTTCCCTACTGCTCAGCCAGGATGAGTGTTAGAGTGCTTGGTGATGAGTGGAATGCTGAGTGCTTGGTGATGTCATGGAGTGCATGAGTGCCTGGTGATGTGCTGAGTGTCAGTTGGAGCTGATAAGCCATTTTCTAACAGTTTCATGGTGACTGTATGTCTGAATTTTGGTGCAATTTGTATTGCATCTGTATCTTCCTCGTCTGTGAGGGGGAGGGCTTGTTGTAGTGGGTCTGAGACCGGGTCAGTCATTGTTTTTAGAACCTTAAATAACTTTTCAAGGAAACCAAGATACGGTGTTTATGCACATTTTAGGAACACTGTGTCCTTCAAGCTTGATTAACCAACAGCCAATAAATAGGATTTTTCGCCTACTCAGCTGTGGCGGAGTTTGTGCCCACCCACTCCAGACGTCTCTGGTGTTTTGTGAGTAGCAGTCTCTGAGAATAGCACGACTGAACTACTCAGATTCTACCGTTAAATAAGTACCCAACCAACGTTGGCGGCACCATGTGGTGTAGTTCCTATATTACCTATACAGGATCTGCGCGTTTGGATAACATAAGCTGTGGGATTGGTGGCAGACTGGTTCCGAGCACCCCCACGCATACGTTAGCCTGTTTGCGTTAGCTAGCTCACAGTGACACTAGAATCTCCTCTTATCAGGGAGAGAATAGTTTCTGGCAACCTCAGAACATGACAACCCTGATCTCTCAGGATCGTGGAAACAATATACTACTTTTCGCTCAGTCACTCGTGCTCACTTAGTTTGTCTCAGAGATACACAGAATAAAAATACCGGGCGTTTCAATAAGGATTTATTGAACAGTTGTTATTCTAGTGTAGAATAGATGAGCTGCAACAACCATTAGACAGTAGCAGAGATATATGATTAGAAGCACTAAGAACGTAAATGGATGGTATAGCTCTACCATCTTGCAATAATCATGAATACATACAAGTATAAAAAACACATGATAAAGAGTGCAACCTAAAAGTGCGTACTCCTACGATGCCTCCCTAACTAGATGTACCTAAATGTACCTAGCATCTGTGTAGGTGTTATGCCAAGAATCCCTCTAGGATCTAGTCCACCCCATTACCTGAGAATTAGAGAATATGGGACCCCGTCCTGGTCTCGACTTGGACACCCCGCAAGGGATGTTAGACCACTGCTAGCTGGACCGTCTGCATGCAGGAACCTCAGCGTCTCTGGTCAGTGTGCCAGCCGGGAAGTCACGGCCTCCTCTATCTGTCTAAGCAACACATGATGTATATATACCCACAGGTCTCCCCAGGGGTCCTACCGTGCTGTGTTACTGTGTCGGCCTAAAGGATGACCTCGGCCCTGAACTTTATGCAGAGAAATTATACAGGAGACGTCAGTCCTGCTGTTAGTCCTGCTGTGCTTCCAAGAAGCCTCATGCATAATGTATGAGATTCGAACTAGGGAAAAACCCTCTTTCTGAATGCAGTGTCGTATCTAGGTAAAAGGTCAGTGCCTAAGAACCATTATGTATGTAATGAAGGGAAGAATATAGGTGAAAGGTTGTGATGTTACCTGCGCCTATATAAGGTACCTATATGGAATATAACAGTGCAGACTGAGCAGCAGGGAGGCTGCTTCTGGCGGGGCTGTCAACTGTCATACTTACCATCTTATTTATCTGCAACTGAACCTAAATAAACCATCCTGTTATAACCTACAATTTGGCTACTTCTGGGCTTCATTTGGTTTACAACAGGGAGCAGCCCGTGATAGTGAGTGCCATGAGGGCTAGACTCACCTCGAATTTGGGGCTGTGTTGGTTACACAATAAAACTGCGGTAAAACGGTGATTGCTTCTGATGGGAGCTGGTGTGAGTCTTGGTGTCCACAGGCCGTTCTGAAGCCTGAAGGCTAAATAGCCAGAAACGCTTGTGTATGAACATGAGTGTTCCACCAGAGAGGCAAAAACTAGACCGCTGACTGCCGTATTTTCTTTCTGTGATGCACTAGACATGCTCCAGCAGTCAGCGGTCTAGTTTTTGTTTGGGTATGAGATGATGGGAGAAAATAGAAAGGAAAGAGGTTGGGTAGGTAGGTCTTGGAGGAGTTCAGAGAAAAGAAAATAAGTACAAGTATGAACCCTTGGTATAGAGCAAGAGGGCTCTAGAAATAGTGTGGTAACAGGGAAGCCAGGAACAACAGGACCCCAAGCACAGACCCTTGAACGATGAACATATGAGCTAAAGAGACACTGTTATCTAATCGACAGACCCCTTCACAAGCCTCCCGGGGTGTTGAATGTAGGCTCATCGAACACAAGGATATCTTTGGGTGTTAGTGCATGATACCCTCCACTACAAGATCAGTTAGAAGAAATAATAACTGAAGAGAACCCTATCTTGTCTTCCGTTTCCTTTCCTATCTCCATCCACGGGATGAGCTGTGGGCACAAAGCCTGCAAACCCAGGGGCATATGTACAAGAAACTGGCGGAGCTCAGTGTTACACCAAAATTGGTAACTCTGTGCTCCAACAGTTTCAAAACGCAGGGATGTGCTGTATTCACAAGAATGCGGTGCACCCCTGCGTTACCCTTAGCGCTAAAAAAGCTGCCTAGCGCCAGTGAAGGCACCCTAGCGCCATTTTGCAAGAGTGCCTACGCTGCAGGGGCAATTGTTTATGTGCAGGAAGGTGCACCTTCCTGCACATAAACAATCTTTATAGGCTATTTGCTCTATCTATGTGTGCTGCAGAAAGCAGCACACGTGGAAAGAGCAAAATACGAGGAGAAATAAAACATTTTTCCTTGTATCGCCTGCTAAAGACCAGGTATTTCCTGCTGGTATTTTTGCACTGCCCCATACCTTGTAAATATGGGGCAGTGTAAAAAAGCAATGGGTGTTGTGGTGGAACGCCCACTGCAACACACATTGCACGCCCCTTTCACGCTGAGTGCTGCATGAATAGGGGCATTATTTACAAGGCAACGTGAAGCCTTGTAAATAAGGCGAAGGAGTTAACGCCACCAGGAAAAAGTTGGAAAAAGTGACGTTCTGGTGGCATTAACTCCTTGTGAATATGCTCCCTTTTTTCCTAATAACCTAGTGTGAGTGAATTTCAAGCAACATTAATGGAGGCTGGACAATCTAAGCATTGCAAGCCACCACAGAAAGGGTATCCTGGTCATTCTATGTACGAACAATATGTTACACATGCTGCAAATATTTTTGATGTTGGGTGAGGCTGACTAATGAGGGCGGGAAAAAGTTATTTCCGCAACATGGAAATAGAAATATTTTAGGACTGCACGAGAGGTTCCAAATGTGTTATGAGTACTCTAATACCAGTAGATCAGAAGGGCCCTTTTGTGAATTGTATCATTATTGATAAAGGCACTACTTGCCTATTGACACAGATGCAAGCAGTTTGGCTTTCAAAATCAATCTCTGGATTCCTCTTTTATCTCTCTCGGACATGTCCATACCACAGTTGGTATTTCCAACTAGAGACTCCCCCAACATATTACTGATCCTGTGCCCATTTTTGTGGGACCTATCAGTGACAAGCATTCCTTTTTACTTGGCCCAACTTCCTAGGCAGGGATGTATTGTGTATTTTTTATTGCGTTTTGTACCCAAGAAAGGGTATTCCTGAATATTCTTTAGGATCAAGAAAGTAAAATACGTGAACTAGTATGTGAGAGTTTGAGTTGTCCAGAGGAAACAGACAAGGTTGCTATGTCTCCTTATTTAACAGAATTACTTTCACAGGTACTGTCCACCATGTGGTCCACAGGGTCAACAGTGTGGGATTCATTTCTTCGATGGCCTACCCTCAAAGAAGGTAACTAGAATACCCAGTACCCATCGAAACGATGGCAGGAGAGGGGATCTGCCCTGTAATGGCAGATTTCATTAAGTAAAAGGTTTGAATACCTATTGTTAGTAGATTTAATGGTAAACAGCGTTTACTTCGCATGCGATACTTCACATGCCTTTACAACGCGGTCGTTACAACGACCGCGCTGTTAGTTCGCATACCTTTACTACGCAAGTCGGAACAACGACTTGCGTTAGGGGGGAGAAGGTGTTGGATTTAAAATCCAACACCTTTCCTAGTGTCCGCAAAAACTGGAGTTGGAATAGTAAATTATACTATTCCAACATCCAGCACCCCCTACTGCAATTCGTTGTTCCAAATTGCGTCGTAAAGGTATGCGAACTAACAAAGCGGTCGTTCTAACGACCGCGTTGTAATGGCATGCGTACTAAACGCATGCTAAGTAACGAGTGCTATTCGATTTAATACCCTGATTCTTCAGATACACAAGGCAGGGAAAGCCAGCATGCACAAGTTCACCCAAGACTTTAGTGCTATTAATTATGTGGTTATTCTCAGTTTCCCTGTAGTCCCCAACCCTGCCCCCATCCTTTCTTGCACCCCTGCAAACTTCTAATGGTTTACTGTGGTTGACATTAGTTCCACTTTCTTCCGTATTCCCATACATGAGGAGAGTCAGTATCTCTTCTCATTCACATTCTGATGCTCTCAACTGTTGTGGACCTGACTTCCTCAAGGATTTACAGTTTCCCCCATTTTTGTTCCAGGCCCAAAAGAAGGATTTGGTCAAGTTGGCTGTACACTGGGGTTCTATCCTAATTCAGTAGTTAGATGATTTACTTTTAGCATCTGTTACTCTGGATCATTGCAAGGATGATTCAGTCTACCTCTTTTTTGAAAATATTTTTATTGGCGTTTATATTCAGGTATAGAACATGCACGTGGATAAGTTCAAGGTATAGTATCTAACAAACACAGTATACATAATTTCCATCCATTCAGGTATTGGCCTTTAATTGGGTATATTCCATGCAATACAGAGATAGGCGGTGAAACAATCAACGTATTCAAGTGGTACACATGCTACCCCGTATCTGTGTCATAGTGTGTGGGTAGGACGAGCCCACCCATCCCGCGTTTTAGTTATAGCCATTCCGCATCCTGATACCATCCCTGGGGCCTGATAATTAT
Source organism: Calotriton arnoldi (assembly GCA_963921515.1). Classification (NCBI taxonomy): domain Eukaryota; kingdom Metazoa; phylum Chordata; class Amphibia; order Caudata; family Salamandridae; genus Calotriton; species Calotriton arnoldi. The sequence goes on from CAWUFW010015322.1 coordinate 57,763, forward strand.
CAACCAGAGATGAACCCCCTGTGATCTATCACAATGAATATCAGTGTTTATATGCCTGTCCATAAGAAAACAATTAAACTAAAACCTGAAACACAAAACACAAAACCAGTCCTCACATGCACGGTCTCTTGTACTATCACCCTTTATGCGGGGGGACTGCCCTCCGTCACCGGCCTGACCTAGTGAAGTCACCCAGCTGTCACCGGGGTCAGGCCCTTTTTTCGTATATTGTCGAGATTAAGGCCACATCGGGGGGGAGGGAGGAGGGGGGAGCAGGGGGAGGGCAACAATCAGGGAGGGTCTCCATAGGAGGATGGCTCCACCCAGGCAGATCGGACGGCCGGGGTCAACACTGGTCTAGGTCGAGGGTCATGGCATCACTTCTCCAGCGGTCTCTCGCCCCCCCATGTCCCCACACAACTAGGTCCCCTATATTGGGACCATCCCATTCTCCTCCTCACTATTGGGGCAGCTTGGATGTTCCCAGTTGAATAATACCCCTCTCCAAGCTTCGGCAATAGAGCGTTTACGTAAACCCCTCAGTTCTTCCCTGTACCGTGCCCTACCCTCTGCCGCCGCCCAACGCTGAACCTCCGAAGTCCAGGTCTCGAACTGATTTCCAGGAGATCGCGATTCGCCTCCTTGCCAAGGCCAGGGACAGATCAATAAATCGACTTCCAACCTTACACTTAGGTGGCCTGGGATATAGCCCCAGGAGGCAGACCTCTATTGATCGGGACAGCGCACGGCCCAATGATTCAGTCTACCTCTTAACTGAATTGGCTAATAAAGGGCGCAAAAGGCTTCAAAGGAAAATTTGAAGTGTTGCCTTCCCAGAGTGTGATGCCATGGGTCACCAAATCTCTGCTGGAAAGCACCACTTGCTGTCTGAACGAGCTGAAGCCATCCATAAGTTGCTGCACCCTGTAACTGTCTCTTACTTAACCATTTTGGGGATGGCTTGGTGGGAGAGGGAGGGGATCATGGATTCTGGGCTACGCAGAAATGGGAAAACCTTTGCAAGAATATGTTTGAAAAGATACCCCTTGAACCTTTGCAGTGGTCTATTAAAGCCGAAAAAAGATTTTTTTTAAAGTAAACAAGCTCTAATTTCTGCACAAGCTCTAGGACTGCCTGATTATGTCAAACTGTTGAATTTCTATTGTCATGAACAATATGGTTTTGCATTTGAAGTGTTAGTACATAGTCATGGGAATCAGAAAAAGCTTATGGATTATTACTCTTCAGTTCTGGATACAGGCATGGCTGGGCTCCCACCATGTTTTCATTCTGTGGCGGGCACTTCAAATCTTGTTGAAGCTTCTGAAAATATTGTGTTGAGTTCCCCATTAACTGTTGTGCTACTGTTCATGAGTTGCACTTCTTCTCACCACATAAAAACAGCACCTCAACCTGCCCGTCTCAATATGTAATAATGTTGTTGTCTGTTTCCTATATTACTTTGACCCTCTGTCCTGCTTTCCTAATGCCTACGAGTGAAAATGGAGAACCATGTAACTGTGTCCTAGCGACTGCCCATGTTATTCAACCCCTTATCGATTTGATTATGTGCCTATTACTGACTGTGAGCTAATGTATTTTGTGTCTGGATTCTTGCTCAGGAATGATGAGAGTATCCTAATCGCTGGTTATACTGCATGTACTGTATGTCAAATTGTGGAGAGCTGCCCTTTACCTACCGTGAAGTCAGCTCAAGGAAAATAGCTTGGAGACCATCTTCCTCGTTGCAATTACATCAGCTCGTTGCATGAGTGAACTTCAGGCACTTTCAGTGCAACACTCATACACCACCTTTTTCCCAGACAACCTGGAGCTGAGGCCTTGGGGGCCATTCCTGCCAAAAATTGTGATTCCCTAACACATTGGTCAATCTATCACTCTGCAAACGTTCTGTGCCATCCACCCTTTGAACGACAAGCAGAGGCTCCATCGGCTGGAGCCCAAAAGAGCTCTAAGCTTTTATATTAATTTGTACCAAGGGCTGAGTGGACAATCAACTATTTGTAGAGTTCCCTGAAGCCAAGTAAGGGAAGATTGTTCTGAAGAGGACCCTTCTGAGGTGGATAGTCATCTGCATAAAAATGTGTTATTTACTGGCCAAGAAGCAGTCTCCAGAAAGTCTAAGAGCCCATTCCATCAGGGCCCAGGCTGCTACCGCTACATTGGCATGTGGAGTGTCTGCCCTTGCTGTGACATTTGCTTCTGTGCTTACGTTCACAAAACACTATTGCCTTGACAGCCAAGGCTGGCAGGAATGTAATTTCTCCTGGTCGGTCCTGTAAGACTTTTTGGCATGAGTCCAAACCACAGATGCTCCACCTTTGGGAGGTACTACTTTCATATCTATTCTAAGGTGAGGAATCTGGGGTTAGAAGTATCCATCAGAAGAACAAGTTACTTACCTTTGGTAGCACTCTTTCAGTTGGATACTCTATGTAACTGCAAATGTTTCACTGCCTTTCCACCTCTCGTTCTATGGAGTGGTCTTTTGTTACATCTAAAAAGGTCCAAGTTAGTATTCAGCACACTGATACCAACAATTGTTCACGTTCCACGTCTGAAGGCACGGAAAAGTAGGAGACATGAAACTGACATCAATACCCAGGGGTGGCGATTATATGTGGGTCAGTGTGGAGTCAGAGTGGAACTGCACATTACCACCTAGCTGGCACATGGGAACACTACTTTTGTGAAAGTGTTATGGTTTCAGCCTGACGCCTGAGGCGTATTCTAAGGTGAGGAATCTGTGGTTAGATAGAGTATCCACCAGAAAGACTCAGTGTCCCTAAGTGCTGGCTGGAGGAGCATTAGGACCAGGTGGAGGTGACTGAAGAGAAGTTCAGGGTCTCTTGAGGACATGCTGGAACAATCTGATGTCAAACCAACAGTTTCTGATTGGGAGCATTTAAGGCTCAGGTGAGGGTAGGGGCAGTCTAAGGCACTCTGAGAGCACTCTTGTGGATTCTAAGGGGAATGATGGTGGTGTCTAAAGGTACTCCAAGAGTCTCTGAGAGCACAGCTTGTTTGTTTAAATATCAGATTGTGGTTTCTCAAGCAAGGCTGAGGGGCATTTGGTCTTCTCTAAGGCCCAAATTAAGGTGTTTAAAAGGCAGACTGACACCGTGCTGGCATCTCTGTGGGTCAGTTGGCAGGTTCTGAGTGTGGTCTGTAGGTGTCTTAAAGGAAAGTGAGGGTCTCTTGTGGCCCCCTGGGGGTTTCTGAAAGCCTGCTAGGAATGTCTGAAGGCAGGCTCAGGGCTTCTGAGGGACACATGTTGGGGTTTAATGGCCAGCTTGGGGTGTCTGATGGTGGGCCATGGACTTGCTATGGTATATAATAAGGGTGTTGAAGGCTGACTTAGCCTTAAGGTCTCTGAGGGCATGCTGGTGATCACTGATGAATGGTTCAGGAAATGTGAGGGTGGGCTGTGGAGCCTGGATGTTTGTTTGGCTTGGCTGGGGGTCTTTGAAAAACTTGCCAGTGGTGTCTGATGCCATGACATGGGTGTCTGAGGGCCTTGTGGGGGTGCTGAAGGACCAGCTAATGGTGTCTGATAGGAAGCTATAGCCAAGAGGGTGGAATAACACTTGGAGAGCTCTAGGCAGGTGACCAATAGCGATTTGGACTTATCTAACCCTCTTTGAGGTCAGACCTTGGGTGTCTATGGACCAGCTGTGGCTGGCTGAAAGATTGTAAGGGCCAGCTAGTTGTGTCTGAAGGTGCGCTGAAGATCGTTGATTGGCTGTAGGAGTTGTCTGAATGCTGGACAAGTGTCTCTGAGACAATCTGAGAGTGTTTAAGGGCCTGTTTGATGTGTCTACAGGCTAACCGAGGATCTCCAAAGACCTGCTATTGGAGTGTAAGAGCAGGCTGAGGGTCTCTGAAGGCATACTGGTGTTTTCTGAGGGACTACAGGAGGTTTCTGAGTGGACACTAAGCATCTCCAGGGGCAGGCCAGATGTGTTTATCTCTGGAGGTATGCTAAGAGTTCTTGAGGATCGAATAGTGGTTCTAATGACTTGTTGGGGGTGTTTTCATGTGGATTGAGGGCTGACTGAGGTTTACAATGTATACAATCACAAAAGGTATAGTGAATCAAGAAGCAGATTTCAAGTTTAACAAACATCCAAACAAGATCATCATTGATTTGTCCAAATTAGATCTAATGAGATCAATGAAATCTTGTTGGAATGCTTGTCACACTTGTAATCTGGTTCACTCTAGCTTTTGTGATTGGTATATGTCTATGTTTGAGACGGTGTACTAGAGAACCTGTAATCCTTCCTCTCTCTTTAGAATGGTCATTGGTCTTCATGTCTCTCAGTGCATATTGAAGATCATTGGAGCTGGTACCGAGGGTCTGCTGGTGGGCTAGAGTTTTTCAAGAGTTGGTGCAACTGGCCTAGGGTGGCCTTCTTGACCCTGGGCTGTCTCAGTTACTTGAACTGTCCTCATGATGTTCCGTCATGTCAGCTGGGTCTGTCTTAAATCATGTCACTCCTCCTGGAAGGTACAGTCTAGCTTCTTGTGCATGCAGGTAGGCTTCCTTCTCTCTGCATGTCAAGCAGCAAGGTAGGTCTGTAGGCTTTCAGACACTTAGGTCCAGCCTGGAGAGAAAGTAGCATCCATGCAGAGGTTCACTCCTGGCTTTTGCAAAAGAAGCAGCTGGTGCCCAGGCTTTCTTGGTATTGTGTTGATACGTTGAACAAAGTACTGCTGAGGGGACCAGTACTCATCCTCCACAAGCAGACACTAGTTTATATCAATGTTCCAGTGATTCTCTAATTCTACACATTCATTTTCTGGCAATTATGAGCCAGATTTGCAAGCTTCCTACCACGCTGCCTATATTGATGCCGGATTTGGCCTGGCTTAGTTGTGGGATGGTATTGGCCCTGTCTGGAAGGCCATTGCTACATGAAATGCCACATTACAGGAAATTGGGAGGCTATGGATTTATGCTGGCTAGATAAAGCTAAACTAAGTCAAACATTCTGTGCAAGCTACCTTCCTCAACCACCATGTACACCAGACTGGGAAGGGGTACAGATGAGTGTGCCTATGCAAGCAGCAATGTCCAAGATGGACTTTGCTAGTTTACACATTGAAATTATCATTTTGTGCTGTATTCACATGTAGAGTAAAACAAACTCAGTATCCACCAGTCCAGGTACAGATAGAGAAGCACACAAATCTCATGGATTCTTCATGCATATCCCATACAGGTACATACCAATTACCTCAGTTATGAGAACTTCTCTGACTTTCTTCCCATTGTAGACCTGGTAAGTAGTCTTGCTACAGGGGCACGAGTAAAAAGGCAGTGCCTCTGACTATGATATCTTGATGTAAGCTCTTAAAGGACTTGAGATATTATGGAGAAGTAAAAGTGTGACACTGTAATGACACTGTAAAAGTGCCATTGGCTAATGTTTTGCTATACAATTCCACTATACTATAAAGGGGATTTTGAAAGGCTCATGCATTAAAAGTCTCACAGATAAGGACTGTGCTAGAGCATCTCACTGCAAAGGTAGAACTGCTCAGCCTTCTAGGCTAAATGTTTATGGTCCATTAAGATGTCTCAGCAGCTTTCAACATGATGTACAACGAGCATGCTATTGATAACTATGCCTCTGACAATGTTCTAGTCAGCTTTATCCGGACGTGAACACCTAAGTTCCCAAAGTGGCAGGTATATTCTTTGAGCCAAACATCTATCCAGTCCCGAATACGACATAATTTCATAAGGGGCAGACCTTTGCTCTAACTTCAGCTGATCAGCCCACATTCATTTGCCCACAAACCCACATGGTTTGATTTTAATCATGCAGAGACACAGCAATTCTAATCTAAATGTAAATACTTTGTTGTTATCAACGTGAGTGTCACTGATCGGTTTTAGGCAAGGTACAATTAGGTGCAGGTGACTGTGTAGGTAGTCTTCTAGTGCATGTAGGCAGGGCAAGGCAATGCAACATCAAGGTATGTAGATGTGAAGTTAAGAATAGTAAATCTTTACTTACTTATTACAGATGATATAGTGGTAGTCAATATCCTGGATTCTACATATGTGGTAGAATAACCAGGCTTATTTATAGGAAGTCAGTAACACGACTTCCGCCAAAAATAGATCAAGTTCAGGCTACCTTCTTCTGCATTACACTACTCATTTATGGGTGTGGCAGCCTTTCTCAGAGCTGCAAACACGTTATCCTGGTGTGCTAGAAGGAACCTCTCAGAGTCTCGTGGATATTTTGAATGTGGGAATTTGGATGGTACTCGTTTTTTCAGTGTACATTTGCAGTACCACCTATGATGGCAGAAATTGTCTATCGTTGCTGCTGCCACAGAGTTTTGGCCCTGAGGTTGATCCTGCTGTTGTGTCAAATGCACCCCCAGGGTAAAGTACTTGCCACTGTGTCCCTATCGTGAAATACAAGATACCTTCTTTCAACTCGGCGGCGGAAATGGTCCCGCCACCATACTAGGGGTTAAATGTCCCCTCTCAACACTAAGTGAGGCCCAGAGAGGGCTTAATTTTTGCTGGTTGTTGCATGTGGCGGGTACCACTGCACACTTTTGGGGACCAGGGCTTTTTTCATTATCATATTTTGACCCAAATAAAGGGGGAGAAAAGGCAGAAAGGAATATGAAGAGAAAGATATGAAAGCAGTGACAGAGGGGGAAGGTAGGGAAGAAAAAGAACCTGAGTGATAAAAAAATAGGAGGTGTAGGGTGGTGGAAGAATTAGGCATGGGGTGGAATCAAAACTAGATACCCTTGGTATTTGGCAACCCCTGCATTTGACAATAGGGCAACAGGCACTTAAGAACAGCTTTGGGCCCCTGTGCGTGTGATCCAGCGCTATATTAGCGAACAGCATTCATACACCAGATACTCACTTGGGCCCATACATTCATACTACGCTAATACTTACGCTGGGTTTTATCAGTTGTTACTCTCTATCAAAATCCCTGCTACCAATTACCTTCTGATTGAAGAGTAATGACTTACCAATGAATCCTTTGCCAATTGGGAAATTTAAAATGAGTGACATTCATTATAGTACATAATCCTGAAATAACCACTGAGTCAGGAAGTTTTAAAATGTTTATCTAAAGATTTAGCAGAGTAACATACAGAGCCACATGGTACTTAATCGCAATACCCAAGATTAAGCATAGAAATGATTATTGCTAATCAATGACGGTGTTTAAAGAAGAGGAGAAAATAGAGACAGCAGCGCAACTAAAGGTTGCATTATATTTACCTAAGTACGAGAACCAAACCCCTTAGCCAAGGAGTTGAAAGGATAGGACCCAGGAAGGATGAAGAGCAAAGACTTCTTCCAGGATCAGGACCGGACCGGTGACCTCTCTACAACGACGCCTGCGTCGTTCCCCTCTCTGATACTCGACTTCTCTCGATTCTCCTGTGCCTTCCTTCTAATGGACTCCGCCGCCCCCTCCTCAGGACCTCTTCTGGACAGGGATTCAGTCAGCAACTGATCAGCTTGGCAGTCTGGGGCTCTTCTGTGTGTTCTGAGAGTCAGCTCTAGCTAATTAGCTAATTCTATATCTGTTATACCCTTCTACGCCCATGTACCTCCCCTTAATGTTGCTAAAATATGGGGCCACTACTTCTGATTGGACAGGGACAGGGGGTGGATTCTCGCACCATGTTGATTTGGCCTAAATTGTAAAGCCTATTGTCTTTACGTTCCCACCCCTTCAAATTAATACATTCGCTTTATTTCCCACCCGTCTCACGACAAATGTTATACATTTTACAGGGGAAAAGTATCAATTTGTCCACAGGAAACTTAAAGTACAGCATCTCCGGCCAATGGGTCATGGCCTTGGGAGACGTCCAAGTTGACTTCACTTGGCAGGCACACAGGATACATGCGCAGAACCATCGTCTCTCGAGTTGCAAGTCACCAACCCAGGCCCAAGTTTACGAACTAATAAAAGTGCAAGAAGAAAATATTAAAATCACAAATAAAATGTTTCACTGTATACCCACTATTTCTATTCTATTCCCAATTAAATATATATACTATCCCGCGTTAGTAGCGTTAGGAAACGACAATTTAATAATGACATGAGAGCAAGCAGAAGCATGTGAAAACATCAAGCAGCCATTTTAATGCACACTGCGCAGAAGCAGAAGTTTCCCACCAAGCAAAGAAAGACGTCACACCATGTGATATGGTTGCGACATGCGCATTGAGTTTTCCCGCGCATAGCGGCCATTTTGGATTACAGACAAGCGTTATTCATTAGTAAAACACATAGGCAAGCATCTTTTTCTTTTGTGTAGTGAATGCAAAGGTTAGTATTAACAATACAAGTTTAATAAATTAATACTATGAGGAGGATTGCGTACAAGCAAGTTTCATTTATGAAACCTTGCTCCATCAATTCCCTCTCTGATGGCGTTTCTGAGCCATCAAAAACACTACCCTCAATCAGATGCCAACGTCTAGCAATTCGTTTCATTCTCATTTTTACATTTTCTGTTTTTCACATCCCCTTTCAACTTTTTGTATAATTCACTTCTCCATTCTTCAAGTTCTATTTCATCTAGTTTTCTCTTCTTTCCTTTTCCTGTCACTTTATATGTTCCATTCTTTCTACAGCATTTGCACCATATTGTTATTGCCAAAATTATTATTGCTATCCCTGCTAAGGGTACTAATATTTGACCTATAAGTCCTTTCCCTATATTAGCAAACCAGGTTCCAATTGACGAGATACTATTTGTCAATCTTTCCCATACACTATCAACTTCCAGTGGTTTAAGTTCTTTCTCAAGTTTAGTTATATTCTGTATGTACGTTCCAATTTCTGCACTCTTATCAGGAATATAAGTGCAACAATGTTTTGCTTCAATAATTTACAGACTCCGCCCTCTTTTGCCAATATAATATCAAGAGCAAGTCGATTTTGCATAACCATAGATCTAATCGCAACCATTTCCGCATTAATCATTAGAAAACCTCCAGCAGTATCCGTTGATAAACGATCAACCACTGTAGACAATTTACATATTTTCCTTGAGTTCAGAATTATTCCCACTGAAGGTATCAATGCACCAAATATATCACCTACAATTTCTGAAAAACTAGCTCTTTTACTACGTATTAATTCGTTATTGTTTTCATTGCTCTCAGTGTTTCTTTTTACGTGGTATATCTTTGGAAATACTATTCCAAAATAACAACTTCCATACCACCGTGCAGGAAGCCTAAGGTAAGCCTTATTCCCACACACATAATAGATTCCAGGAAAAACTGAATCTGTTCCTCCTTTGAGTCCCCAACCTCCAAGAATTAAAAAATTGTGTTCACATTCACTGGTACCGATGAAAACATTATTATAATCAGTCTTTAACCTATGAAGACAAATTTTTCCTGTCTTTACGAAATCCAGAGCCATAGCAGCTTGAGCCTTGCCAGGTGTGTAACTCCCTTCTTTCTCAGCCCAAGGTGGTAAATGAGCCTTATGCTCAGAAGCTTTCTTTTGAAAATCTTGTCTTCTATCTTCTACTAAATTCAAAAATATCTTTTCTTCTTCAAGTAAAGAACATGTTAGATTGTGTCTATGTGCATGTGTTATGTCTATTGATTTTATGGTTAAGAAAAATTCTCCCATAAACTGTGCGTCTTGACTACTAAGCACTGGGTTCATACTCTTGCGAATCGGAACCTCCGAAAATATCACATCTAAGTTTGAATAATAATACTGAAGTTTCCCTGTTCTATAAAATAAACTAGACAAAACACTACATGATATGCCATATGTCAGTGGTAAGTGATGATATGTTAATCCTTCTGCTACTGATTCAGGTAACTTCATACAGACATAACAATTACTAACTTCCATGGTGTCTACATATTGAAACAATAACTTTGTGAAAACGTTTAAACTAGTGTTGTTGTCAGCTACTTCATGATGAATTTCTGGTTCACTTTCTGCCATTAGTTCTACTCTATTGCCCTTCATGTTTGCTGTCCTTCCTTTAGTTTCATTATTAATCTTTTTATCTACTATCATAAGGTAAGGAACTGCTACAATCAGGACTAACCATACTATAAGCACCATTACTAGACTACATATGCATATTGCACAGCATCTTCTACAACATTTCTGTTTTGGTCTCCCAGTAACTCTATCATCAGGCATTTTTCGACAAGGAAGATTGCTCTTCTTATCTTTTCTTCTTTTCTTTAGCTTATTCTTTTGCTTAGTCAGGGTGGTCTTGTTTCTTCTTCGTACGTCAATTCTGCACTTGTTCCTTCGCCACCACTGTCACTTGACTCTGAGCTTTCGAAATCTTCAAGGATGATATAAGTCCAGTCAGGACCCTTGAATTTGTTATTCACAAGTTTCAGTCTTTTGCTTCTTCTTTTCGCAGTTTTATTTTCTTGTTCAGTTTGACTTGTTACTTCATTCACTTGATCTGGATCTTCACTTCTGGTTGTTATGTGGTACTTCACTCTTTTAATGACACTCGGCCAATGATCTCCTTTTCTTGTTTTCTTTGTCGGCACTGTTTCCTTGTTTTCGTCTTTAGAGATCTCGTTAATTTTACTGCTTAGCACTGTTTTGTGTTCTTCAATTACTGTGTTTCTTGTTTGCTCCTTTTCAGGTCTAATTGGTTTCTCTGTAACAGCTCCGCTGTGAGTTTTCAATAACTGACCTTGTTCTTTATTTATTTCTTCAAGTTCATGTTTTTCAAGGTTTTCTTCTTCTGTGTACTCTTCTTGATCTAACTTGTTCTGATCAGGGCTTATTGCACTGTGAACTTCTGCAGCCTGACAGGATTCTTCTAGACCTATCTGTCCCTGATCAAAGTCTATTAAGTCTTCACTGTTTTGAGTCCAGTTTTCTTTCCCTATCTGACCTTGTTCAGGATTTCTTAATGTCTTTTCTTCTTGTTCCTGAACTGCTTCTTCTTCACCTATCTGATCTTCTTCAATTTCTTTCAATTTCACTTGACTTCTTGTTCTGTGGTATACTTCAGGAACTTCTACCACTGGTATCCAATCCTGACTTGTGCTCGGTTGTTCTTCTTCAGCTTCCCCGGAATCTCGAACTTGAGATCCTACAGCTGGGCAACCTTGAGCCTCTTCAGTGATTGGAGTTGTCTGAGGATTCTCTTCCTCGGGATCTGGTACTCTCTTGGTGTGACTTACATGAATCCAATTAGGAAATCTGGCACACTTCATTGCTGTATTCGTTGTCAGTATGACTTGACACGGTCTGCCCCATCTAGGTGATAGACACGTTTCTCTGGTGTGATTCTTCACTGCCACCCAGTCACCAGGATTCAGATCATGTTCTTGTTCAGGCTGCCTGGAAACTGCGTCTTCTCCAACCTGATGAGAGAGAGAACGCACTAGGTCAGCCAATCCTTTGCAATAGTCCAGAACCATATCATCAGATATATTCACCAGTTTGTTTGTGGGAACATGTGTTTGTCTCATTGCTCTTCCCATCATTATTTCGTGGGGGCTCAATCCTGTGGTTCTGTCAGGTATACTTCTGAGTCCCATTAAAACGAGTGGCAATGCATCTGGCCACTCTAATGATGTTGATGCACACATTTTTCCCAGTCTTGACTTTATAGTGCCATTCAATTGTTCAACCACTCCAGAAGCTTCTGGACGATATGCACAGTGCAGTTTCTGTTTTATTTGAAATGCTTCACAGATTATTTGAATTACTTCGCTGTTAAAATGTTTTCCTCTATCTGATTCCAAAGTTACTGGGAAACCAAACCTAGGAATGAGCTCTCGTAGCAACAGTTTTGCAACTGTAATGCTGCCATTTCTCCTAGTAGGGTAAGCCTCCACCCACTTTGAAAACAGACACACTATGACTAGTACATATTTCAGCCCTCTACATGGTGGTAACTGTATGAAATCAAACTGAAGTCTCATAAATGGACCTTCTGCCTTTCCAATTTTCCCAAATCCAATTACTGTCTTCCTCCCCGGATTATGCATCTGGCAAGTTAGACATCTCTGGCAAAGACTCTCTGCAACAGCTCTGAATTTGGGATTGTACCAATTTTGTCTGAACAGCCTAATCATTGCATCTCTTCCTATGTGTGTGTCTCCATGATGCATTCTAGCCATTTGTGAGAGTAAACAGTCTGGCATGACTGGTCTGCCATCAGCACTGATCCACACCTCATCCTCTCCTCTTTGGGAGCAACCCACTTTGATCCACAAATTCTCCTCACTTTCATCAACCTCATCTTGCAATTTCTTGACGTCATTCCAAGTTTCAGGTGGCATATACAGCATAAGTTGGCAGCTGATTCCCATTCTTTCCACCCTCTTATTGACTGACATTCTGGCTTTGGCACAATGTTCAGCCACCAGATCCGCATATCTGTTGCCGATTACCACCCAGTCATCTCCTGACTGGTGTGCGGCACATTTCACCACAGCCAATTCTTTTGGTGATTGTATTGCTTCTAGCAATTTCCTTACAAATTGTCCATTTTAAATGGGGGATCCTGAAGAAGTCATGAAATCCCTCTGCATCCATAGTTGGCCAAAATCGTGCACAACCCCGTAACCATATTGGCTATCTGTAAATATGGTCACTCTCTGATTCCTCCCAATTTTGCATGCTTTTATCAAAGCAATCAATTCAGCTACTTGTGCAGATTTGACTCCTGGTAAATAGGATGCTTCAACTATTCCAGTTAATTCACATACCGCATAGGCAGCAGTTAGTTTACCATCTTCATGTCTTTGACATGAACCATCGACAAATAGCTCCTTGTCTGGCTTTTTAAGAGGCTGTTCCTCTATATCTGGGCGTGGTTTTGTGCATAATTCTGTGATTTGTATACAATCATGTTCATCGTCTTCATCATCTTTAATTCTCTCATGATATGGGTCTGGTAGTAAGGTTGCTGGATTTATTATAGTACACCTTACCATGTTCACATTTTCAGCACCCATTATGATTCTTTCGTATTTAGTCAGCCGACTAGGAGTAAGATGCTGAGTTCGGGTTCTTGTCAACAGAATGACAACTGCATGTGGAACATACACTTTTACAGGGTGTCCCATCACAATTGACTCACTTTGTTCAATGCTCAAACAAGTAGCCGCCACTGCTTTTAGGCATCCTGGCAATGCGGCTGCTACTGGGTCCAATGTAGCAGAAAAATATGCTATAGGACGTCTTTCCAATCCATGTCTCTGAGTTAAGACAGAAAGTGCACAATTTTCTCTCTCATGACAGAACAATGCAAATTCTCTCTTATAATCAGGCATGCCTAAGGCAGGTGCTGAACATAGGGCATTTCTCAATTTTACAAAAGCTTCTACACTTTCATCCTCCCACTCCACAGGGTCCTTTGCTTTCTTCTTTGTCATGTTAATTAAGGGCTTAGCTAACATGGAAAATCCTGGTATCCATTGTCGACAGTAACCTACTATTCCTAGGAACATTCTCACTTGTCTTTGTGTTACAGGCATTTGCATTTTCTTTATTAAAGCTACTCTTTCAGCTGTTACTCTTCTTTTTCCTCTCTCAATTTGGTGTCCCAGATACTTAACAGCTGTTGTACAGAATTGCAATTTTTCAGGTGAGACCTTATGTCCTTCTTCTGCCAAAAGATTTAATAATGCTATGGAATGAACAACACAGTCCTCTCTGGTGTTCGATGCCACCAATAAGTCGTCAATATATTGGACTAAGACTGAGCTTCCTGGCATCACTAGTTTTTCAAGGCACTTTTTCAGTATCTGATTGAAAATAGAAGGACTTTCTGTGTACCCCTGAGGAACACGATTCCACACATAGACCTTGTTCTCAAATTTAAATGAGAAAAGATACTGGCTGTCTGGATGTAATGGTATTGAAAAGAACGCTTGACACAAATCAATTACTGTGAACCATCCTGCATTCCACGGAATCTGGTATAAAATTACTGCAGGATTTGGTACTATGGGACAACATGGTTCTACAATCTTATTTATTTTCCTCAGGTCCTGAACAATCCTATATTTCCCACTAGGTTTCTTTAATCCCATTATTGGTGAATTACATGGGCTACTCATTACTTCTTTTAGTATGTTTTGTTCTACCATTCGATTTATTTCTTCAATGACTCCTGCTTTTACTTCTGCACTCATTTTGTACTGTCTGGTATTTGGAAAAATTGCACCTTCTTTTACAGTAATTTTAACTGGATCTATTTTATCCATAAGTCCTACTTCCTTTCCGGTGAAATCCCATACTATGGGGTTTCCTGTACCTTTTAATTCTTCTGGCAACTCATCTTTTGTTATTAACGAAAACATCTCATCCACTTCTGTACCTTGTTTTGCAATCATAATTTTATATACATGGTCTTCATCTGGTGTCTGAACTGCCACCCCATCCAGTGTGCAGAAAATGGTACAATTCATCTTGCACAACAAATCCCTACCTAATAAGTTTACTGGACTAGAATCACACACTACAAATTGATGCATTTCTCTGAAGTTTCCAATTTTAACTTCCATTGGTTCGGTAAGAGGTGTTCTAATCCGCTGATTAGCTATCCCCACTACTTGGATATTTTCACCAGAGAGAGGAAGGTCTGGAATGTCTGCTGTTCTCACAGTAGACCGGGTAGCACCAGTGTCCAAAAGGAAAGTAATATTATTACCTTTCACATTCCCTTCAACATATGGACCTGACTGATCTACCTGTAAGGATGCGCCAAGTATGCACTCCTTCTTCCCCTCTCCTAGGCACCGTCATGGACTGTATTGACAGAAATCGTCCTGCAAAAGAAATTGTGATGTCATATAATCATTCTTACCACTTCCATCTGGATATCCGATGTCTGTACCATGCTTTGCTCTTCTTACATTACCCTGAATAGGTGCAGGTGGCAACTGACTCTGAGGATTTACACCCTGCTGTGAGTCATTCTGCGTCTGTGGATTTAAATTTTGATTTGGGCCATTATTATTCCGAATCTTTTTACATTCATCCTTCCAATGCCCCAATTTTCAGCATCCATGACAAGGAAATTTCTTTTTAGCTTCTTCTCTACTCATTCGTCCTCTAAATTTTCCACCATTCCCAGCATCACCATTCGTTCCAGAATCTTTTCCTGGATTTTCACTGGGATTTTCCAAATTAATTCCCTGTTTCTCAGCCATTTTCACCTGTGCCCACATCACTTTTTCCTGCAATTTCTTATGTCTTTCCTCAATATCGTCTCCACAATATTTCGCATACTTCAGAATCTCATCTATGGGCTTTCCCTGCCAACACAGCATAAGCTGTTTAATCATCTGAGAAATTTCTGGCTGTAAACCATAAACAAATCGATACACAAACTGACTCATGTTTTTGTCTCCAATGTCCTCAAATCCACTATACTGTTTAAATACCTGCAATAGACGCTCATAGTAAGAATGTACTGATTCATTAGCTTCTTGGGTAGTTCGATCTATTTTTACCCAATCTGTTTCTTTCGGTGGTATTTTCCCTTTCAGGTAAGTTATCACTTGGTGATACTTTTTCATTACATCATTTGACGGGGCACCTGTCTTCGGATCTCTAGGATATTCATCACTAGGCCAATCAACTGTAATTTTACAATCTGTCCACAAATCGGCAGGTACCACTATGTCAAACAAACCATCTAAATCCTTCAACAATACCTTTGACACCTTCACAAACCTATCAACCTGCTTGTACCACTCAATTGGTTTCTCTCTCAACTTTGGAAAATCATTCGTAAATGACAAAATATCCTGTCTGCTCCATGGGACATGTACATATCCTCCTCCCGCAACTTCTCGCATCGGATACATTTGGTCTGCTTTCCCTGTTTCTTTCATCACATATTCTGATGCTGTTCTACTTGTTCGTGCTTCTTCCTTTTTCTTGGCCCACCTAGTTTCCCACTTATCTAAGTCTCCCCATTTTTGCAAAACTAACATTAATTCTCTTATTTGTAATCTTCTTCCAGAGGCATTCATATTTTCTAAATCTTTGTCTGAAAATTCTGCTCTATAGGGTTTCTGTAGTACCTTTGATCTCCCTATTTCTATTCCCATCTGTAGTGCTAAATTGGATAATTTTTCATGAAATAACCTTACATTTCTGGTGATACTCCTGCACAGGAACAATAATTCTTCTTCATCATAGGTATTTAAGCGTTCTAGTCCTACATTTCCTGCTATTATTTCTTCTAATTCGACTTTCAATTTATGAATGTCCATTATTTTCGGAGGTGTGCACTGTTTAACTGACCCTTGCACCCATCTTTCTAGATCTTCAGGTGTTACTATGGTAGCACTTTTGCTCCCGATGAAGTTACTAAACTTACATCTTTTGAACCTCCAGGTACATCTTTTCTTGGAGTACTATTTACAGAACCTCGAATAGGCAAGTCCATATGTGATATTGTGGATTCACAGTCACTAAATTGATCCTCAATTATAACTGGAGCTTCAGGTTTTGGATTATTCACAGGAGTAGGTGTAAGTATCGGTGGAGGACAGCTTCCCTGAGTACCATATAATGGAACTACTGGACCAATTGTTACTGGTATGGTCAACGAATCAGGATGTACTTTTATCTGAGTTATTTTCTGTATTAATTCTGCTCTGGTCTTTTCTAGGGCTTCTTTTTCTTTGTCATGAAGTATTCTACTCGGGGTGAATTCATGCATTACCTGTGGCACTAATGGAGTTTTTGGTGGTGCACTTGGGGTGCATCCACTTGTCCCTTCCTGATATGGTGGGGGATTTCTTAACATTTCCTCCATAAATTCGTCTTAAGATTCCTCATTTCTCATTAAATGTTTTGTCTTTTCTGTGCATTTACTTCCTAATTTCTCCTCTGCTGAGAACAATGGATATAATCCTTCTGTAATCATTGCCCTTCTCCATTGTTTCATCTGACCGTCCCTAGACTCACGTATATATCTGGGAAAAAATCCTGGATAACTCCTATTACTTCTAGATCTATCCCGCTCAAATGCCTTGGTTTCCCATTCCTCTAGAGCTTCGTACTGAGTTAATCTAGGTCTGGGTTCTAAGTCATTCATCCTTAATCTCAAATTTTGAAGAATTCCCCCATTGAACGTGCCATTTTCAGGAAATGCTAGTATTCCATCATTTTTGGTATATTCTATCCAATTCTCCATCCATACACAAGTATGATAACCTCTCTCCATCATCATGAATGAAGCGGGCGTTTTAGCTGGTGGAATAATAATTCCTTCTCTAGTTTTGATTGGTTTATCCTTTTTAAAATAGTTCTTAATCTTTTGCAGAAAGGACATTTTTCTCTTTTCTCCGTACATTCTATCTAATCTTCGGTGTACAAAATTATATTCTGCAAAACCTAGGAATCTCCTATCCGGACGAGTTCCTGTTAAAGTCGGATCGCGTTTTAACATGCAATCTTTATCCACTAAGATTTTAGCTTCTAAAATATCAACCAATCAAGTCTCTGCTAACTTTTATTTCTGAACCAATCTTTGCGCTGCCTTTTGGTGACGTTTATCTGTCAACCCCTCCTTTACAATCTGCTCTTTTCTGTCCTTGCTGGTTCAACCAATCCCAGCGCGGCACCTGTGACGTCAGTACTACTCCTGACTACTGACCCCTCCTTTACAAGGGTCTTTCCACACCCGCTGATTCAACCAATCCCAGCGCGGCGTTTTGGGATGTCAGCTCCCTCTCCGGCAACTGACCCTCCCTTTACAAAAATTTACGCAAACTTATTTTCTCTATAAATCTTAATTAAATTTTCAGTAACAACATAAAACATTCGCTATCGTGCCGGTTTCTCTAAAATAGAAAAGATAGTTTTCTCTCACACTTAGTAAAACCTTTTCTGTTTACTAAACATACACTATGAGTAAAACACTTCAGTCTACTCTTCACACAAGCTCCAGAAGTACCTGTTACTTCTCCAATGTTACCCTTTCTAGGTGATATAACATCAAATTTTTACCAGCGTACTCTTTTGCTATTACTCACACGCATAGAATCCCTAACGAGTACTGAAAGTCCTGCTTAACTTCTCAGTACTATTTCTGCCTGACAGATAACCTCACTGCAGTATGGCTTCCACTTGCCACCCGCTATTCTTTTTACCCCGGGGTATTCTGGACAACATAAAACAAAACTCAAAATTTAAGCGGATGTTAGTTCATAAAAATACAAATAAAATTCTCATTACCCAATTAACAAAAAGTAACCATCCTCTGATAACCAGAAAACTGATCCAGCGCTATATTAGCGAACAGCATTCATACACCAGATACTCACTTGGGCCCATACATTCATACTACGCTAATACTTACGCTGGGTTTTATCAGTTGTTACTCTCTATCAAAATCCCTGCTACCAATTACCTTCTGATTGAAGAGTAATGACTTACCAATGAATCCTTTGCCAATTGGGAAATTTAAAATGAGTGACATTCATTATAGTACATAATCCTGAAATAACCACTGAGTCAGGAAGTTTTAAAATGTTTATCTAAAGATTTAGCAGAGTAACATACAGAGCCACATGGTACTTAATCGCAATACCCAAGATTAAGCATAGAAATGATTATTGCTAATCAATGACGGTGTTTAAAGAAGAGGAGAAAATAGAGACAGCAGCGCAACTAAAGGTTGCTTTATATTTACCTAAGTACGAGAACCAAACCCCTTAGCCAAGGAGTTGAAAGGATAGGACCCAGGAAGGATGAAGAGCAGAGACTTCTTCCAGGATCAGGACCGGACCGGTGACCTCTCTACAACGACGCCTGCGTCGTTCCCCTCTCTGATACTCGACTTCTCTCGATTCTCCTGTGCCTTCCTTCTAATGGACTCCGCCGCCCCCGCCTCAGGACCTCTTCTGGACAGGGATTCAGTCAGCAACCGATCAGCTTGGCAGTCTGGGGCTCTTCTGTGTGTTCTGAGAGTCAGCTCTAGCTAATTAGCTAATTCTATATCTGTTATACCCTTCTACGCCCATGTACCTCCCCTTAATGTTGCTAAAATATGGGGCCACTACTTCTGATTGGACAGGGACAGGGGGTGGATTCTCGCACCATGTTGATTTGGCCTAAATTGTAAAGCCTCTTGTCTTTACGTTCCCACCCCTTCAAATTAATACATTCGCTTTATTTCCCACCCGTCTCACGACAAATGTTATACATTTTACAGGGGAAAAGTATCAATTTGTCCACAGGAAACATAAAGTACAGCATCTCCGGCCAATGGGTCATGGCCTTGGGAGACGTCCAAGTTGACTTCACTTGGCAGGCACACAGGATACATGCGCAGAACCATCGTCTCTCGAGTTGCAAGTCACCAACCCAGGCCCTAGTTTACGAACTAATAAAAGTGCAAGAAGAAAATATTAAAATCACAAATAAAACTTTTTACTGTATACCCACTATTTCTATTCTATTCCCAATTAAATATATATACTATCCCGCGTTAGTAGCGTTAGGAAACGACAATTTAATAATGACATGAGAGCAAGCAGAAGCATGTGAAAACATCAAGCAGCCATTTTAATGCACACTGCGCAGAAGCAGAAGTTTCCCACCAAGCAAAGAAAGACGTCACACCATGTGATATGGTTGCGAAATGCGCATTGAGTTTTCCCGCGCATAGCGGCCATTTTGGATTACAGACAAGCGTTATTCATTAGTAAAACACATAGGCAAGCATCTTTTTCTTTTGTGTAGTGAATGCAAAGGTTAGTATTAACAATACAAGTTTAATAAATTAATACTATGAGGAGGATTGCGTACAAGCAAGTTTCATTTATGAAACCTTGCTCCATCACGTGTGTTTGTGTGTGTTTTACTAGTCATGCACAGTGCCTAGAGAGACTACATGCACTTTTTACATCCACGTTGTGTGCTGGATCTAAATAACAACACGTGTTAAACTTCAGACCATTCTAGTGGTGTTTTTCATTCCTGGTAGCAAGCATTCCTACTAATGTTGCCAATATCTGCATGTTGCTTACGGGAGGCTGTGTGAACAGACATTTTTGTAAAGTTGTGGTTGGGCGTGCGCCAAGTAACGAAGTCCAGAAGGTAAATATTGAGTTTCAAAGAAAGTCTTTATTCTTAAACGATTATTTCTCACAAGATTGGAGTTTTACAGTCAGCCAACGCGTTTCGTTCTCACGAAGAGAACTTCATCAGGGCTGAAATTGAAATAAAAATACATTTAAATTACGAAATTGTTACATAAAGAAGGGAAAAGCGAGAGCGAAGAGAACAAGCACAAAGTTACCATGTACAGAAACAAGTAAAAGCAAAATAATATGACATCATAATTACAAAACAAAAAAGACAAAACGTCAAAAACGGTCAATGATAAGTATTTACAGTGCACTCCATTAAGGCATGAAGAGATGCTTCTCCAAATCCACCATGACAGTATGTGGCAAGTGAGGAAGGCAAACTGGAGTGACTTATGAAGACAAAAATTACCAAAAAGTGAGAAATGGTGAATCTAAAACCAAGAGAGTGAAGCGCACGTCCAGGCTAGGCAAATCTTGGCCGTGTGCTAAAGGAAAGCACGGGCTGTGGGTTCAAAAGGAGTTAAAACTAGCTAGAGTACAAAAAGTGGGGGGGGGGAGAGCCATGGTGTCTTGTTTCCAGTGAAGGGTAATCCCATGTGTGAGTAAAGGATTACACAAACTCAACAGATGAGTGGGAGAGAGAAAGAGGGAGCGGGTCACACAACGCCAGATAATTCGAGTGTCCCATTTAAAGGTCTTGGAAGGATGCCCGCAAAAGATCTAGTCACGGTTGGAAAGTAGTGTCTCACCTAAGTAGGCGAGTAAATGTCATTGATGTGTAGTTGTCCCAAATTGTTGCGCTCCCCACGATTCAAGCGGGCGCAGTCTGGGGTATAATGAGGCCAAATGAGGCCCGTTTCGAAAAGGTCTGTAAACCATAAGAGAGATTAGAGAGTAAAGGGTAAATATCAAGCCGATTGAATAATTTGCAAGAAAAGGGGGTGGGAACACAGTAAGTGGCGATTTATCCTCACCTAGATTAGAACACGGTAATGTAAATGATGGATGAGGTAGGTGTTCCAGGCATTAACACTGGAAACATTCGGGGTGTCCCAAGGCCTGGTGCGGCCTGTAAGCAATTCTAAAGAAATAATCAATACAAATTCTCAGCATATGTTCAATAAAAACTCTGCAACAGTATAATGAAGGACGGTATATCACGGCGAGACGTTATTCCAATTAAGTAGAGGTGAGCCCGCTGAATACCGTGACTCTGGGTCGCGGCATTCCGTGTCTCGTAATGCCTAATTCGTAGCGGGGTGCCTGGCAGGTCCGGCCCGAGGAAATGAAGTCCAAAATCATCCCAATGCATAACAATTAAAGGGAGGCTATTCAACCAAGGGTTACAAGTAAATAATAATAAGTTAAACAAAGGTAAAGAATCACCGTTAGCACTCGACAGCCAATTAAGACTAAAGGTCCTGGCAGCGTTACCGGGAAAGTTTATGGAACCAGACGGGTTGGAATAAAAGCCTAAGTAAACGGCTCGAAAATAGGTAACATTTAAAATTTAAAACGGATCCCTCTCCCAGGGCAAGTAAGTCCCCACACCATGTGGTCACGGTAACAGAGAAGTTCTTGAGCCCCCCCCCTTATTCCCTCCCTTTACCTCGGAGTTGACCGTATCCGGTCGGTCTGAGTTGATGAGTGAATGTTTGTGCCAACTCGTGTGTGAGGGAAAAGGGATACGGAGGGGGCGTGGTCGGAACGTAACGTGCGTCAATTGTAACGAAGTGCAGGTAGTTGAGAAAAGGCATAGAGCGCAGACTACGGTGATCGGAAGTGGAGTTTGGAATAACGATTAAAATCAAAAAATATATAAATCCTGATAAATAAGCTGTATAATTGTCAAAGCTGAGGGCAATAAGGTATAATAGAAAATTTGGAAAGAAGAAGAAAAATAATTTAAGAAATCCTGGAAAGGATTCCGGAGTGCGGTTGGTATCCGAAAAATTCCTAAGAAGTGCTGTGTAATTGCCTATGTATGAGGGCAGACAGAACCCCAAAATTAGGGGTGGTAGAGGAGAGGCTGCATAAAACCAATAACTGGAAACTGGTGTTGCAAGAACATTGGTGATTGGCCCATGAAATGGCCTGATCAATTAGGCATCAGTGGTAGCACATATGTGGCCAAAGTAAGTGGGTATCCAGGGCCAGTATGCCCTGAGTGCCAGAAATGAAGGATTAAAATGAAACAGGAACCGAGTGATTGGAACTCATTTGGAAATTCATAAAAATACCAGAAAAATAAGAGAAACAGTTAGCAAAGTGATGGAGGGTGCTGAAAGAAAAAGATGGGGGTGGGATGTGAACCTTTGTCTGACATGTGCGGTTGCTCTTCATAAAATCATGAATATAAAATTGTAAGTGTGAAGAACAGCCTTAGTGTCACAGTTAGAGCAATTAACACACAATCAATTTGAATTATGGTTATCAATAAATTACTAAAAATTGTGTAGCATAGTAATGATGCAAGAGTAACATATGCCATCAATAATCATTGTTTCAAGTTGCCAGTGTCATGTTTTAACAGACTAGTTGAAATGGTGAACAAGTTAGATCACACACACTAACCCCAGCAATGTTGCTGAGGGTTGGAACCAGAGGCACGGGGCCAAAGGGCGAGCCAGCCTCCACTATCTCATGAATACACAAAAGTGGGCTGCCCCTTGAATCAATTCCTATGTTTATCTACAGAGTTCTATAGAGATGCACTACCAGTGGGGGCATCTCATAAAAAGTTACAGACTGGCCAAACACACCGCCCGGTGTCATGCTTCATCAGCGGCTGTCCTCGCCCTCTAAAAACTTGGTTTGATAGAGGGCGGGCATACCTGGAGACAGGGATGCACTTCTAAATCTAAGTGATGGCCGTGGGGGAGTGATAAGTGATTTAAAAACCATTACATTAGTCCATGTGCTATGCTTTATTCAAATGGTAAATGTATGGTGGTTAAAAACTAAGTGAACGGTGGTATGGGATATTATTCTCCCTTCACCGTATGAAATGCGATCGACATGTTTCTGCTGAGGTGTCCCCGAAGGGTAAGTAGCATTCTTCAGGACCTAAAAAGGGGGGGGAAAAGGGGGTTATATACCCTATGTGTTCACTTCCTTTTAACTAGTGAAAAATGGAAGGAAAATCCTGTCGCTAGATCAGGGGAGGGGTTAAAAAACACTATGTAGGTGGATACTTCCCTCTTGGTATAGTACCACTGAGAGTAACTCTGTAGAGAAAGGAAAAACAAAAACAGCGTTTAGGGTAGAAATAAAGACCACTTCACACCACCACACGCGCTATAGGTATGACGCGGGATGGATGATGTTTATAAACTATTTGTTTACATACTCACACGGTTTGGTTTGTATGTTTTGTTTTTGTTTTTCCTTTCTCTACAGAGTTACTCTCAGTGGTACTATACCAAGAGGGAAGTATCCACCTACATAGTGTTTTTTAACTCTCCCTGATCTAGCGACAGGATTTCCTTCCATTTTTCACTAGTTAAAAGGAAGTGAACACATAGGGTATATAACTCCCCCTTTGCCCCCCCTTTTTAGGTCCTGAAGAATGCTACGCATCCTTCGGGGACACCTCAGCAGAAACATGTCGACCGCATTTCATACGGTGAAGGGAGAATAATATCCCATACCACCGTTCACTTAGTTTTTAACCACCATACATTTACCATTTGAATAAAGCATAGCACATGGACTAATGTAATGGTTTTTAAATCACTTATCACTCCCCCACGGCCATCACTTAGATTTAGAAGTGCATCCCTGTCTCCAGGTGTATGCCCGCCCTCTATCAAACCAAGTTTTTAGAGGGCGAGGACAGCCGATGATGAAGCATGACACCGGGCGGTGTGTGAGGCCAGTCCGTAACTTTTATGAGATGCCCCCACTGGTAGTGCATCTTTATAGAACTCTGTAGATAAACATAGGAATTGATTCAAGGGGCAGCCCACTTTTGTGTATTCATGAACAAGTTAGATTGCCAAGATGTTGTGAGAGGGACAGAAGGTAGATCTGTCCTCCAAGTTAGTTGCACGATGGGATCACAATAGTTCGATTAATGGTACATACAAACAAAATTGAGAAACCAGTGACAACAGTGAGGCTGACAGATGGAATTAGCATGGGGCTATATCAAATTCGGGTAGACAAGGCGTGCTATGGGTTATCCTCGAGAAAGAAGTGCATCTCATTGTCAGTGTTGTGCCCAAGTGTGACAGCGCGAAGTCTGCATATCCACTTGGCCTCACGTTGTCTGAGGTGGAGTTCCCTATTGCCACCCCTTTTTCCTGATTCCACATGGTCGATGCCATAGAACCAGAACGTGCTGTCTCCAGGATGTGTTCTTGCAAAGTGTTCCGCTAGGGGGTATTTGGTATCGCCATTAAGGATGGCCCTCCGATGTTCCTGGATACGGAGTTTAAGGTTTCTCTTTGTACTGCCAACCTAAATCAAGTTTCATGGACACCCAATTATGTAGACCAAAAAAGGAGAGCTACAGTTAATAAATTGTTTAATCGTGTGTGAACATGATCCGTTGTGACTGAAAGTCTTGGTTTTGTTAACCCCGATTTTGCAGATGTTGCAGGAGCTGCAGGTGTGAAACCCGCTGGGCTTTTCTGGTAGCCAGTTGCCTGTTTTGTTAGTAGTTGTGACATAACTGGGACAAAGTCTGGTTTTAAGGGTAGATCCTCTTCTATATGTGATAGACGGGTTGTTACCAATATTCTCCTTAAGGCCAGGGATCTCTTGTAACAGATGCCAGTTGTGTTTGAACAACCTAAAGATCTCCTCACTATGAGTTGTGTACTGGGTTATGAAGCATATCCTCCTGTTGCCCCCACCCTCCCTCTTGTTTGAGGTCTGTTCAGCTAAGGTGGATTCTCGCTTAAGGGTGAAGGCCCTTTTCTCTGCTGTGGAGAGGGCCTTGACAGTGTAGCCTCTTGCCCCAAATCTTTTCTTTGCCTCAGTGATGTTTCTCGTGAAGGTCTCTTGCTCACTGCAGTTTCGCCTGATTCTAACCATCTCACCAAAGGGTATATTGCGAATCACAGAGCTGGCATGGGCACTGCTCGCGCATAATATACTGTTACAGGCCGTATCTTTGCGATAAAGTGAGCTGTGTATCACCCCTTCTTTGATGTAAAAGTGTAAATCAAGGTAGTTCATTTTCTCAGGGTGGAATTCCATGGTAAGGCTGACATTGTAAGGGTTACTGTTGAGGTATGTGAGGTAATCCCGCAGGGAGGCCTCTGATCCAGACCATAGACAAATAATATCGTCAATGTACCTCCCCCAGAATACGATGTGCTCAATCCAAGGGGAGGCACATTTGCCCCAGGCGTGCTCCCTCTCAAACCACCCCATAAAGAGGCAGGCGTATGAAGGAGCAAACCTGGAACCCATGGCAGTGACCTGCTTTTGATGGTACCATGTGCCATCATGAAGAAAGGAGTTCCTTGTGAGGATCAGTTCAATCATCTCAAGTATCATTCCATTATGTCCATATCCAGGAAGGATCTGACCGCCAGGAGTCCATAGCGGTGTTCAATACAAGTATATAAACTAACCACATCGAAGGTCACAAAGAGTAGGTCCTCAGACCAGCAAAAGTCTTTAAATTTGGTTAGGATGTCCTTACTGTCACGAATATAAGAAGGTAAGTTGAATACATGTGACCTGAGTTTGATGTCCACGTATTCCGAGAGTTTCTCAGTAGCAGAGTGTTAGAGCCGGGATTCCCTAGTTGGCTGAGGTAGGTACCTTAGGCCAAATAGGGACCCTTGCTTCTAAGTCAGGGAAAGGAAGGACACCTTCTCAGATAGCCCCTGCTCACCCCCTCGGTAGCTTGGCACGAGCAGCCAGGCTTATCTTCAGGGCAAATGTGTAAAGTATTTGCAAGCACGCTGTAGGAGAGTAGGATCTGCTTCACATGGGTACCCCCACTTTTTGCTGATGCTTCACTGTTTTTCGACATTAGTCTGGCTGGGGCCCTGCTAATCAGAATCCCAGCATAGCTGCTTCCTCTCTAAAATGGTTTCCATGTGCCTTAGGCACATCACTGATTGGAATCTGGAGTGCCCTTATAAGTCCCTAGTGTATGGTATACTATGTACCAAGGGCATAGGTACCTCAGAGGCCTGCCAGGGGCTGCAGCATGTATTATGCCACCCCTGGAAGGCCATCCAAACTGACACCACAGGTCTGCTACTGCAGCCTGGGTAAGGTGGTGCATGCACCCCTTACTGTGATATAGGTTACCTGCATCACTAAATACATACACACATATAAACCTATAAGTCACTCCTAAGGCAGGCCTTATCAATCCTAAAGGCAGAGTGCATGGTTCCTATGTGAGAGGGTGCCCCTGCATGAGCAGGGCCCCTCTGCAGCGTTCGGAGACCCTTCTCTGATGCTGTTTGTAGTGCAGCCTGACCATATACTCTTAAGCGCATTATAACCTCGCGTTAAATGCTAACTTTGGAATGGCTGCACCTAAACATGTCGTGTTTGGTGTCAAACATCTTGGAATACTACCCCCCGCCAATTCTGGCAGCAGGGGTAGCATTCCACCCTTCTAGAGGGAAAGACATGTTAACTCTGGCTAGCCCGGTAACTTCTTTCCAAAGCCCTGGCATCACAAAATGGATGCTGCTGCCACAGACACGAGTCTGGCCTCCTGCTGCTGGACGAAACTCCGGCAGGGGAGGCCTGGACAATAGGTTTCCTGTCCCAGGGAGGTGTGACCACCTCCCCAGACAGGATAATGTGTATTGGGGCTGGGCGGGAGCACTTTCGGGTGCTTTGAAGTCCTGCACTGGGGGCACACTTGGTGTCCCTGTGCATACCCCAGTTCAAACCGGATCAGGGGCTTGCAGCCCCTGCTTTGGCGCGAACTGGACAAAGGGAAAGGGGTGTAGCCACCCCTCTGCCCTGACCCACCCATAGGTGGGGCCACAGAGTAGTCCAACCCCTATACTTAGTATAAGTATAGGAACCCAGTCCTTAGGACTTTAGATTATCCCTGGATGAAACTCTGAAACTGAATCCTGGACCTTCGACGCTCTACTCACGATTAGAGGACAGAAGAATCTCCCTTGGGGTCAAGGAGTGACTCCCCTGCTTGGCAGGCACCAAAGAAGCATCTGTCCGGTTCGCATTTCTGAAGCTCCCGCCGGACGCCGAAGTCATCGCATCACCAGAGGTGGATTCTAAGACTTCCCCGAGGCTACCCTGAGTCCCCAGCAAAGCTGAGGCCCGTAGCTATCGTGGGTGACTTGAAACCGTGAGCCCTGGACACTGAGCACATTTGCAAGTGCATCCTCTTCTGGGTCTCCCACGAAGTCGTGCTTTGGGCTCCGAGTAGCCCTAGCCTCCAGCACCAACTGCACCGAAGATCACTGGCCTCCACTCCATGAGTGTCCTGTGAGCCAGATCGACGTGCGACGTCTTGAGGCTCCTTCGCGGTCGCTAGCCCGTTGGCTAGTAGCCCTTAACGAAGGCCAATCTTTTTCTTACTTGGCATCCTGGTTGCTCCAGGCCTGCCCTCACTTACCCTTGCTGGGTGAGTTCCCCAGACCTTGCTAGTTTGCACCATCGACGATCTACATCTTCACCGAGACTTGCCGTTGCCAAGGCTTGTTGGGTCCAATCCGGTCGCCAGCACCTCAGCACTCGACAGACATCGTGTACCAGCCCGAATCCTGCTCCTGGTTGCCGACAACGCCTCCTGGACCTCGTGGCTGAAGAATCAAGACAACCGTCAACGCACCTGAAGCACTCGACATCGGTGGGCATCTGTCCATCGCCTTCCTGGTCACTGGCTAGTGACCCAGACTCTGTCCCCTCTGCTTTCAGGTTCTTCAGATCTCCGATCCACTCTTGGATCCACCCGGACACTTTCCACTTTGCAGCAGATCGCCATTCAAATCGACGACGAAACCCGACCCCGAAAGACACCTATGCACCCGGCTTCCCTGGGTGAGGTAACACGAGTACTCCGGTGCTCCCGTGGGTAGAGACTCTTCAAAGTACTAGTTCTCAAAGGGTTTGCTCCAAGTCCTCCTTTAAGTGTCCCTTTTCTCTAATTTCCTGATCGCGACTTTCTCCATAGAAGTCAACGGCGTATCGCGGTTGTGTATTTACACTGCAAGCGTCCCCCGTGGGTCCCCTGTGTCACTACCTTGGGTGGTTCCTTGTGGTCCAAGCACTTCTAGAGGCTCTAGGCCTAGTGTCTAGTTCAGTCGTGGTTCTTATACCACTTTATTGGTATATGGTTTGGTACGCCCCTAGGGCCCAAACGTGTATTTGTGCTATTACTGTGTTTAAATAACTTCTAACTTATGTACTTCGAACTCTAGCCTCATAAAGAGACTAGAGGGTGTGTTTAGCAATAAATACATATATTTTAAATATATACCTGGTGTGGTGCTCTTTCATTTGATCACTCAAGAGATTATAGACTGGTAAAACAAGCTGCTTTACATTCCTTCAAGACTTAGCCTGAAGGCTGCTCTCCATAGCTACCACTAGGATAGCTTTCAATAAGGTTGTCTTTAACCTATCTCCAATAAGGGGTTGTTTGGACTGGTGCAAAGTGCCCACTATAATTAGTGGACAGCATATACCAGGCCAACTTCTCACATTGGTGTGCAGCGTGTGGGATTCCAGCTTGCTATTGTTTTACCAGATAATCTCAATTGAATTGATCAACTGAAAACCACTAAAGGTACCTAAGGTACATATAATTTAAGCTTAGAATACAGTAAGTTCTACTGAACTTAGAGGTGTGTGTTAACGGATAGCACAACCCTTTCTACAACTCAAGAGAGTTTAGTAGGCCACACTAGAGTAGGTAGTGCATACACCACACCACACTAGTAATGTCTTTAAGGGTAGGATCTAAAGAATCCTTGCAGGAAGCCACTGAGCTTCCACCCTCCAAGTATGATACACTCCCATTCTTGGAATTGAGAGCTTTATGCAACTTGAGAAAAATAAGGACAGGCCAAAGCCCCACCACCCAACACCTTAAAGAGTTGTTGGTGGCTTATGACCTTAGTAAGCCCTTGGGGACTGAAGGGGTAGGAGCTGAGGGTGGGGCAGAACATGAGGATGGGACCAGGGGTAGAAATACCCCCAGCCCCCCCTCTGAAACTGGCCAGGAGGGTGACAATGGCCCTGACCTGGATAACCCAATCCCTCCTGAGGAAGATGAAGAGGATGATCAGAATGATGCCCTCTTTGTCCCCCCAGGAAGGATTATGAGTGTGCCCAGGAAGTCTAGATCTCCTTCTCAGGAGTCTAACCACTCTGGCACCTCTATAGGGAGCTCTGTCTCATCTCATAGGAGGGAATCCTCTCATGAGAGGAGAACAAGGCTGATTCAATATGAGGAAGCTCAGCTTGAACTCAGAAGGAAGCAAGTAGCCTTAGACAGGGAGTCCCTAGATCTCTTTAGAAAGAAAAGAAAGTTGGGACTAGAGTTCCATGGTGGCAGCCATGTCCCTAGAGATAGGGAAAGGTCCTATGACCATAGGAACCTGAGCAAGATTGTCCCTCCCTATCAGAATGGGGATGACATCCACAAGTGGATAACTGCTCTAGAGAGGGCCTGTAAGGTACAGAAGGTCCCTCAGGAGCAGTGGGCAGCAATCTTGTGGCTCTCCTTTGCAGACAAAGGTAGAGATAAGCTCCTCACTGTTAGAGAGGAGGATGCTGATAATTACAAGGTCTTGAAGAGTGCTCTTATTGATGGGTTTGGCCTAACCACTGAACAGTACAGGTTGAAGTTCAGAGATACCCAAAAAGCACAGACTCAAGACTGGGTAGACTATGTGGATTGTTCTGCCAAGGCTCTGGAAGGCTGGTTGATGGGCAGTAAGGTGTGTGACTTGTCAGGATTGTACAATCTGATAATGAGGGAGCAGATTCTTAATAACTGTCAAAATCAGCTGTTGCATCAATACCTGGTAGACTCTGATCTGACCTCTCCCCAAGAATTGGGAAAGAAGGCAGACAAATGGGTCAGAACCAGGGTGAAGCAGAAGGTACAGAACCAAGGTGGGGAAACCAAGAAGCAAGATGCTAAGAACTCTGAAAAGGGTGGGGAGAAGGGTAAAGATCAAAAGTCTTCATCAGGCCCCCAAAATCTTCTTCTAGTGGGGATTCACAGTCTACCAAAGGGAAAGGCCAAAGAAAACCATGGTGCAAGGTCTGTAAGCAAAAGACCCACTGGACCAGTGATTGCACCAAGTCCAAAGACTCCAGTCCAGCACCCACCAATGCCCCTAAGGCACCTGTTCCCCCTAGTACAGTTGGTGGGAGTGCTCCAGCCAAGGGTTTAGTAGGGTTCACCCTGAGTACTGAGTTGGGCTCTGACCTAGTCAGAGAACTGACTCAGGCTGTGTTAGTCTGTGATGGAGGCATGGATGTGACCTCCACTGTGAGTCCCAGTAATCTGGGCAAGTACAGACAACAGCCTTTAATCAATGGACGTGAGGCTTTGGCATTTAGGGACACAGGGGCAAGTGTCACAATGGTGACACAAGACCTTGTGAATCCTGGGCAAGTTATACTTGGTGAGATGTACCAAGTGACCAATGCTAGCAATGTCAGAACAGACCATACTCTGGCAGTTGTTAACTTCTCCTGGGGAGGGGTAACTGGCCTTAAGAAGGTTGTGGTGAGTGCAAACCTACCAGTCGAATGCTTGCTTGGCAATGACTTAGAGACTTCTGCTTGGGCAGAAGTGGAGCTCAGGACCCATGCAGAAATGCTGGGGATCCCTGCAGATGTGTTTGCTGTGACCAGGTCACAAGCCAAAATGTCTAGCACTGAACAGGCCTTGGATTCTGGAAGAATGGACCAAGTGCCTTCCAAGAGGAGGAGTAGTAGGGTTAAGGCAGTGCCTTCCCCTTGGCTCAGGAGGAAGATCAATCCCTTGAGGGGGATGATCTCAGCCCTGAAGAAGGAACTGTCCCAGAGGAACTTGAACCTGACCAGGTTGAGTTCTTGGGGACAGGGGGACCTTCTAGGGCAGATCTGAGCCAGGAGCAGCAGAGCTGCCCCTCCCTTGAACCCCTCAGACAGCAAGCTGCTGCTGAGGCTGCTGGGAAAGCTAGTGGTCCCCATACAGTGTATTGGGATGATGGACTCCTGTACTCAGAGAGTAGAGTCCCCAAGCCTGGTGCTACCAGGAGGTTGGTTATACCTCTGAAGTTCAGGGGCTTCCTATTGACCCTAGCCCATGATATTCCCTTGGCAGGTCACCTGGGCCAGAACAAGACTTGGGACAGAATTGTCCCTCACTTTCACTGGCCCCACATGTCTGAAGACACCAAGGAGTTTTGTCGCTCCTGTGTAACCTGCCAGGCCAGTGGCAAGGCAGGTGGCACTACAAAGGCCCCCTGATACCACTACCTGTGGTGGGGGTGCCCTTTGAAAGGGTAGGGATTGACATTGTTGGTCCCATGGATCCCCAAACAGCATCTGGGCACAGGTTTATCCTGGTGGTAGTGGATCATGCCACCAGGTACCCAGAAGCTATTCCCCTCAGGACCACTACAGCACCTGTGGTGGCAAGGGCCCTCCTGGGAATTTTCTCAAGAGTGGGCTTTCCTAAGGAGGTAGTATCAGACAGGGGTGCTAACTTCATGTCTGGGTACTTAAAAGCAATGTGGAAGGAGTGTGGAGTGACTTATAAGTTCACCACACCCTATCACCCACAATGCAATGGTTTAGTTGAGAGATTCAACAAAACCTCGAAGGGCATGATTAAAGGGCTCCCAGAAAAGCTTAGGCGAAGATGGGACATACTCTTGCCCTGCCTTTTATTCGCATATAGGGAGGTGCCTCAGAAGGGGGTTGGTTACAGCCCTTTTGAACTTCTGTTTGGCCACCCTGTGAGGGGTCCACTGTGCTTGGTGAAGGAAGGATGGGAGTTACCTCTCAAGCCCCCAAAGCAAGATATAGTGGACTATGTACTTGGTCTCCGCTCCAGGATGGCTGAGTATATGAAAAAGGCAACCAAAAACCTTGAGGCTAGCCAGGAACTTCAAAAGGCCTGGCATGACCAAAAGGCTGTTCTGACTGTTTACCAGCCAGGACAGAAGGTGTGGGTGTTGGAGCCAGTGGCCCCAGCAGCTCTCCAAGACAAATGGAGTGGACCCCACACTATTGTTGAGCAGAAGGGTGAGGTTACCTACTTAGTAGACCTAGGAACACCCAGGAGTCCCCACAGGGTTCTCCATGTCAACAGGTTAAAACCATATGTGGACAGGGCAGACATGGGCTTGCTCATGGCTACTGATGAAGGGCAGGAAGAAGAGAGTGACCCACTCCCTGACCTGCTCTCACAGAACCCTGACGATGGGTCAGTAGATGGTGTAGCCTTGGCAGGCAGCCTCACTACCCAGCAACAAACTGATTGTAGGCAAGTTCTCAATCAGTTTAGACATATGTTTTCACTGACACCCAGTCAGACCACCTGGTGCACTCATGAAGTGGACACTGGGGACAGTCTGCCTATTAAAAATAAGATTTATAGGCAACCTGACCATGTCAGGGACTGTATCAGGACTGAAGTCCAGAAAATTTTGGAATTGGGAGTTATTGAACCCTCAGATAGCCCTTGGGCTAGTCCAGTGGTCCTTGTGCCAAAACCTCACACCAGTGGTGGAAAAAGAGAGATGAGGTTTTGTGTGGACTACAGGGGTCTCAATGCAGTCACTAGGACTGATGCCCATCCAATACCAAGGGCAGATGAGCACATAGATACTTTGGCCTCAGCCAAATATCTCAGCACATTTGACTTGACAGCTGGCTACTGGCAGATCAGACTAGCTGATACTGCAAAGCCCAAAACAGCATTCTCAACCCCTAGTGGGCATTATCAATTTGTGGTGATGCCCTTTGGTCTGAAGAATGCACCTGCCACTTTCCAGAGGTTGGTGAATACAGTTCTCACAGGTCTGGAAGCCTATAGTGCAGCATATCTAGATGATATTGCTGTCTTTAGCTCCACCTGGGAGGATCACCTGGTCCACCTCAGGAATGTTTTACAGGCCCTGCAAAGGCAGGCCTGACTATCAAGGCCACTAAGTGCCAGATAGGGCAGAGTCAGATTGTGTACCTGGGCCACCTTGTGGGTGGAGGCCAGGTTCAACCTTTGCAGAGCAAGATCCAGACTATCATGGACTGGACTGCTCCCACTACCCAGACTCAGGTGAGAGCCTTCTTAGGCCTGACTGGGTACTATAGGAGATTTGTCAAGGGGTATGGATCAATAGTGACACCCCTGAATGACTTAACTTCTAAGAAAATGCCCAAAAAGGTTCAGTGGACAGTTAGCTGTCAAAAGGCATTTGATGACCTGAAGCAGGCCATGTGCACTGCTCCCATTCTACAGAGTCCTGATTACTCCAAGAAGTTCATTGTTCAAACTGATGCATATGAATTGGGGGTAGGGGCTGTACTGTCACAATTGAATGAAGAAGGTCAGGATCAGCCAGTAGCTTTCATTAGCAGAAGGCTGACCCCTAGAGAGAAACGTTGGTCAGCCATAGAGAGGAGGCCTTTGCTGTGGTCTGGGCTCTGAAGAAGTTGAGGCCATACTTGTTTGGTACACACTTCCTGGTTCAGACAGACCATAAGCCCCTCTTATGGCTAAAACAAATGAAGGGTGAAAACCCCAAACTGCTTAGGTGGTCCATTTCCCTACAGTGGATGGACTTTACAGTGGAACATAGACCTGGGAGTAACCATGCCAATGCAGATGGACTCTCTAGGTACTTCCACTTAGAACATGAAGACTTAACTGGGCAAGGTTAGTTTAATGTCCCTACGTTTGGGGGGGTTGTGTAGGAGAGTAGGATCTGCTTCACATGGGTACCCCCACTTTTTGCTGATGCTTCACTGTTTTTCGACATTAGTCTGGCTGGGGCCCTGCTAATCAGAACCCCAGCCTAGCTGCTTCCTCTCTAAAATGGTTTCCATGTGCCTTAGGCACATCACTGATTGGAATCTGGAGTGCCCTTATAAGTCCCTAGTGTATGGTATACTATGTACCAAGGGCATAGGTACCTCAGAGGCCTGCCAGGGGCTGCAGCATGTATTATGCCACCCCTGGAAGGCCATCCAAACTGACACCACAGGTCTGCTACTGCAGCCTGGGTAAGGTGGTGCATGCACCCCTTACTGTGATATAGGTTACCTGTATCACTAAATACATACACACATATAAACCTATAAGTCACTCCTAAGGCAGGCCTTATCAATCCTAAAGGCAGAGTGCATGGTTCCTATGTGAGAGGGTGCCCCTGCATGAGCAGGGCCCCTCTGCAGCGTTCGGAGACCCTTCTCTGATGCTGTTTGTAGTGCAGCCTGACCATATACTCTTAAGCGCATTATAACCTCGCGTTAAATGCTAACTTTGGAATGGCTGCACCTAAACATGTCGTGTTTGGTGTCAAACATCTTGGAATACTACCCCCCACCAATTCTGGCGGCGGGGTAGCATTCCACCCTTCTAGAGGGAAAGACATGTTAACTCTGGCTAGCCAGGTAACTTCTTTCCAAAGCCCTGGCATCACAAAATGGATGCTGATGCCACAGACACGAGTCTGGCCTCCTGCTGCTGGACGAAACTCCGGCAGGGGAGGCCTGGACAATAGGTTTCCTGTCCCAGGGAGGTGTGACCACCTCCCCAGACAGGATAATGTGTATTGGGGCTGGGCGGGAGCACTTTCGGGTGCTTTGAAGTCCTGCACTGGGGGCACACTTGGTGTCCCTGTGCATACCCCAGTTCAAACCGGATCAGGGGCTTGCAGCCCCTGCTTTGGCACAAACTGGACAAAGGGAAAGGGGTGTAGCCACCCCTCTGCCCTGACCCACCCATAGGTGGGGCCACAGAGTAGTCCAACCCCTATACTTAGTATAAGTATAGGAACCCAGTCCTTAGGACTTTAGATTATCCCTGGACGAAACTCTGAAACTGAATCCTGGACCTTCGACGCTCTACTCACGATTAGAGGACAGAAGAATCTCCCTTGGGGTCAAGGAGTGACTCCCCTGCTTGGCAGGCACCAAAGAAGCATCTGTCCGGTTCACATTTCTGAAGCTCCCGCCGGACGCCGAAGTCATCGCATCACCAGAGGTGGATTCTCAGACTTCCCCGAGGCTACCCTGAGTCCCCAGCAAAGCTGAGGCCCGTAGCTATTGTGGGTGACTTGAGACCGTGACCCCTGGACACCGAGCACATTTGCAAGTGCATCCTCTTCTGGGTCTCCCACGAAGTCGTGCTTTGGGCTCTGAGTAGCCCTAGCCTCCAGCACCAATTGTACTGAAGATCACTGGCCTCCACTCCACGAGTGTCCTGTGAGCCAGATCCACGTGCGACGTCTCGAGGCTCCTTCGCGGTCGCTAGCCCGTTGGCTAGTAGCCCTTAACGAAGGCCAATCTTTTTCTTACTTGGCATCCTGGTTGCTCCAGGCCTGCCCTCACTTACCCTTGCTGGGTGAGTTCCCCAGACCTTGCTGGTCTGCACCATCGACGATCTACATCTTCACCGAGACTTGCCGTTGCCAAGGCTTGTTGGGTCCAATCCGGTCATCGACACCTCAGCACTCGACAAACATTGTGTACCAGCCCGAATCCTGCTCCTGGTTGCCAACAACACCTCCTGGACCTCGTGGCTGAAGAATCAAGACGACCGTCAACGCACCTGAAGCACTCGACATCGGTGGGCATCTGTCCATCGCCTTCCTGGTCACTGGCTAGTGACCCAGACTCTGTCCCCTCTGCTTTCAGGTTCTTCAGATCTCCGATCCACTCTTGGATCCACCCGGACACTTTCCACTTGGTCGCCAGCAGCACTTTGCAGCAGATCGCCATTCAAATCGACGACGAAACCCGACCCCGAAAGACACCTATGCACCCGGCTTCCCTGGGTGAGGTAACACGAGTACTCCGGTGCTCCCGTGGGTAGAGACTCTTCAAAGTACTAGTTCTCAAAGGGTTTGCTCCAAGTCCTCCTTTAAGTGTCCCTTTTCTCTAATTTCCTGATCGCGACTTTCTCCATAGAAGTCAACGGCGTATCGCGGTTGTGTATTTACACTGCACGCGTCCCCCGTGGGTCCCCTGTGTCACTACCTTGGGTGGTTCCTTGTGGTCCAAGCACTTCTAGAGGCTCTAGGCCTAGTGTCTAGTTCAGTCGTGGTTCTTATACCACTTTATTGGTATATGGTTTGGTACGCCCCTAGGGCCCAAACGTGTATTTGTGCTATTACTGTGTTTAAATAACTTATAACTTATGTACTTCGAACTCTAGCCTCATAAAGAGACTAGAGGGGTGTGTTTAGCAATAAATACATATATTTTGAATATATACCTGGTGTGGTGCTCTTTCATTTGATCACTCAAGAGATTATAGACTGGTAAAACAATCTGCTTTACATTCCTTCAAGACTTAGCCTGAAGGCTGCTCTCCATAGCTACCACTAGGATAGCTTTCAATAAGGTTGTCTTTAACCTATCTCCAATAAGGGGTTGTTTGGACTTGTGCAAGGTGCCCACTATAATTAGGGGACAGCATATACCAGGCCAACTTCTCACACACGCTCTCAGTGACCCAATGATGACACCACAAATGGACTCCACACGAGTTTCATAAAAAACAAGTATAAGTTTATATAAAAAGATATACGATGAGACCACACGATAAAAAGCCAACGTATGCGTACTTGTAATAATTCACCTTGCTGGTTATTAGGCCAGCAAGCCCTTGTAGGTTCTGACGGTATTAATGAGCAATTCTAGATGATCCAATGCAGTCCTAATGCTATGCAGTTCGTAATGCAAGAATCAGGCACTTTACAATGTAAAAGTAATGCAGTTCGTTATGCAACAATCAAGCAGTTCATAATGCCAAAATAATGCAATGCGTAATGCAACAAACAGGTAGTTCGTTATGCAAACATAATGCAATGCGTAATGCAACAATCAGGCAGTTTGTTATGCAAAAATAATGCAATGCGTAATGCACAATTGGTAGTTCGTGATGCAAACTGATGCAATGCGTAATGCAACAATCAGGCAGTTCGTAATGCAAAGATAATGCAATGCGTAATGCACAATCGGCAGTTCGTGATGCAAACTAATGCAATGCGTAATGCAACAATCAGGCAGTTCGTTATGCAAACACAATGCAATGCGCAAGGCACTCCGGCACCGATCACGGTGCTTTAGACGGTCTCTCTGCCACTCGTACTGACTCGCGGTCAGCTTCCGCCAACATATGCCCCCAACACGGGTATGGTGTAAACCAAAGTGCAGCTCCACACTCCGGCCCCGGTACTGCCACTCCCTTGGCAAGTACGGGCCGCGATACGAGCTTGAGCAGAGGCTCGCGCTGCAAGAATGGGAGAGGCCAAGAGGGTCTCTCTCCGAGCCCGCTCCCCGCCCCAGGCGGCGACACACGTTACCTGGGGGGTGCGACCTCGCTCTCCTCCTCTGGCGACTTGGGCCTCCGATGCGACTTGGCTGATTCCGGGCAGTGGAACTCGGGCCCTCCCCCGACGGGGTTGGTTCGAGGTCCTGCTTCTGGCAACGGCGGGCTCGGGCCGGCGGCACAGCTCCTCTGGGGATGCCGGTCCGGGCTGATGGTGATAACGAAGATCTCAGGCTGCACGAAGCACACGCACCCAGCGTCGCTGAGACTCACTTGAGTTCCGGGTGCACACAATCACAGGGCAATCCTCACGAAGGTCTCAGGCTGCACAAAGCACACGCACACAGCGTCGCTGAGACTCACTTGGACTCCGGGTGCACACGATCACAGGACAAGCCTCACGAAGGGCTCAGGCTGCACGAAGCACACGCACACAGCGTCGCTGAGACTCGCTTGGACTCCAGGTGCCCACGATCACAGGGCAATTCTTACGAGGGTCTCAGGCTGCAAAAAGCACACGCACACAGCGTCGCTGAGACACACTTGAACTTCAGGTGTGCACGATCACAGGGCAATCCTCACGAAGGTCTCAGGCTGCACAAAGCACACGCACACAGCGTCGCTGAGACTCGCTTGGACTCCAGGTGCCCACGATCACAGGGCAATTCTTACGAGGGTCTCAAGCTGCAAAAAACACACTCACACAGCGTCGCTGAGACACACCTGGAAACTTTTGTGTTTCTGAGTTTCCACAATAGGGAGCCAGCTCTCCTCGGGCCATTGGGGATAAGTTACTTCAGGACACAGCACACAGCAAAGTTCTTTTGAAGCAGGGAGACACAGCACACAGCAAAGTCCCTTTAGCCTCTCCTTGGTTAAATCAGCAAACTGCAGGCCAGCCCCAGAACACACAGCAAGGGTCAGTCCTATCCTTCAGTCTCTTCAGCTGGTTCTTCCTTGGCAGAGGTTCCTCTTGCCCACGAAGTAGTTTCAATCCTTTACAGTCTTGAACAGTTCCATTCCAAAGTCCAGGAGTTTCAGCTCTCATTGTTATACCCCTAAATGTCTTTGAAGTCTTTGTGTTCAGGGGGGCACTGACCCCTGTCCAAACCAGTTCTGGGTGTCTCCCTGCCAGTGACACCTTCTGCCTTTGATAGTGGGGGTCTGGATCCTTAATCACTCAGCAGGAGATGGAGCCATTGTTTTAAGGCAGCAACCAAGGCCTCTTCACCTCCAGGGGCTACTCCTCCCCCCTACACTCCAGATGCAGGTCAGCCTGTTGCTGTCTCACCTCCTCCCCTGGGTCAAGACATTCCCCAGAGCCTATCACTTCAAATCCAGACAGTCAATCCACAACCAGGAAGAGACACACAGAAATGTTAGAGCACAAAAACCCAGCCACTTCTAAAAGAGTGGTTTCTAAACACGCAATTCAGAAACAACCTTCACAAAAAGATGTGTTATTAAATTGTGAGTTCAGGCACACTAAACTTCACCTCTCCATCTTAAGCCTTTGGGAAGATAGGCTGGAAACATATTACACAGCCTTCCCCATTCTGTCCTATGGGCAAGATGGCCTTTCAATAGTGAAAAACGAAATGGAGAGTATTTCACTGTTAGGTCATGGTACACACCTTAGTACATGCCCTACCTTTCACATACACTGCACCCTGCCCAGGGGGTACCCTGGACCTCCCATAGGGGTGTCTGATGTGCATAGAAAGGGAAGGGTAAGGCATGGCAAGTGGGTGCACTTGTCAGGACAACATGGCAGTTTAACAAACTGCGCGCAGGCACTGCAGTGGCAGGCCTGAGTTCTCTCTTTAGGGCTACTTGTGTGGGTGGCACAATTAGTGCTGCAGGCCCACTAGTAGCATTTGCATTACTAGCCCTGGCACACATAGTGCACTTTACTAGGGACTTTACTAGTAAGGTAAACATACCAATAATGGACAACCAATTACCATTACACTTTACACAGGGAGCACTTGCACTTTGACACTGATCAGCAGTGGCAAAGTGCCCAAAGCATCTAAGTTGGCAACACCATGTCAGAAAAAAGGTCTAGGGGAAAGCAAAAGTTTAGGGAACTTTAGCCAAAAAGGGCCAAGTCCAACACAACCCCTCCCAGCCGAAAGCCAGGGTAAACCAATCAACTACCTTGATGGACTTCCCTGCTTGGGGCGATAGAACACGGACGCAGGCCTGCTACTGCAGGGACACCTTCCTGTTCTATGCCTTCCTGACCCCAGGGCGTTCTCTTGGTCACTACTCCCTGGGCCAACTATGCTGCTCCTTGGGTACTTCCTGGCAGTCAGGGCCTCTCCAGGGGTGCTGGTCCCTTGCCAACCCCTACCTAGAGCGGTACCCCTGGAAGACCCATTGGTCAGGATACTGTCCCCAGTTATCCTGCCCTCCAGGTTAGAAGTGGGTTTACCCACGGAGGGACACCTCCCTCTCTTAACCTTCCACTTAGATTTCTGTGCCTGCCATTTAGGAATGGCACCCACAAACTTCAGGACCGCGGGAGCTCTGGGTACAGGCGCCCCACGCCCTCCTGACGCTAGGTGTTCTTCCTCACACAGCTGGTAAGTAGGTACTAGGCCTCCAACCTGGTGCTCCTCTAAGGAACCCTCTAGTCTCTGGGGTGGGGTGGTGAACCCCTGGGGATGCTGCTCACAATCCCTCCCTCTCCTTTGAGACAGGGCGCTAGCCTGCATGCCCCCCCCCCACTACTCTGGGACCTAACTACTCTACTTCGCTTCTCTTCCCTCTCTAATGCCTTTTCAGACCCTTGGCCCCATGACCAGGGGTTCCGGCTCTTGTGCCAGCTCCCGGGAATCAAAGAGCTCGCACCCTAACACGGGTTGGCGCAATCCTGGAAAACAATCACTGAGCCTAGGCTCCCTGGGGGCCAAATTGGGCAACCCCTTCAAATCATTTGCCATGCTAACCATCACTCAATCATCCAGTGCACGCTTGTACTCATCCACAATTGGCACTGGCTGTGCGCTGCCACCATTCAAACTGGACTCTACCTGTTTAACCTTAATGTCCAGTTCCCTCATGCTTAACTCATGAGCTAAGAGAATCTTTTTCTCTTCCAAGGCGAGAGCGTTCCTGCTCTCCTCTGCTCGCTTTTCACTTTTAATGAGCAGCTTCTTCTCTTCTGCTTGAGTTTTAAGTTTTAAAACCTCCAACTCATGCTCTCTGACCCTTTGGTTTTCCTCCAGCTCCTCTGGGGAAAAACTCCTCCCTGAATGTTTACTACCAGCCCCCGAGGCTGGTCCTTCCACTGGCAAATCCTTTGGACCAAATCCATTCCCTGGGTCATCCTCATCCACCTCAACATCACCTGTCTCCTGAGCCCCTTTGGCTTCCCACCAGGCCCTCAAGGCCATTTGCAGCTCCTCCTTCTTGGCGCTACTTTTCATGGGACATCCCAAAGCTCTGCAGAATTGCCTCAATTGATCAACTTTGTAGGTAAGCAATGCCTCAATGTCGAACTCTAATTCTGCAGCCTCACTGGCGACTTGACTCCTCTGAGACATGATATGTGGCTTAAAGGTCGCTCAAAAATAGAACCCAAAAAAATCAAAACACACAATATGTGGTTACGTCGTAGTCTAGAAGTGATGTACACCAATCCCTGTGAGTGAATTTGCTAATACACGTTCAAATTCCAAACCGCTGACCATCAACGGTAGGTCCCAACCGCTGCCGCCAATGTTAGAGCCGGGATTCCCTAGTTGGCTGAGGTAGGTACCTTAGGCCAAATAGGAACCCTTGCTTCTAAGTCAGGGAAAGGAAGGACACCTTCTCAGATAGCCCCTGCTCACCCCCCGGTAGCTTGGCACGAGCAGCCAGGCTTATCTTCAGGGCAAATGTGTAAGGTATTTGCAAGCACGCTCTCAGTGACCCAATGATGACACCACAAATGGACTCCACACGAGTTTCATAAAAAACAAGTATAAGTTTATATAAAAAGATATACGATGAGACCACACAATAAAAAGCCAACATATGCGTACTTGTAATAATTCACCTTGCTGGTTATTAGGCCAGCAAGCCCTTGTAGGTTCTGACGGTATTAATGAGCAATTCTAGATGATCCAATGCAGTCCTAATGCAATGCTATGCAGTTCGTAATGCAAGAATCAGGCACTTTACAATGTAAAAGTAATGCAGTTCGTTATGCAACAATCAAGCAGTTCGTAATGCCAAAATAATGCAATGCGTAATGCAACAATCAGCAGTTCGTGATGCAAACTCATGCAATGCGTAATGCAACAATCAGGCAGTTCGTAATGCAAAGATAATGCAATGCGTAATGCACAATCGGCAGTTCGTGATGCAAACTAATGCAATGCGTAATGCAACAATCCGGCAGTTCGTTATGCAAACACAAAGCAATGTGCAACAATCAGGCAGTTCGTATTGAGAAACAATGCAATGCACAAGGCACTCCGGCACCGATCACGGTGCTTTAGACGGTCTCTCTGCCACTCGTACTGACTCGCGGTCAGCTTCCGCCAACATATGCCCCCAACACGGGTATGGTGTAAACCAAAGTGCAGCTCCACACTCCGGCCCCGGTACTGCCACTCCCTTGGCAAGTACGGGCCGCGATACGAGCTTGAGCAGAGGCTCGCACTGCAAGAATGGGAGAGGCCGAGAGTGTCTCTCTCCAAGCCCACACCCCGCCCCAGGCGGCGACACACGTTACCTGGGGGGGTGCGACCTCGCTCTCCTCTCTTCCTCTGGCGAC
This sequence comes from Calotriton arnoldi, assembly GCA_963921515.1. Taxonomy (NCBI): domain Eukaryota; kingdom Metazoa; phylum Chordata; class Amphibia; order Caudata; family Salamandridae; genus Calotriton; species Calotriton arnoldi. The sequence continues at coordinate 100,105 of CAWUFW010015322.1, forward strand.
TTGGGCCTCCAATGCGACTTGGCTGATTCCGGGCACTGGAACTCGGGCCCTCCCCCGACGGGGTTGGTTCGAGGTCCTGCTTCTGGCAACGGCGGGCTCGGACTGGTGGCACAGCTCCTCTGGGGATGCCGGTCCGTGCCGATGGCGATAACGAAGATCTCAGGCTGCAACAGGGCACCTGCACACAGCGTCGCTGAGACTCACTTGAGCTCCACATGTGCACGGTCACAGGGCACTCCTCACAAAGGTCTCAGGCTGCACGAAGCACACGCACCCAGCGTCGCTGAGACTCACTTGAACTTCGGGTGTGCACGATCACAGGGCAATCCTCACAAAGGTCTCAGGCTGCACAAAGCACACGCACACATCGTCGCTGAGACTCGCTTGGCCTCCAGGTGCCCACGATCACAGGGCAATTCTTACGAGGGTCTCAGGCTGCAAAAAGCACACGCACACAGCGTCGCTGAGACACACCTGGAAACTTTTGTGTTCCTGAGTTTCCACAACAGGGAGCCAGCTCTCCTCGGGCCATTGGGGATGTTACTTCAGGACACAGCACACAGCAAAGTCCTTTCAAGCAGGGAGACACAGCACACAGCAAAGTCCCTTTAGCCTCTCCTTGGTTAAATCAGCAAACTGCAGGCCAGCCCCATAACACACAGCAAGGGTCAGTCCTATCCTTCAGTCTCTTCAGCTGGTTCTTCCTTGGCAGAGGTTCCTCTTGACCACGAAGTAGTTTCAATCCTTTACAGTTTTGAACAGTTCCATTCCAAAGTCCAGGAGTTTCAGCTCTCATAGTTATACCCCTAAATGTCTTTGAAGCCTTTTTGTTCAGGGGGGCACTGACCCCTGTCCAAACCAGTTCTAGGTGTCTCCCTGCCAGTGACACCTTCTGCCTTTGATAGTGGGGGTCTGGATCCTTAATCACTCAGCAGGAGATGGAGCCATTGTTTTATGGCAGCAACCCAGGCCTCTTCACCTCCAGGGGCTACTCCTCCCCCCTACATTCCAGATGCAGGTCAGCCTGTTGCTGTCTCACCTCCTCCCCTGGGTCAAGATATTCCCCAGAGCCTATCACTTCAAATCCAGACAGTTCCACAACCAGGCAGAGACACACAGAAATGTTAGAGCACAAAAACCCAGCCATTTCTAAAAGAGTGGTTTCTAAACAAGCAATTCAGAAACCACCTTCACAAAAAGATGTGTTATTAAATTGTGAATTCAGGCACACTAAACTTCACCTCTCCATCTTAAGCCTTTGGGAAGATAGGCTGGAAACATATTACACAGCCTCCCCCATTCTGTCCTATGGACAAGATGGCCTTTCAATAGTGAAAAACGAAATGGAGAGTATTTCACTGTTAGGACATGGTACACACCTTAGTACATGCCCTACCTTTCACATACACTGCACCCTGCCCAGGGGGTACCCTGGACCTACCATAGGGGTGTCTGATGTGCATAGAAAGGAAGGGTAAGGCCTGGCAAGTGGGTGCACTTGTCAGGACAACATGGCAGTTTAACAAACTGCGCGCAGGCACTGCAGTGGCGAGCCTGAGTTCTCTCTTTAGGGCTACTTGTGTGGGTGGCACAATTAGTGCTGCAGGCCCACTAGTAGCATTTGCATTACTAGCCCTGGCACACATAGTGCACTTTATTAGGGACTTTACTAGTAAGGCAAACATACCAATAATGGACAACCAATTACCATTACACTTTACACAGGGAGCACTTGCACTTTGACACTGATCAGCAGTGGCAAAGTGCCCAAAGCATCTAAGTTGGCAACACCATGTCAGAAAAAAGGTCTAGTGGGAAAGCAAAAAGTTTAGGAAACTTCAGCCAAAAAGGGCCAAGTCCAACAGGGAGCCTACGCCTGAAATGATTGGCCTACCCGAGGGGAAGGCCCCTTCTTTGTGTATCTTGGGAAGGATGTAGATACAGGGGTATTTAGGGCTTTCTACCTTGAGATATCGGTATTAATTGTCAGATAACAAACAAATGTCTTTCCATTCCATCAGTTTCATGTTGATGTCCCTGATGAGTTCACCCATGGGGTTGAGCCCAACCCTTTCATAGCAGTCGATATTGTTCAGTTGTCGCATGATTTCACCCATGTAGTCTGAAGTGTCCATCACCACCACATTGCCACACTTGTCTGCCTCCCTGATGACAATATTCTGATCTTTCTGAAGTCTGGTAAGGGCATTTCTTTCACCGGGGGTCAGGTTGTGTGGGGGCCTGTATTTGGATTTAGTGTGGGTCTCCATTTTGTGTAATCCTTCAGTGATCTTTTCAAAGAACAAGTCAATATTTGGATGGTATGATGACGATGGAACAAATTTGGATTTAGGCTTAAGGCCACTTTCCATATTAAGGTTTTCTGTTATGTTCAGTTCATCAAGAATTGTCTGTATATCGACATCCTCATCACCCTCTAAGGAAACTAGACATTGTATATTCTTTTTTTTAAATTTCTTTTTATTAAATGTTATCGACATAGCAGCAATTGAAACATAATATGGAGACAGTGTACTTTTCAAATATTCGGACAGAGTTACAGAGGTTCAAATCACAATACACAATATGTAACACTTAGGGGGTTGTCAGAGTCTCATCCTCATTCACAAGTGTCGGAGGGGTGCAGATATCTCCTCTGTACGAGTTCCAGGGCCCCCAGACCCTGTTCCATTTCTTGGGACACCCTCTGGCTATATAGACTGACTTTTCCCGGAACATGCACCAGTCTAAATCTTCCGTCCATTTTTCTATTTTAGGTGGCTGAAGGGCTCCCCAGTTTTGTGCTATGTTCCTTTTTGCGATCATTACTGCCAGCGTTGCCCATTGCTTGGTGTAGGAGGTAAGGTCTGTTGGTTCCCAAATGTTCAGAAGGCACCTACGTGCCTCCGGATGCAAGTCTAGTGTAAGTACCTCCCTAAGTATGAGATGAATGGCTTGCCAGTAGGTTTGTATGTATTCACATTCCCATATAATATGAATGAAAGTGCCGTCATTCCCACAACCTCGTCTGCACTCCCCACTGTCAGCCCTACCCATGCGAACCAGTCCCGGACCCGTCATGTATATCCTGTGTAGAATTTTAAATTGGACTAATCGTAGTCTGGCTTGGATTGCCACCTCCCTTGGGGAGGAGACTGCCTCTTGCCAGTCCTCCTCATCTAGCTCAAGGCCGTCTCGCAACCATTTCTCTTTGAGGGATTGGAGCGGGTCTTCCATATTATTAATCAGTTTTTTGTAGATCAGGGAGATGGCTTTTTCGGGTAAGTGACCATCCAATATTCTATCTTCCAAGGGGGAGGCCCTGGGGAGGGAGGAATTCCCAGTGAGATGAGTCTGAAGGGCATGTCGGATTTGAAGATATCTATATCGTTCAGTGTCCGTCAGGCTATATTGTTGCTGGAGGGAGGCAAACGAGAGGATTTCATCATTAACCCAAAGATCTTTAATCTGGGAAATTCCTATAAGGTCCCATTTATCAAACCCCTTGGTTTGCCACAGGTTCCCCAGCTTTTCGGAGTTCCACAGGGGTGTTGCAAGGGTAAGTCTACGGTCCCAGCCCAGATGTTTATTCACCACATGCCATATACGAACCGAGTGCGCGGTTGGTCCTGTTAGGGGGTATCTACGGGGTTTAGAATAAAGTGCTCTAACGTAATCTCCCCCTGGGAGGAGCCATCTGTCCATGGCGTATCCTGGGTCATCCGGGCGTCCATATGTCCCTTGATTTATGGCTGCTAGTTGGGTCGCCCAATAATACTTTTTAATATCTGGGAGGCTGATGCCACCGTCGTACCAATTGAGGGTGAGCTTGGATAAAGCGATTCGGGGGCTTCCGTCCCACAAGAGATCTCTTTGAACACTCTCTACCTCCTGAAAGTATGATTTGGGAACCGGATCCATCGAGTTCTGGAGGGCATAGAGGATGCGGGGCAGAGCCATCATTTTAAAAAGGGCAGCCCTACCCAGCATCGAAAGAGGCAAAGATTTCCAGTTCCTTATATCTCTTTTTAATCTCTGTATTGGTGGCAGGAGGTTATGTGCAAAGCGGAGCGTGGGGTTTAATGAAATAAAAATGCCAAGATATCGGAAGCCATCCGTCGCTATTTGGATCGGGCAGTTCCTCGGGAGGACGGGCGGTTCTCCTTGTAGGACATAAACAACGGACTTGGTCCAGTTTACGGTGAATCCGGAGTATCTGCCAAACACTGCCAGGATATCTAACAAGCGTATTAAAGAGGCTCTCGGGGAAGTCAGGTATAGCAGAATGTCGTCTGCATACAGAGATATCTTGTCTTCCCAATCCGGAGACCAATGCATACCTTGAATCACAGGGTCTCTGCGGATCCACGCTGCCAGTGGCTCCAGGGCCAGAGCAAATAGAAGCGGGGACAAGGGACATCCCTGGCGTGTACCTCGGCCTAGTAGAAACGTTGTTGATTTGCGGTTGTTCACCACAACTTGAGCCATTGGTTTTGAGTATAATAATCGGATCCAGCCCATAAATTTGGGCCCGAATCCCATTCTGTCGAGTACCGCAAATAAGTATGACCATTCCACCATGTCAAACGCCATAGTGGCGTCTAACGAGACCAGAACTGCTGGTTCTTGGATAGTTGTTGCTCTGCCCAATACACCATGTACTCTACGTAGGTTTAAGGCTGTGTTACGATGCGGCAGGAAGTTTGATTGGTCAGGATGCACTAGGCCATTAATCACTTTTACCAACCGGATCGCTAATAGTTTTGCGAGGATCTTGGGTTCAGCATTAAGTAGGGATATGGGCCTATATGAGGCACAGCTAGTTTTAGGTTTACCCTCTTTGTGAATGACTACAATGTTGGCTATTCTTTGATCTATGGGGAGTGTTCCCTCCTCCCCGCTATCCATGAACATTGATCGTAGGTATGGGGCTATCTCATCCGGTCTAAGCTTGTACAGCTCAATTGGTATGCCATTTGGACCCGAGGCTTTTCCCGAATGAATCGTCCGTATCGCCTGAGCTATTTCATCGTCTGAAAAATTGGATTCGAGGTAATCACGATTTTCGTCTGCTAGGGTAGGGAGTGTGATATCGCGGATTAAGTCATGGTTGTCTCCTTCCGTGTACTGCCCTTTCGTGCGGTACACCGTCTGATAATATTCGGGAAACCGTTCAGCGATTTCCTGCGGATCAGTGATAGGTTCGATGCCCTCCTCGTGTAGCACCGGTACAAGACGGCTGGCCCACTCTTTCCTATCTAGCCATGCGATAAACTTTCCAGCCTTATCACCTTGTTCATAAATTCTGCTTTGTGTTTCCCTCCCTTGTGCCCTAGCTCTATCTGTTGCTATGGCTTTGAGCTCGTCTTGTTTAAGATGCAGGAGGTGCAATTTCTCAGGGGTGACTGTCGTCTCCAACTCTTCCTCCAGTCGAAGCACATCTTCCTCTGCCCGCACCATGTCTTTCTGTTTGTCTTTTTTCTTGCCCGCGATCAAGGATAAGGCTTGCCCGCGAATTACCAGTTTGTAGGCTTCCCATAACGTTTGAGCTGAGTCTACCGTACCCTCATTTTCATGGAAGTAATGTTCCGTGGCTTGAATTATTTTCTTTCGGGTGTCAGGGTCTCGGAAATACCACGGATTAATGGGGGCGACCCTCCCAGCATTCATTTGGCCCAGGACCACATGCATCCAGATCGGTGAGTGATCAGAGATACCCCTGCCTAAGTGGCGGGTCTCTCGAATATCGAGCGTCTGTGACGCTGGAACCATGATATAGTCGATGCGGGAGAGGCTACGATGGGCACCCGACAAGAAAGCGTATTGGACCCTATCCGGGTTGTGTATCCTCCACCCATCCACCAGTCCCATGGCCTCAAGGAAATCAGGCAGCCACCGCTGTGCAGGCCTAATGTCCCGCGGGGGTGACTATCTACTGCTCGAGACACTACTGCGTTAAAGTCCCCTCCCACCATGAGGCGTCCCTCTGGGAGTGATAATAGGATATTACCCAGATCTTTAAACGTGTCATTCTGGAAGCCAGGGGGAACGTACACTGAGACAAACGTGAGGACTCTACCCTCCCAGAGACATGAGATTCCTATGTATCTACCCCTGTTATCGGGCCATGTGGATTGTATTGTGAAAGGAAACGTGTTCTTGATTAAGATGCCCACTCCTCGCGACCCGGTCGTGAAGCCTGCATGCGCCGCTAGTGTATACCCTCCCCTGTTCATTGTCTTACACGTGTTCCCAATTAGATGTGTCTCCTGTAAGAGGATGACGTCCGGGGCCTGTCTCTTGATGTATTGATGGACCATGCTACGTTTGACCTTATCGCCAAGCCCATTAACGTTCCAACTGAGGACCCTAACCCCCGTATCCCTCTGTGTACCCATCTTGACTCATGTGATTGTACTGCTCCTGTACTGCATTACATTGAGATGTGGTCGATAAAACAATTATTACATTAAATTCAAAACTTGCGAACTTTGAAAACCTTTCCCAACTTCCCCCCTCCCTGCGTCCCTGCTCTCTGGGCTTCAAACTGCCCATGATCCAACTTGCAGAGTGCCTGTCGCCCCACAAGTTAACTAAATGTAGAAAAGTGGGGTACGTGGTGCTTCCCCCCCCCTTTCCCCATTACAGATATAACTGGTATGCACGGCCCTTATAGGTGAGTCAGAAATTTACTCAATATCGTGCTTGAGGAAGGTTCTTATCGTGCATAAATGTCTTACGGTGTGTTCCGGTGCAGGACCCAACTCCACATCACCGCCAGACGAGTCCACAAGCCGATGACACCACTACTCTCGCCCGCTGGCCCACGCCCACCCCCTCCCATCAATACCACCTCGAGTGTCGCGCTGGATGCTGATCAGCGGCTTTCCAACCAGTCTGCCGCTGATTCTGGATGGTCAAAAAACCAGGCCCTACCTTCAGCTTCCACCCGAAGCCTGGCTGGGAACAGCATGGCGCACTTGTAACCTTTGTCTCTCAGAGTCTTCTTGATACCCAGAAAGGAGCGCCTTTGCTTCTGGACCAGCTGGGTGAAGTCTGGAAAGAAGGTAATGTCCGCGTTGTCGTACCGGAGCGGTGGACCCGCCCTGGCAGGCTGGAGTATCACGTCCCGATCTAGGAAGTTGAGGACTCTGGCCAGGATTGGGCGAGGGGGGGCCCCAGGCCTCGGTCGACCTCCGGGGATTCTATGGGCCCTCTCAATGACGAAGAATTTCCCGAGCTCCTTGGGTTGCAGGTGATTAAGGATGAGATCTTCCACAAAGAGATCTGTGGCCTGTCCCTCTGACTTTTCCGGGACCCCTAAAATGCGTACATTGTTGCACCGCAGGCGCCTTTCATAGTCATCCAGTTTGGTTTCTGCCAATTTCCGAAAGGTTTGGAATTCTTTGACATCCTTTTGAAGCTGGGAGGTGTCTTCCACAAGGCTCGCTGTTGTGAGCTCCACCTGTTTGACTCGTTCACTGTTTTTATTCATGTCCGCCCGGAGTAGGTTGACCTCCACGGTGATCGCATCCATCTTGTGTTCCAATGATGTCTTGATCCCCGCGATTGCCTCCAGGATGTCTTTGAGCGTGGGTTCCGGGTCTACTTCTCCCTGTGGTCCTCCGCTTTTGCCCGTAGGTGAGGGGTCAGGCATTGACGTTTTGGGGAGAGTGTATCGATCCAGTCTGTTCTGTTGCACTGGTTTGTTGCCTCTGGTTGAGGACATTGCGCCTTGATCTCGTGTCCCCGCTGCGTCGGTACTGAGAGGATATAGCTAGTTCACCAGTCTGAATGCACTCCCAACGTCGAGGGCAACACTACCACTCTTTTCGGGCCCGCCGATGATCCCGTGGGGCCGGTTCTGTATTGGGGAAAATGTCTGGCAAAAACTTGTAACCGGGCCCGTGTAACCGGCAACTCCTACTGTCAGTGCCCCCTGGAGAGGTATGGGCCAGTCACTGCTTCAGTCCCCCTGGTCTTGTGGTGTTGTGGCGACTGCGTGCTCAGGGAAGTTGCGATTCAAACAGGACCCTTGTCGGATATTACACTTGCACACCGGTGGCCATCATGATGAGCAGGTTTGGTGCCCCATTGCAGCTGGTCCAGGACCGTGGGCGAAGCGGGCGTCTCTATTCCAGGTGGGGGGTCACGCCTCCGTGCACCCCCGGTTCGTCCATCAACAATAGCCCGCGATCTGGTGAGACTTCACGCCAAGCGGTGCGGCGGACGTGGGAGGCGCAAGACAGCGGGGCGGACGCGGGAGGCGCAAGACAGCGGGGCGGAGCGCGAACGCCTGCACTCCGCCACCGTATCGACGCGTGGTCCCGGTCTTGTGTCTCCAACAGGCCGCAGTCCACCGCCCGGGGCCCGGATCACCACTCGGCGAGCGCCGCCCAGGGATGGGGGGGGTCGCCGGACCGTCTCCGACCGCCAGAAGCGCAAGTCAGCTGTGCCGATCCGTTGGCTGTGGGTCCCGCTGCCGGAGCAACTGGGCCCGCACTCCGTCTCCGTCACCACTCGAGGCCCCGGCGCCCGCACCCCACACAGGCCGCAATCCTGTTGTGTCTTTTACCGGATCTCCGGCCGAAGTTCAGAGCCGGCCACTGCCGGTGGTGTCTACCGGATGCCTTCCGACGACGAAGTTTCACCTTTGGGCTGCGGATGGATGTCCCGGATAGACGGGGGAGGATAGGGAGTTACAGAGCCTCGCTAAGCAGCGGCCATCGCGCTTCGCGGCTTAGCCACGCCCCCGACATTGTATATTCTTAATGTCAGCTACAGTGTGTTACAGGTGTTGTTGTAAGAGTGGACATAGATACAGAGGGCATTTTCCCATGAAAGAAATCTTTTAATTTAACAGTTCTGATAAACAGGTCAACATGTAGATCAACTAAGTCGCCATCCTGGGTCGGACAAAAGTTAAGACCCTTACAAAGTAGTCTTTTTTTTTTAAATAAATGTTATTTCAAATCATCATCCCTTTACAAAAACAATAATCCAGGACACTTTTCCATTCTCATGACAGTACAATGTCAGAAGATTTTTGCGGACTTAGATTTCAATGCATAAATGTTACAGTAGTTAAGTGATATAGCATAGTATATGATCAGCATGTTGCGCCCTCCAGCAAACCAGGAGCATAAAAGACACTGTATATCCAATCTCAAGTTATCCACAAGGCTAACAGTATATCACAGATCTTCGTGCTATCATAGGTCCCGCTAAGCCCTCCTCGCATACGCCAGAACTAGCCACTGGATTACGACCCAACAGGGCTGGTTACTCTCTCAGTTCGGCCCACTCCCTCAGCAGACTTGTCTCCTCCATCTTTATTAGATCTATATGTACTAAACAGCGCCCAGAAGTTCTTAGGCCTATTGCGGGGAGGGAGGAGTTCACTATAGTACTCCGTTTGGGTGCAGCAGTACAGCATGTCATTCGCCCATTGGGCAGTCGTAGGAAGCGGTCCCTTCATCCAACACATCGCCACTCTGCGCTTGGCCATCAGCAGTCCCATGTCGACGATTCTGCATATCCCTTTAGGCACGGATTTAGAGTAGCCCAGCAGAGCCAGAGCCGGCTCCGGCTCAAGTTCCTGTCCTGTAATCGCTGCCATCGCTGAGAAGACACTTACCCAGAACCTTGCAATGCCCGGGCAGCACCACGCCAGATGTATAAAGTCAGCTACCCGTTCGTTGCAGCGCTCGCACCTGGAGTCTTCCCTCAGGCCATATCTGCAAAGTCTTTCCGGGGTATAATAAACCCTATTGAGGTATTTGAAGTGGATCAACAGGTGTCGACCATTGAGGGAAACACGTTTCGTACTGTTGCAGCAGTACGTCCATGTCGCGTCGTCTATGTCCCTATTTAGGTCCCGTTGCCATGCCAAGCGGCCCTTAGTAAAATAGTTCTCCCTATAGGACATGGTAAGGTTGTAGATTTTGGATACTAGTCTCGTCGGTTCGTCAGCTTTTATAACGAGTGTAAGGGCGGCCAGCTCTGGAGGTTCCGCTAGGTCGCGCCCCAAAAGCTGGTATAACGCATGTCTGGTTCTATGGAACTGGAATCTAGTGAGGAGAGTGGGCGTAACGTCCCCTTTGTCCAAGCTTTCCCAGCTTCTTTCTGTGCCGCCCTCAAACAGGCCACCTATAGCACTGACCTCTATAGAATTGAGCGCACGTACTACACCTTCGTCTCTACATGGAGGTAACCAGTGGCACCACTGCAGCGGGGCAAGAGGTGAATACAGGATAGCTCCAGCCTGCAACTTTAAGAGGTGGTGCCATGCATGTGTAGTCGCGTTGACTGAATCTTATATACTGGTCCTCCGGTCTGGGGGGGAAAAGAGCAGCATGGGTAATGGGCGGGGGGAGGCCACCGCTCTCTCAATGCGCAGATGGGGGGTGTCCAGTGGGCCGTGTATCCAGTGATAAGCATGCGCACTCTGCGCCGCTCTATAATACAGATCTAGATCAGGTGCTCCCAATCCTCCCATATGATAAGGCAACGGGAGTATTTGCCATTTAACCCTAGGTTGCTTGCCTGCCCACGCCAGCTTAACCATCAATGTTGTGAGCTTCTTAAAAAATACATTTGGGAGAACCATCGGAATGTTGGTAAAGAGGAACAGAAAGCGAGGGAGAACTACCATTTTCATTATAGAGATTCTGCCTAGGAGAGACAATGGTAATCTGATCCAGCCCTCCACCTCATCCTCCAGCCTACTGATCAAAACGCCATAGTTTTCCTTAAGGACAACGTCTGAGTCCAAGTGTATTTGAATACCTAGGTACCGCACCGAGTCCGTCGTCCACTGCAATGGGAAGTCTGATTCAAACCGAGTCGTGGCCGGGGTAAGTAGAAATATGATGGACTTCGACCAGTTAACTCGCAGTCCTGACACCCCCTCAAAGCGAACTATTTCTCGTAGCACAGATGAAAGATGGCGTTCAGGGTAGCGTACATATAGGAGAGTGTCATCCGCGTAAGTCGAAACTATGAGTTCATAGCCTTGAATACGAACACCTTTATACCTATGGTATTCGCGAAGCACACAGGCTTAAGGGTTCTGTCACCAAATCGTACAGAATTGGGGAAAGCGGGCAGCCTTGTCTCGTACCTCTAGTGATATATATCGAGTCTGTCACCAGATCACCGATTTTTATTCTGGCCGTGGGCATATAGTACAGCACACCCAGCAACTGTAGGAAGACCTCGCCCAGTCCCATCCTCGACAAGACCTGCCTCATGAAGGGCCATTCAACTGAGTCGAAGGCCTTCTCCATGTCGAGAAATACTGCGACTGCTGGAATGTCCGGCCTGGTGTGCTGGATCGCTCCAAACACCGTGCGAACGTTATAAGTGAGGTTTCGTCCCGGAACAAACCCCGCCTGTTCCGGAGCGACCAACGTTGGGACCAAAGGAACCAATCTATTCGCCAGTATCTTTGCATAAATTTTAGTGTCAACGTTAAGCAAAGAGAGAGGTCTATACGACGAACATTCCTCAGGGGGTTTGTCTGGCTTCAGGATGGCAACGATAATCGCCTCCCTCATAGAAGGTGGCATTGTGCCCGATACACACATATCATCGAAAAGGGTGGCCAAGTGTGGCAGGAGCAGATCTAAATAAGCCATGTAGAAGGCAACAGTTAGGCCGTTTGCCCCCGGGGCACTACCTGTTTTCATACTGGCAAGTGCCAAAAATATTTCGTCTTTCTCCAGGGAACGCATCAAGAACTCACTATGTGTATTAGTCAGCCAGGGTAGTTTAATATGGGATAAATAGTCCAAAATGTCCTCCTCCATACCTGAACTACGAGAAGCGTCGAGGTTCGAGTAGAATTGCCTGAATCTCTCAGCTATGGCTGTGTCAGTAGTGAGTACCTCCCCCTCAGCGGACTTAATTTCAGAAACGGCTGTATATCCGCGCCGCTTCTTTAATAGTCGGGCCAGTACCCCACCCGGGCGCTCGCCCTCTCCATAAGTGCGAGCTATCGCATATTTACAGAGGTTTTTAATTTCAGCATCAGCAGCATCGTGGTACTCCTCTAGCTGGGCGTTGAATTCCCTCAACACCTCTTCATCAGCTCCAACCTGAAGACGCGCCTCCAGGTTAGCTAATACAACTTCCAAATCTGCGAGCTTCTTACGCAGCGCCCCAAGGACTCCTGAGCGCTTGGACATGGTAACGCCACGTATGTAAACTTTGAATGCTTCCCACACCACCTGAAAGCTCTCCACCGAGCCCACATTTTTATCAAAGTATATTTCAATCACTTCAGCTAGCTCTTCCTTAAATACTTAATCCAGCAGGGAGTACGGAGGGAACCGCCAAGTGAATGGGGGAATAGTTTTCTGGAGGGCATCCAAAACCAGCAAGACCGGGGAGTGGTCTGAAAGCGTGCGGGGAAGGACCTCACATGTCCGCGTGTGATCATACAGCTGTCCTGTGGCCAACCAGTAATCTATGCATTTATGTAGGTCATGGAACGCTGAATAATGCGTGTACCCCCCTTTGGTAGGGAATCGCTGCCTCCACACATCGTGTAAGTCCGTTTGAACCATAAGGTCTGTAAGCGCTCTAGCTGCCGCTGTGACTCTCCTCGCCGGACCTCCCGAGCGGTCTTGGTCAGGATCCAAAACTAAGTTAAGGTCACCTCCCCAGAGTTGTTGTTCAGTTCCACAGTTACGCACCCTATCGGACAGTGCGGTATAAAAGCCAGGGTTGTTGTAATGAGGCCCATATACATTAATGTCTAGCATGTCTAGCCCCTGCCCCCGACATTTGGATATAACATATTGTCCGTCTACATCTGTTACCAAATGTTCGAGTGTGAGAGATGATCTAGGGCAAACCCAGGTAAGCACTCCACGGGCATGTGTGTTAAACCCCGCTGCATGGGCGAAACCCTGCACCCCCTTACTGCGAAGCATGGGGCTGTCGAGAGGAAGGTGTGTTTCCTGAAGTAATGCAATGTCTATTTTATGTCTCGACAAGTACGCTAGCACCTTCCGCAGCTTCCTGTGGTCATTAAGACCTCTCACATTCCATGTGAGTGCACATATTTTTCCCTGCACTGCAGCCTCATGGGAAGAACTATTAATTGTGTCGTGATCAGGTGTTGTCGGGCTATTTGTATCCGCCATGGGAACCTACAACGTGCGCATTCGTCATGTGTAATGAGTAGTGTCCACAATCAATAGCAAACCAAACAAATCCCCATCCCATCCCGCCCCCACCCACGCCAGGCGTATCCCAACAGCGCCTTGGCGATAAACTGACAGACAGACTCCCAATACCATAATGAAAAACAGTAAACTTAAACAATACAATGTGAATCCAAAAAGGTGTCCCCCCTCCCCAACCCCCAAGACACAGTTCCCCAAGTGTGTGTTTCACGCGTGGGCAGAGGTAGCACGCTCTCCAAAAAATAAGAAAATTGGGCTAGTAAACCCCAATCAGGCCTCTGCTCCGCACACCATCAGCATGTTATGAAACATCTGAAGAAGATAGGGAAACTCCAACCCCCCCTGCGCCCACATGGCTAACTGCGACAGTGGACCTCAAGTTGGCTAAGCCTCAGCAGCAAGTTCCACCCTCAGCCGTAAGTCTTATTTATAGGGCCTAAACTCTGTCTGCAGTGCTACTAAGAACAACAAAATCCCTGCAGTTAACAGGCCCCTTTAACATTACTAAGAGAACTTTCATCAATAACCCCATGAGCGTCGTGCTTATCTGTATGAAGGGCAGGCCAAAGTTCAGTCCTGTTCGTCCAGACGGCCACCAACTGCCCCTTCACAGTTGTCTCTCTCCGGGCTACGCCGTTTATCCTTAGCCCAGTCCTTCAGAGCCTTCTGTAAAACTTTAGGATCCGTGAAGATTCACGACTGGCCTTGTCGGTTGACTCGTAGTCGAGCCGGGTATAGCATGGCCTAGTCAATGCTTTGCTCCTTGAGCTGTTTCTTCAAGGGAGCAAACTGTCGGCGCGCTTCTTGTACTCTGAGCGTAAAGTCTGGAAACAGCGAGATGGTAGATCCTTCATATTGCAGAGGTTGTTTGTCTCTGGCAGCCTTCAGTGCTGCATCCCTGTCATGGTAATTAAGTAGCTTCGCTATAATCGGTCTCGGGGTTGCGCCAGGCGCCGGGCGAGGGCCCTGGGAGCGGTGCGCCCTCTCGACCACGAACAAAGGCGAGAAAGTTTCGGTACCAAGAAGCGCAACTAGCAATTTCTCATCAAATTGTTCCATGTTGCCAGTCTGGGTCGATTCCGGCAGACCCGTGATCCTTAGGTTACTGCGCCGAGACCGCGCCTCCAGGTCTTCTGTCTTATCTTGCAGAACCTGCATCACTCTCCCCAGTTGTGTTCGGCATCTAGCGTTGTCTGGGCCTCCTCCACTTCTGTGACCCGGCGTTCCGACATGTCCAACCGCTCTGCATGCTTGTCAAGCCTTTCAGACATTCTGTCCATGCGATAGGAGAGTGAGTCCATCTTGGAGCCCAGGACCGAGAGGCTGCTTTGCAAACCCTTTCCTATTGCAGCCAGCATCGTGCGAATGTCGCCATCTGTTTCTTCTTGGGGTGGATCCTGCGTATTATCTCCATCTTCCACAGCAGCGTCGCGTCCCTTAGATTTCCGCTGATCGAACGTTAGTTTCGGTTGTGTTTTGTCAACTCTGCCCATCCCTGCAGAGGGAATATCACTTTTCCCGGCGTTGAACGAAGCCGGACCGAGTCTTACGCCGCTGAGACAACGACCACCACCGACCCCATCAATCCTGGCAAGACTTTAGGATGCAGACTAACTTACAAGGCAACTCCCGATGTGACCACCGCAGATCCCAGGGTGCAAGCTTTCAATCAAAGCGGGCGCGCCAGCAACGGTGCAGAGATCAGGGCGTCTTGCTGCCAGTCAGGGGTCGACACCACGCAACTCGTGAGGACAATAGGGTTCCTAGGATTTCAGCGTCGCCGTGCCGGCGTTAGTGTCCAGCACGCCTCGCAGGGCACCACTCGTAAGATCTTGCAGAGTAGATCAGGAGCCCGCTACGTCCAAATGTCTAGCCCTCCGCTGTACCCGTGTCGCTTAGCAGGTGTATTCGTCGTCTAATAGCTCACGGGGGGTCAGATTATTTATGGCCACACAATGTGCTCCCCAAGCGTCTCAGGCTCGCTATCCACTCCTCCGGGGCCACCGGCCGCAACCAGTATATCCCTCCACTCGTGATTCCGCTCAGGGACACTCGCGGGTGCCCGCGACGAGCACCTCACCTCCTGGGGCAGCCGGGCACCGCCAGATCACTGCCGCTCATGTTCCGGCCAAGCCGATGCAGATAGGGAGGCCCGTCACTCCGGCGATCAAAATGGCAGTGCACGTCTACACCACAGCGCCGCACCAAATGACCCAGGGTGTAGGGTGTCAGATCTCCAGCCGGCGTGGCTCGCCATCCAGTTGCCGCTTCACGGCAGGAACACCACAAGTGTCTGTATGTGCACCGCAGCCACAGCGCATATGTACTCCACACCACTCCGTGTCGCGCTGCAGCAGCGCCTCTGCCAACAGCCATCACCAGCATGGGCCAAAGCCTTCCAAGCGTCAAACTTGCCTGCGCACTATATGCATCCACTGCCAGCTTACTACGTGCGGACAGGGTCTCCGCTCCGGTCTCGCCCTCGCCGGCGCAGCGCCAACCCCTCCAGCCGGTTTTCGGGTGCAGGTCTTTGCCTCGTCTCAATGCGTTAGGCCGCCTCAGCTCTGTACGGGAGCCCGGGGATCACGGCCTACTCCCGCCCCGTAGTGGCCGAGGTTCCTTACTCGCCGTCTGGGCAGCTGCAGGAGTCGGAGTCAGCGCGCTCCGTACCAAAGCTCCTCCGGCACCGCAAACAGCCCCAGAGAAGCTAGCAACTCGTTTCAAATGCCGGATAATTGCAGGGTATATTGATGGTCGTGCGGAGCTGCGCACTTAGGCGGCCATCTTCACCGCGAGCTAGCTCCGCCCCCCACCCTTACAAAGTAGTTTCTCCTCGTCCGTGTTAAGAGTTCTGTTCGAGAGGTTAACAATTTTTAAATCATTATCATGCATAACATCACGTGTGTCATTTTCATTACATTGCTTATTTGTTATCTCTGTTTCTTTTTGGAGCGAGTTGACATCCTCAAATCGTCTTTGGTTCCCCCTCCTGTGCCACCCTTTGGACCTATGCTTTCCTCGCCTGTTTTTTTTGGGTCCTTTCTCTGTTGTTTGGCACTGATTCAAAGCTTTGCTAGTTCTCTCTGGAAGAAGGTGCCCTCCTCTAAAGGGTGGTCACTGGTGGTGTTGCTTGATGTGGCACTGCTCGCTGAGGAGATTGAGATACTACTTGCTGTTCTAGCCTCATCGCTCTCCTCCCTCAACCTCTTTTTATCTTCAGACCCTGTGATCTGGTCAAATTTCTTAGCGAATGTGTAAATTCGGCCTTCTTTGTAGTCTTTATCATCACGCCTTACTTTGCGCATTTTCTTTTCTTTGAGGTAATTCTGATGTTCCTCTATCACCTTCCTAAGTATCTCGTAGTTTTTATCAATGAGGTCCTTGTTGTCAATTGCCTCTATCTCCCTCTCTACCACCTCAATCTCGGACAGTAGTTTGGCCCCTTTTTCTATTGCATGTCGTATGAGGATTTGCATTATTACTAGTGAGGCCCCCTCAAGGTTACTCTCCCATTCCTTGAGGAGGTCATCACTGAGATCCTCAAACGTGGGGAAGATTAGAATTCGAAGGCCCCTTGGGGTCTTTTTATTATCTATATACTGTTGTAGAGTAATACCATCCCACGGGCTAGTTCCTGTTTCTTAAGGCGTTCTAATTTGAGTAACAGCGCCCGGACACCCAAATTGCTCTCTACACTCTGGCCTGGTGGTTGGGTGGCTATATTTTTCCCAAAAAGGTCTTGTGCCATTTCTTCCCTTCTATCGTTAAATCTTGCCATATTTTTAACTTAAATGTACAAAATAGATGACGAAAAGCTGTGAGTGCAAGAGAGTCCAGTGAAGCAGACAAACAAAGATTCTTAACGGCGGACTGATGCTTCCGCACCTCACGCTAATTTCAAATATATCAAAGGTCCTTGCGCAGCAAACCCTGGCATCAGCCGTCAAGTGATGCCTCTGTAAACAGATTCCTAAGCAAAGTTGGGGTTGGGCGTGCGCCAAGTAACGAAGTCCAGAAGGTAAATATTAAGTTTCAAAGAAAGTCTTTATTCTTAAACGATTATTTCTCACGAGATTGGAGTTTTACAGTCAGCCAACGCGTTTCGTTCTCACGAAGAGAACTTCATCAGGGCTGAAATTGACATAAAAATACATTTAAATTACAAAATTGTTACAAAAAGAAGGGAAAAGCGAAAGTAAAGAGAACAAGCACGAAGTTACCATGTACAGAAACAAGTAAAAGCAAAATAATATGACATCATAATTACAAAACAAAAAGTCAAAAACGGTCAATGATAAGTATTTACAGTGCACTCCATTAAGGCATGAAGAGATGCTTCTCTAAATCCACCATGACAGTATGTGGCAAGTGAGGAAGGCAAACTGGAGTGACTTATGAAGACAAAAATTACCAAAAGGTGAGAAATGGTGTATCTAAAACCGAGAGAGTGAAGCGCACGTCCAGGCTAGGCAAATCTTGGCCGTGTGCTAAAGGAAAACACGGGCTGTGGGTTCAAAAGGAGTTAAAACTAGCTAGAGTACAAAAAGGGGGGGGGGAGCCATGGTGTCTTGTTTCCAGTGAAGGGTAATCCCATGTGTGAGTAAAGGATTACACAAACTCAACAGATGAGGAGTGGGAGAGAGAAAGAGGGAGCGGGTCACACAACGCCAGATAATTCTAGTGTCCCATTTAAAGGTCTTGGAAGGATGCCCGCAAAAGATCTAGTGACGGTTGGAAAGTAGTGTCTCACCTAAGTAGGCGAGTAAATGTCATTGACGTGTAGTTGTCCCAAATTGTTGCGCTCCCCACGATTCAAGCGGGCGCAGTCTGGGGTATAATGAGGCCCGTTTCGAAAAGGTCTGCAAACCATAAGAGATATTAGAGGTTAAAGGGTAAATATCAAGCCGATTCAATAATTTGCAAGAAAAGGGGGTGGGAACACAGTAAGTGGCGATTTATCCTCACCTAGATTAGAGCACGGTATTGCAAACGATGGATGAGGTAGGTGTTCCAGGCATTAACACTGGAAACATTCGGGGTGTCCCAAGGCCTGGTGCGGCCTGTAAGCAATTCTAAAGAAATAATCAATACAAATTCTCAGCACGTGTTCAATAAAAACTCTGCAACAGTATAATGAAGGACGGTATATCACGGCGAGACGTTATTCCAATTAAGTAGAGGTGAGCCCGCTGAATACCGTGACTGCGTGTGTTTGTGTGTGTTTTACTAGTCATGCACTGTGCCTAGAGAGACTACTTGCACTTTTCTACATCCACGTTGTGTGCTGGATCTAAATAACAAAACGGGTTGAACTTCAGACCATTCTAGTGGTGTTTTTCATTCCTGGTAGCAAGCATTCCTACTAATGTTGCCAATATCTGCGTGTTGCTTACGGGAGGCAGCGTGAACAGACATTATTTGTGTACAGGATGCAAAACATGAAGTTGTAAATGATCAAATGAGCTCCTTTTCCAAGACCAGGTCATGTAAAAGATTTGCAAATGTTGCTTGTCAGACGAAACGTGACTGGCACGTTACCCCGCTGCGCCCTCTCTTCCTCAACGGTTTAATGGCCGGCGGAATGCGCGTGGCGTCGGCCCGGCACCCGCAGCAGCTACTGTGATTATGGTGAGACGGTTCACCCTGCGGCAGCTTTCAACCTGCGACGTAAATGACGCTGTGGAAAATGTTACGCAACCCATCAAGATAGCACAGCCACACAATTCTGAGCGCTGTTTTATCGTCGCCCTAAACCTGTTATAGGTCAGTACTATGTCGAGATTTAGAGTGGAATATGCAAGCACATGACCTACCTTTGCGGTGGGAAAAAGTAGTCGAAAAGTTAGAAGTTGACAATTGACTTCCAGTTAACCTTTAAAACAAAAAAAAAGACTGTGTAACCAGTTTTGCTCTAGTTAAGTGCACGTGCCCATGTCCATTTTCTGTTTGCTGTTTAAACATTTAACGTTCTGTATAAAAAAAACTTCTGTTTGATCCTGTTCCCTTCTCTCATTCACATTTTATTTCTCCTTCTCTCTTTCTTTAAAATATTTTAATATTTTTATATTTTTGCCGCCCACAGTGTATTTTGTCTCTCCTTTATGAATATACTTCAGTTACTTATTATAAATGTGCCTGGTTAACCTTTTTCAGTACTTTGCCTTATTTTGTTACTGCCTTATTAGCTACAGTTATAAAGTGTTTTTCCATGGTGCTGTTACTTCAGTATAATTCTAATGATCTAGTTGATGCTATAATTTCCTCTGAAAACCTTATTAAAAGGTCATCGAGACGGTTGTTTAGATAAAGAGAGGTAAATTAGACTGCATTCATCAATACATACGGAGACATGGGCTCACCCCATTCTTTGGTACAGCGTCTAAAGCGCACTGAAATGGCAGCAAACCGACTGCATAGCTGCACTGTCCTATCCATGAAGTCCAGAACTGTGGCAGTGTTGAAGGTGAGGTCCAGCATGGTGGCATATATGTGTGGATGCACACATGTTCGCACAACGGTTATGACACAGCTGACGTTTTCCAAAACTTACCATTCTAAGATGGCAGATGCTCATCTTGGAGTGGTAAATCAAATAAAATTTAGGGTTGGGCATAACTTGCGTAATTCTGTGTAGCCTAATCACGCGGAATTACCCAAGAATTCAGCAAGATTACGCAGAATTACGCGGCAAAAGTAATTCTGCATTTAGCACTAATTCTTAGCTCAAAAATGCCCCCTCGGTTCGAAAATGGAAGCGAGGATGCATTTTGCTAAATGCACCAGACTACAATTAACGAGCGCGAGTATCTGCTCGTGCTCACTAAAAGTGTTCTTGGGGTAGAATTTTCCCCCAACTTACTCCCAACATTTAACACTATTTTCTTCTTAGTGCAAAATGCACTCTTGCATCCAAAATGGACACGAGGAGACATTTTTTACTAATCAATCAATCAATCAATCAATCAATCATGTCACTTATAAAGCGCACTACATACCCGCGAGGGTCTCAAGGCGCTGGGGGAAGTGGGGGGTGGTGCTGCTACTGATCGAAGAGCCAGGTCTTGAGGAGTCTTCTGAAGGCCAGTAGGTCTTGGGTCTGTCGGAGGTTGGTGGGGAGGGTGTTCCAGGTCTTGGCGGCGAGGTGGGAGAAGGATCTGCCGCCGGCGGTCGTTTTCCGGAAGCGGGGGACTGTGGCGAGGGCGAGGCTGGTCGAGCGGAGCTGGCGGGTGGGGGTGTAGAAGCTGAGTCGTCTGTTGAGGTAGGCAGTCCTAAATGCAACAGAACACAAATAGTGAGCACAAGCGCCTGCCCGCACTCACTATGTGTGTTCTCGGGGTGGGATTTTCCCCTACAAATTACTCTTAACTACACGAGGCGGAGTAATCACATAATCATCAGTAATTCTGCATCAAAGAATAATGCAGAATTACCGAAATAACTTTGATTATTCCGGCGTAATTCAAATTCCACCCAGTCCTTATAAAAATATATAAAATTAGCACGAAAGCATATTTTTCAGAAAGGAGCAGCCTGGTAGCAAATTACAACTGCCGGGGTCTCCTAAAAACGAATATATATGCATATATATTAAAGAGTGACAGTATCTAGTTATAGTTAGGATTACCAGAGATAGGGTTTTCTCAGATTTTGTCCCCTAATAACTTTGCACCTCTTTCATGATTCTCTGTGAAACTTTGCAGACCTGTTGCACCTGTTCATTGTTGGAGGATTGAAAGTTTTGTGGCATTTAGTCAAGTGTGATGCAAAGAAAAAAGGAGGCTCCCAAAACACACTTGAAATCCAATGCATTTTACATAATTTTTGTATTTCACGTAGTGTGAAAAAGGACAGTCGGATTTGGATAAAATTTGGCAGGATTGAAGATTTTGGTGCACAGATGATCCTTTTTCTGGTTGCATCTAAAAAGGGTAAATGTTTTTAGAGTTATTAGCATTTTAAACTTAGAGATAATTGTTAGCGCAGTAGTTTCAAGGTACTACCATGGTATCTGATTGGATAATGACTGTCTTTACAAAATTTGCAGGCAGCCATGTTGTTTTAAGGCCACTTTGCCAGTGTTCTAGTTTAGAGCCTTTAATTATTAAGTATTAAGTATTAGGTTTGAAATGTTTTCCCTACCTATTACCACTTAATTTAAGTGGTAATAGGTAGGGAAATATAATTATAATTTTCTATATATTCAAAAAAACCTCGGTACCTTAAAAAAAATAAGTATGCAAATTGAAAAACCACTGTAATACGCAATATTTCACAAATATAGTATACTACAGGGTCTTTACAATTTTTGCATATTTAATTATGTCAATAAAGATCTATGCATTACCGCTGTAATACTTAAAATTTACTGTGTTACTTAAAAAAAATGACTAAAAAATGTACATTTGGTAAAAAAGACAGTATGTGCTAGGTACTACCGCGGTACTGCGTAAACTTGTTAAATAGATATAAAGAAAATTATACAAAAAATTCCATACCTATTTCCACTTTAAGAAAATGGCAATAGATTGGGAACAGCAATAAAACCTTCTTCTTACCTGTGTTTAAGGCCCTAAGCCACAACATCCAAAAGTAAACTGAAAGGATTATGGCTGCCTTTTAAATTTGCAAAGGCAGACATTGGTTAATTATAACCTGGCTTGTTATCGCTATGTACCACGATATACCGCTAAATTACAGCAGTATACCATGGCAAAAAATATCATTAGGGAACAAATTTGGGATTCTATTGTGTTACCCTTGGGATTACGCATAGTGTCGTAAGAGCAGCGAAATACTTATGTAACATTTACAAAACTGCGCAAAGCCACCATAGGTTGCCCTGCTTTGCTTAGTAGATGTGCAGAAATGCAATGCAGCACAAGTCACTGCCTTCTGTTACTATGCACACCATGATCTACAGTCCTCCAAAATTTCAACTACATCCATACCGCGCTACACTGTATGGCACTACACTATACACTACTCAACTTCACGCTTTTCCACTGTACGCAACTGCCCTGTGCACCTCTCCACTGTATGCAACTCCACTTTACGCTATTCCACTCTATGCCACTCCACTGTACGCTATTCCACTATATGACACTCCACTCCACTCTACGCCACTCCATGCCATTCCATTCTATGCCATTCCATTCTGTGCTATCCCCTTGGATGACACTGCACTCTGCGACACTCAACTATATGCTATTCCACTCTACCCCATCCCACTGTACACCACTGCAGTATGTACGCAATCCAGTCAACTCCACTCCACTCCACTGTACCCAGCTCAACTGTACGCTACTCGACTGTACGCTATTCCACTGTACGCTATTCCACTGTACGCCACTCCACTGTAGGCCATGGCACCCTATGCTATTCCACTGTATGGCACTTCACTGTATGTTACTCTGATGTACACCAACCCACTTCACAATACTCCATTCAATGCTATTTTAATGGATAGCACTCCACTCTATGCCACGCCACTATACACCACTCCACTATGTGCTAATCCACTGTATGCTATTCCAGTGTATGGCACTCCACTCTACGCCACTCCAGTGTACGCTATTTGATTTTCTGCAAATCCACTCTTCTACACTCCACTGTACACTATAAGACTAAGCAGTATTCCACTGCACACTATTCTACTATATGATACTCCACTGTATGGTACTCCACTTTACGCCACTACAGTGTATGCCACTGCACTTTACTCTGCTCCACTGTACGACACTCTGCTCTCCTGTCTAGAACTGCACTCTATAAGACTATATTGCACTTTATGGCACAGTAGACGACTCTACTTCACTCTATCCACATATGCTCCACCGTCTTACTCTACAGTCCAATCTGCCTATACACTCCATTGTATCACACTCTATTCCACTAAACAACTCTTTTCAATTCTGTGCGATAGATCCCTCCACTCTACTGTACAGGACACCAAGAGTTTACTCGACTATAAGCTACGAAACTACACTGTAATCCACTTGACTCCACGGCACTCTACGACACACTATTACACTGCATTATACTTTACTCTACACTACATTACGTAACTCCACTGAACTCTACTCCACTATATGGGACTTTACCTCGCTCTATGCCAGTGTCCAATCATCCTCTCTATGCAGCTCCACTGTACAACACACTACTGTACTCTATACAACTCCACTCTACAACACTCTACTACACTGTTTAGCTCTCTGCATTCTACTACACTGCACTCAATTCCACTATAAAATACTCCACTCTATGACACTCAACTGTACGACACTCACCTTCATTTTACTGTATGACACTACAATGAATGGTACCTTAATAAATAACACTCAATAGTACAATTTGAAACACATTTTAATTAAAAACATTAAAATTCCATGAAAAAAAACAAAGGTTACAGATGAGTTATAGTTAGGAAAACTTTATTTATTCCTTCTCTACAAACCATACTTAAACTGCACAAGCATTAGAAATTTTAAAGTTATAGTTATAACTTTAATTTACAATTTACACACCACTTTCACATTATCATGTCGCCCACCTACGTACATGCGGTACTTATAACACATTTTAACTTAACACACCACCTTGAAATTACTTACTATAATTTGCGCAGCTTCATACACAGTATTCTCACTTCACTCGACATACTACATTGACTATAACTCACGACCCTAGCATGCACTTTCGTCTGAAAAATTATATCAACCAAGATGTCATAAGTGTTGTTATTAAAGCTATGATTTCAGATTTTATAAGTAATGCTCTATTACTTACCGGTAATCTTCATACTCCGGGTCCCGTTGTCCTCGTCCCATTCATTGACAATGTAGAGATAACCATCTCCCGACAGAAAAAAAGAGCAGAGGCATGCTGGGACCCTAATACTGCCCCTCCCACCGGGAGTACATAAGCAGTACTTACCCAGCATCCCGCCTGTAAAACCAAGCCCACACAGGAAGGCCGGCCGCCCGGGAGGGAGGGGCGTATGAATGGGACGAGGACAACGGGACCCGGAGTAATGAAGATTACCGGTAAGTAATAGAGCATTACCCCCAGGTCCCTTATGTCCTCGTCCCATTCATTGACAATGTGGAGAATACCAAAGCAGAAAAAACCGGCCTTCCGAACCAGCCAGCACACCCAGGAAAACCCCACCAAGAGAGCACCCCGAGGAGCAAAAACAAGGGGGGGGGACTGCAGGAGGCAACCGGCCAGCAAGGGACAAAACCCAGGACCGGAACCGAGCCAAGGAGAACAGAAGGCCACAGCCCAACAAGGAGGCAGCCAACCAGAAAAACACAGACGGACCAGGCCCCAGGAAAGAACGAACAGCACCACCAGGGACGCCAAGGACAACCACCAAGCACCCAGCCCAGCCCAGAAGGAGAAGCCACAGCGAGAGCCCAGGAGCGGGCAAAGCCACAAAAGCCGGAACCAGGCCGTACAAGGCCCAAAGAGCCCGCAGGACCAAACCCCAACAAGGACAAAAAGGCCTCAAACCGAACCAGGGCCGGACACCAAACCACAGCAGGAGCAGTGGAAAAGACCGCAGGGAGCACAGAGCCCACCAGCCCAGAAGAAGCCCACGCAGAGCACAGGGGGAGGCCGACAGAGACCCAAAGCCCACAACCGCCGGACCACACAGCAGGCCCGGAAGAAAACAAACAGAGGCAACCGCCCCAACGGAAACCGGAGGAAGCAGAGAAGCCAGAGGCACAAGCAGCACTGAACCCGAACAACCAGCAACCACAGAGGCAAGACAAAAACCACAGGACTGCACCCCGACAGGAGAAGGGGGGGGAAAAGGGGCCCGCCAAACAACAGACACTCCAGGAACAGCACCCGGGGGAGCCAGGGAAGAGAGGAGCGGGCAGGACAACAGCACCAGTACAGGGACGCCAGGCAAAACACACCCCAGAGCCGGCAGAGAAGACACAGCAGAGCCAGAGCGGCCCAGGAAGCGCAACCGGAGGCCACGCCAGAAGCGCCAGCAAACCGGCAGAGCAGGAGTGACCGGAGGCAACCAGGACACGCCAACCCAGAAAACCAGGGCCCCACACAGGCCGGAAAAGGCAAGACGCAGCCCAGCAGCAAACAAAACGGAAAGCCACCAGCCACAAGAAGGGCCAACAAAGGAGGAGCACCGGGGCAACGGGGGGGGACCCCGAAGCCCAACAGGAGCCAAGGAAACCGACCGAACCAGGTAGAAAAAACGCGGACACCCAACCAGAGGTGAAGCAAGCCCGGGAAGAGAACAGCCGGCAGGAGCAGGTCCAGAAGGGCACACAAGGGCAAAGCAGACACCACCAGGGAGCCACGCCCCGAAACCCACAGCGCACAGGCCTGGACAGAGGGCCGAAGAAGGCGACCAACAGGGGCCGAAAAGCCCCCAGGAGCAGGGAACCCAAGCAGCCCCCACCCAGGCACCAGGCAGGCCCAGACACCGCCAAACGACGGGGAGGAGACCAGGAGCCCACAGGGAGCAACCGCAACAGGAACCCAGGCAAACCCCCAAACAAGGGGAACCGCCGTGGCACGAACCCCGGACCCCCAGGGACCACCAGAAAGGGAACCAAAGCAGCGAACCGCCACACAGAACGCACCCCAGCCCAAGGCGAAGCCCCAGGGCAGGACAACAACCAACCCGGGCGCCCGGCATACCGGGGAAAAAAACCCAACCCACAGCCAACAGCCAGGCCGTGAGAGGGCCGGAGCAACAAGGCCCCCCTCCTCCGGAGAACCAGCGGCAGAACAAACCGCACTGCCCAGGAAAGGAAGAGCCAGAGCCCAACCACACCAGCCAGAGAAAAGGAGGAGACAGGCAGGAGGTAGAAGCAACCAGCAGACAGGGGCAGCAGGAGGAGAAACCACCGAACGAGTAACACCACCGACGGAACCCGGAGACAGCTGCTCAGCAAAGGAGGAAATCCCCAATCCCAGGAGAAGGGCCCGAACAGTACCCACCAAGGACAACCAAAGGCCGGGAGGGAAGACCAAGTGGAAACACACAGCACCCGGCAAGCACAGGCCGAGTCCCAAGCAGGGACGAACCAGGCCCAACCCGCCCGAGCACCGAACAAGCCAGGACAGGGGATGCCGGGGAGACACTGCCGCAGGCCGCAGCAAAAGCAGGGAAACACAAGGACCATGCCAAGGAAACCACTGAAGCCAGAAACAGCACAAGAGAAAGCTGAAGAGACACGGCCACCAAGACAGCAGCACCCAGCACAGAACACAGCCAACCCCGGAGCCCACCCAGGGCACAGCAGGGGAAGCAGGCAGCGACAGAGGCCACGAAACCGCCCAGGCCCCAGGACCAGCCTCCAGAGCGAAGATCAGGACACAAGCCCTCCGCCGGAACAGAGCAGCAAGGCAACAGGCAGAGAACAGGAGCGCAGAAGGGGGGAGCTGTGGGCAGCGAACACACAACCCACGAGCAAGAGGCAGAGACCCAACCACCAGGCAACAGCGACAAGAGCTGAAGAAGCAAAGGGCCGAAGGCCAAAGGCCCACGCAGCCAAACAGAGGCCGCACAGCTCGCACACAAAGGGAGCAGGCCGAGCAGAGCGGAAAACCCAACGAACCACCCAGGGGCGTGGGCACGCAGTAGAACGACCAACCGTGCGGAAAAAAACGCCACCCAGCGGGAGCAGGAAAGCAGGGAGCGAACACGCAACCACAGAGCCCCTGGAAGCCCCCCAGAAGCATAGGACCGGAGGCACGAACCCATGCCCCCCAGCAGCAAGGCCGGCCAAGCCGGGAGCAACAACCACCCCAGCGGGCAAGGAAGTCCATGCCCGACAAAATCCACGGCTCCAGTAGAACCGGGCCAGAACCAGAAGGAAGAGGAAGCCAGACCGGCCCACGAGGAGGAAACCAGGATAAAGAGAAGGGGCCAGAGTGCGAGGGACACAGAGAACCAGAGTCCGAGCAAGGCAGGCCCAGCAGGACAATACGCCAACAGGCAAAATACAGCAGAGTAATCCACGGCAACCCAAGAACTCTGCAGCACGCCCGCGACATGCAGAAGCCAAGCACAGTGCCCAAGGAAAACGGAACAGCAACCAGAAAGCAAACACACACGAACCACAGAACAGAAGTGGGCGGTGACCCAGGTGGCTCGAACAGAAGCATGTCACAGCAAACACAGCCTGCACAGGGCAGCACGCTGCCATCCACCAGCCCCCAACACCGCAGCACCACCGTGCCAGGTGAAGAACAGCAGCCAGGCCAACAGAGAGCTCAAGAGCACCCCAGGAAGGAGCGCACCAGCACAGCACACGCCGGAACCCCTAGAAGGACGCCTCGGTGCCAAAACAGTAGTCGTAGGGGCTGGCAGACATACACAGCGCCAACCCGCCCCAAATGAAATTGGAGCGCCGCACAGAAGCACCAGCCCTGTCGCACAAGGACACAACCAAGCGCCCGGTAGGCGCGGGGGGAGAAAGTGACCCACCCAGAATCACAGCCGACCCCAAGACACGAGCCGTGGCCCCAGCTCCATGGCCCCGGCGGCACCAGCCCCAAAGGTGGCCGCTCCAGCCGCGAGAGAAGGAGGCAGATATACAAGTGTCAGCGGAAACAAAGACATACCATAGGCAAGGAAGCATGCACCCCACATGCCACCAGGCTGCACAGGCATCGAGATGCCACGCTGAACACCCGCAGAAGCAAGCCCATGACAAAGAAAGACAGGGATTCTCCCGCCAAATGCCCCATGAGCACGTCGGACCACCATGGCTGCACAAGGGCAGCATAAACAAAGCAACAATAAAGGCAACACAACACCGTGCCAGCTGTTGCGCCACCAACGACACTGCAGAGGCCCACCCGACAACTGCAAAGGCTGAGTGTAGCAACTAGTGTCTACACCTCCGCTGGGTGGGACGGAATGTGGAATCCAAGGGATGTGAATGGCACTACAGTGAGCCAACGAAAGTGCACACGTAGCCACCATGCGCCAGGAGCCAGACACAGCGAGCAGGACAAGCCGCCGACAGACCGAAATCCGCCGTCACAGCAAGCTGCCGAGTCCGCCCGGACTCTAAGGAGAAAGCGCCAGCAACCAAACACGGACCCCGCACCACGGATTCCTCCAAGGCCGCGGAGACAAGGAACAGCAGCATCAGGCACACTCGCAGGAAGGGGAAAGAAATCCGCTACGCGGGACTCACCCGGAGAGGGGGCCGAACACCACCAGCAGCAAGGCCCCCACTCCAACAGCGCGAAGCCAGGAACACTGCAAACGCGGCGCGTCCTCCAACCGGCCCAGCCAAAGGAAGACGCGCATGCAACCCGGAAGCACCCGGGAGGGCACGCACCAGCCGCAAAGGGCCGGCCGGCCAAGAGGTTCACCGGCCAGGAACAGGCATGCCACCCAGCAAGCCCGGCAGGCCAGGGGACAGCCCAGGAAAACCCCGCGCCCGCACAGCCAGGCAGCCTGGCGGGGGGGAAGGATTTTTAGAGAAGAACGCCACAAAAAGCCCAGCAGGAGCGGCACCAGCAACACCACGTCCATTCTGTCGACAGACAGAAAAAAAGAACAGGCGGGATGCTGGGTAAGTACTGCTTATGTACTCCCGGTGGGAGGGGCAGTATTAGGGTCCCAGCATGCCTCTGCTCTTTTTTTCTGTCGGGAGATGGTTATCTCCACATTGTCAATGAATGGGACGAGGACATAAGGGACCTGGGGGTAATGTCATATGCCATGGTATAACCAGTGCATTGAGAAGAAAGAGCATTCCCGAAGATAAGATTGGGGAGAGGATGTAGCCTTACGGCTAGAGCGGTCGACCTTGAAGCTGGGGAACCGGGTTTGAGTCTCGGCAACGACGCTGAACATCCTGTGATTCTGGGCAAATCACTTAATCTCCCCGTGCCTAACAAAAAATGAATGTGTCCATCTGTAACGAAACTGGTGGTCATGTAAAGCGCTCTGATACCCGATGTCTCGAGTCTAGTTTGCGCTATATAAAACTCTAGAAAAAAAAAAAGAAGTAACTTGCATCAACAAACTGTACCAGGGCAGGTGACGATTGTACTTCAAAGCGGAGTAAACTGCACCTTCGAACAACTCTGTCTTCCCTTCAGCATTCCTTTCTAGAAATGCACACAGTAGGTGACGGGTGGGCCTTGGGTGTGAGGGGGGAAGGTAGAGTGTCAATTGTTCCCTCATGCTGGACACTTACAGAATGGAAAAGGCAGATGTTGACAAGTGTGAGCACCTCACAAACTCAAATGAAGGATGATGCAGATCCTTCTTACACCAAGTCTTGATTCAAAAAGCTGAACGGATGTGGTAACACCAATTTGTGTTGCTGTACCTTGGTGAGAAATGTTTGTAGAGCACAGGAGCTCGTTATCTGCCTTGAGCCCCATCATGAATGGGAACAGCAGAATACAATTTTCAGTCCTCGGGGTGGTGAGAACTGAGTTTAGCTTATTTTCTTATCATCTATATTGAAAGTGCCGTGAGCAGTGAACAGTTCAATGGAGCCTGTTTATTTTTAGACTTTGTGTACTTTCTACTATATTTCAAAAGATCAATGTTGTTTCTACCTCTTGGAAGTTGTGCCTGAGACCTCTTCCTGTGGATAGCTTGGTAATTCTTCCTCAGTTTTTGCTTACAGGATAGTTTCAAATCATTGAGCTTCAAAGGCAATTCTATTCTGCACCATTTGGATGATAAATTGCTGAGCTGGTAACTACAG
Organism: Calotriton arnoldi; assembly: GCA_963921515.1. NCBI lineage: Eukaryota > Metazoa > Chordata > Amphibia > Caudata > Salamandridae > Calotriton > Calotriton arnoldi. Next base: position 130,019 of record CAWUFW010015322.1, read on the forward strand.
CCTTCGTTCAAATGACCAATATGTTACTAGTTCGAACATTTAGCAAGCCACCTAAGACATAGGGGTAGAGTCACAAATGTTTTGCGCTGGGTTAGCGTCACAAAAGTGACGCTAACCAGCACAAAATGTTTTTTTCCTAATTTACTTTTCAGTGCAGTACTTGTTTTGCGCTGGAAAGGATCCTGAAAGTAATTCAAAGCAGCGCGAATCACTGCTTTGCATAACGTAGCGCCAAAGGGGGCGTTACATGGATGGTACATGGGCATTCCCATGTTACCACCCATGCCTTTTGATGCAAAACCATATCTACAAACAATTATAGACATGGTTTAGCGCCAAAAGTTAACGCCACTTAAAAGTAGGCGTTACCAGGTGAACTGTTTTGATTTCTCCTTCCTTTTCCAACTTTGCATGCACACTGCACTGTGTAGCACACATACACAGTGGGAAAAGTGTTTAAACTTATCTAGGCATAATATTTTGTACAGGTACGCTACCCTTCCTGTACAAAACCTATGCTAGACTCCTGCACGCACCCGAGAGCTATGGCGCAAAGCTTTGTAACTGGTGCACGGCAGCTGAAATCTACGCCGGCGATACGGAAAGGGGAGGAGAGAGCCATATTTCTGTAGATATGGTGCTCTCCTGCTCCCTCCCTGTCACACAACGAAGCTCAGCCTCTTTGGGGGCTGCGCTGCGTTGTGTGCCTTTTTTGAAAATCTGGCCCATAGTTTTTAACGCAGTGGCAACTCAGCAGAACCACCACTTCTTTAACCAATAAACATCCATACAGATAATGAACTACAAACATCCTTGGCAGGATTGGGACAAGCCTAGCTGGCCACTTAAAGTAAGCATCACTAAACAGACACTCCCTTCTCTAACTCAACATACTGGGCCTGATTCACAAAGCAATCTAGTGAACAAACACAAATGGCAGGACCTTCTACTGATATTTAAATGAGCATTAACAAATCCAAAAAGTCTTGCCTATGTGAGAGTTATTTAGGGTGGAGTGGTGTAGAGTGATTGTAGTAGAGGGTCCTACAGTGGTGTGGCATTGAGGAGAGTGGCGTGGAGTACAGTGGTGTGGAGTAGGGTGGCTTGGAGTAGAGGAGGGTGGTGTAGAGTAGAGGGGGGTGGCGTAGAGTAGAGCTCAGTGGCATAGAGTGAAGTGGGGGTAGAGTAGAGTGAGGGTGGAGTGGCATGGAGTGGCATAGAGTATAGTGGTGTAGAGTGGTACAGAGTAGAGTGGCATAGAGTGGAGTGCGGTGGCACTGAGTGGAGTGGCATAGAGTAGCGTAAAGTGTCATAGAGTGGAGTGGAGTTTAGTGGCATACAGTAGAGTGGGATGGAGTGGCGTAGAGTAGAGTTGAGTGGCATAGAGTAGCATTACATATATTAGAATGCAGTAAAGTGACACTGAGGGGCGTAGCATATAGTGAGGGTGAAATGGCATAGAATGGAGTGGCATAGAGAAAAGTGGCATAGAATAAAGTGACGTAGAGTGGTATAGAGTGGAGTGGTGTAGAGTAGAATGAAGTGGCGTACAGTGAAGTTGAGTGGCATAGAATAGCATAGAGTATAGTGGCATACAGTAGAGTGGGGTAGAATAAAGTGAAGTGGCTTAGAGTGGTGTCGAGTGGAGTGGTGTAGAGTGGAGTAGCATAGAGTGAAGTGGCATAGAGTTGAGTGACATATAGTGGGGTGGAGTGGAATAGAGTGGCATAGAGCAGAGTGGCGTACAGTGCCATAGAGTGGAGTGAAGTGGCATAGAATGGCGTGGAGTAGAGTAGAGGGGTGTAGAGTAGCATAGAGTAGATTGGAGTGGCATTGAGTGGAGTGGCATAGAGCAGAGTGGCGTAGAGTAGAGTGAAGTGGCCTAGAATGAAGTAGACTGGCCTAGAGTGGAGTAGAGTGGAGTGGAGTAAATTGGAGTGGCATAGAGTGGAGTGGAGTAGCAGGGCATAGAATAGAGTGGCATTGAGTGTAGTGGCATGGATTGGCATTGAGTAGAGTGCCATAGAGTGGCATTGTGTGATGAGGACTGGTGTAAAGTAGAGTGGCGTGGCGTAGAATAGTTTGGTGGAGAGTGGAGTGGAGAGGCATAGAGTGTTGTGGTGTAGAGTGGCTTAGAATTGAGTTCAGTGGTGCGGAGTGGTGTAGAGTGGAGTAGCTGAGAGTATAGTGAGATAGAGTAGTACAGTTGTGCGTGTAGGATGTAGCCTACCGGCCAGAGCTGCCCACTTTGGAACTGGGTAACCAGGTTAGAGTCTCAGCGTTGGCTCAACATCCTGTGATTCTGGGCAAATCACTTATTCTCCCTGTGCCTACCAAAAATGAATGTGTCTTTGTGTAATATAACCGGTGCTCATGTAAAGCACTCCAATACCTTCGGGTCGAGTTTGCCCTATATAAAACTGCTAAACAAAAAGTTACTATAGCATCAATAGAGATGGCAGATAGGTTGAAAACAACATAAATAAGAAGCTGTATGCCTGTGTTACAAGTAGAAAAGCACATTGCATTTCCAGGAATAATACTGAAACGCTTATCAAATAAAAAGAAATAGTGCGTTGCAAAAATGCGAGGAAGAACAAAGACAGGGAAGAACACATGTACTTAGTCCATGCTCCAGAAAGGAGCTAACACAAAAAAAGGGAAGCCTACGGGATCTAAGCAATCAAAAAATTGCAAATGAGAGTGACAATGACAACACAATAGTATGCTGTGGGCAGTTTATAAGCCCACTGAATTGCAAACAATACGTTCCCAGCACAGCGCTGTGTAGGCAAGACCTAAAAATGTGACCTGACATTCCAAGTCCATTTGCTCATAAGTATGTTTGGGTTACAACTGCACAGAATTAGGTAGGAGTAAGTTGCATGGAAGGGGTTGAAGTGGGAAGTTGAAGGTGTGATTTGACTTGCAAGTTTGTGAACGCCACAAATTATCGATGTTGTGAATATTCACAAAATACTGTTTGGCTCTTTCCTATACTGGAAATGATTAGGTATTCACTCCTGCAAAGAGCTGGAGTAAATTGCGATCTGTGCAGAAGTGGTAAGGGAACACCCCTGTACTTGGGGTTTCTTCAAAGGGAAAAATGTTTTCCCATGGACAAAACAAAACAAAAAAAAGTGTGCAGCAAAACTGCCTTTCCCAAGCAAGTGTGTAATTGTTTCTTGCATACAATTACACATTAGGGAAATTGAGGTGCCAATCAATGCCAGATGGCATTCCCAGTAGAATGCTTTGAATGTGTAGCCATGCACAGAGGCACTATTACTGGGCAGATTGACCATTCCCTTTATTAATTGGTACCAATGACTACAAACCACTTTCATTCCTATCAACAGAAATCCCAATAACTTAAAGAAGCCCCAGTTTTTAATAGTGCCACAAGACTAAACAAATGAAAGAAATGTGCATTACAAATGCTAGTGTACAGCTATATTCTTGAAAGTATTTGGACGAAAATTATTTTTATTTTCTCTTGTAGGCCGTTGTCTCTCTAACATAAGTGCAGTCGCCCAAATGTGTTTTAGGAGCACACATCCTGTACTCCTTATACCAGGCTTGGTGAATATCAAGGTTGTCTAGTCTTGATTCCTGTTCATTCTTCCTTATTTCACCACCCATGTCTTTCTCTCTGTTTTCCGCTCTGACAAGTTCTTTCTGATCCCTGTTTTATCTCTTTGTCACTCTCTTCCTATCTATCTGCTCCCCATTCTTTTCCCCTTTTCTGTCTTCATCTATCTTGTTCTGGATCAAAAGCTCATATTGAAAAAGGTCCCATAAATAGTCCTGGTGTCCACCACCTGCAATCAACAGCACAAATTGAGCACACACAACAGGGGATAGCTTCATTTCCTCTTGTTAGAAGATAAAGTACAGGAGGATACTTACAGCATCTACAGCTAAAACGCACTTGACCAGGTGGAACTAAAATTAGGAGATTTGATATCAATGCAACCCATATTCTTTTTGACATGGCTACAACTATAACATTAGAAAGTTGTTGTATGTCATATTATGAACTACAAATATTGTAGTGTAGCTCCTATTTCCCTAATAGGCTCTGCGCATTGGAATAATATATCCTATAGGTTTGACATAGGACTAAGGTCGGTATGTCCCTATCGAGCATATTAAACTTAATTACTTGTGCCAGCTAGCTCAGAGGCCACTAGAAACTTCTTGACGACAAGAAGGGAGTAGTTTCTGGCAGCCGCAAAACATGACCACTGTGTTTCCCTTACAGAATCAGGACGTGTCCCAGAGTCGTAGAAACAATAGATAACTATTTCACTCAGCTCAGTCGTGCATGTCTAGTTACTCTCAAAGTTACACAGAAATAACAGACGGGCGTTTCAATAAAGGATTTATTGAACAGTCTTGTTTCTGTTGTAAGTTAAATGTGCTGTTACGATCACAAGACAGTATGCGAGATAAATAATGTACAGAGTGAGCAGTAGAAATAAATAATACTGCGTTAGCATTATCTTTTCAGCATATATGCATTTACATAAAATGACACAGCCTAAAAATGCGAGTACTCATACGATGCGTTTCTAACCTAGTTCTACCCCAGTGTTCCTAACCTATCCTAGGTGTAGGGAGAAGTAGAAGTAGGTGATGTAATCCTGACTAGAGTATACTAAGAGTATGTTAAGCTTAGTATGCCAAGAGTCCAGTATGCCAAGAGTCCCTCTAGGTTCTAGTCTGCTCCATACCTGAAGAATGAGAGAGGTAGGAATCTCTTTCCCAGACTCGAACTCCAACACCCCGCAAGGGAAGTTAGATCACTGGAAGCTGGACTCTCTGCGTGCAGGAATGACAGCGTCTTCTCAGTGCGTCCGGCCGGGAATCGGGCTCCTCTGAAGTCGAGGTCTCCTCTGATTTACAGGGGTTTGGGAAGGTATATTTATACCTGAAAATGTTAGCATTGACGTGAGTTGGGCAGCGAAAGACGTCATGAATGAACCCCTAAGGAATAATGGTTCATGCATAATATATGAGTCCTTGAAGAAATCAATAGTCCTGGGCAAGGGAAACTCCCGCAGCCTAAGGGTCTGTTTTTTTCATGAACTCGTTGTGAGGCTAGGGTGGACGGATGTCGGAATCCATGCCTGTATTTGGAGTGCATGGGTTATGCCTAAATAAGGTCTAGGATTTTATGCCTATATAAGGGCAAGGCGAATTGTGCCTATATAAGGACATGAGTCTGGAAAGCCCGTTTATGGACACCCTAGGAAATATACAACACCCACTCCTCTTTCGTGTGTACGATAATACTAAAATGCTAAACATATAAAATGCTAAAACATTAAAATGGAGTACTGCATATAAAAACATATCCTAAAAGCATTAAAAGACATATTAAAAATGCAAAGGTTTCTGTACATCATTTAAGCAATGTTTTTCATTTCCAGCATAAAGTTCGGAATAAATGCAATCGGAATGAAATATAAAAGCAATATTTACATATGACGAAAATGATCGATAAGTTTGTTCAAAATCAAAGTTATTTCCTGTCATAAAAATTAAATGAACTGTTCTAGACACACAAGATGACTAAGTGTCCCTGGAAGTACTGCCAAGTCCGTATTATAAGGCTAGTTCTACTTTAAGCAGATTGAAGTGCCATTTTCGTTCGAAAAAATGGGACAAAAGTTCAAATTTCGTAGAGTTCCAAGTTTTTGAAAAATGAAGGCCAAATTGTTACTGCATCTCTGGAACACAGTATGCTGAATCAGAGTCAGTTTACGGGTCTGGTGTAAACATGAGATCATCTATTTCAATAGACAAAACATCATCCACTGTCGTTGGTGTAAGTTGAAACACCTCGTGTAAGAGATTGACCGCACAGAGATGTGAAGCATCGCTCTCAGCATAGGTCGCCGCAGCAATGTTCGCGTCCGTTGTTACCTGTGTGCCTGGAGTTGTCTCTCGTACCTCAGCAGCTGCCGGAAGCGTCTGTGAGATCTCAATGAATGCTGACATCAGGATTGGTAGCCTCTGGGGACAACACAAAGCATGGGCCGTTATCGGTACCAGCAAAGTATCGACATCCTTTGGCGTGGCTGATGGATATGTTAGACAAGCGTCCAACACGCATTCTTCACCGCATAGCAGGCATCGTAGAACAGGTAAGATGCAATCTTGCCAGATTGGTCTAAATGACAGGAACCAAGTTGTATTAAGGTCCCGTAGATGAGTCATGCCCAATAGCTGTACTATTCGCTCACGGCACTTTCTTTCAAGGAGAGCTTTCTCCATTTCGCTCGGAGTGATGTCTGCGAATAGGCTGGCCATAGCACAATAGCAGAAAGATGAATAAAATTCCGGCAACAAGTGCGAGAATTAATGGTATGCCACCAAACACCGAATGTGCAAAGTTGGGGATAATTCCAAGTATTGCCTGGAAAGGTGCTAATAGACCGGAGCAAATGCTCTTAAATACATGTACAATTCCGGTCGTATCTGACATGTTAAAGATACGCGATATCATTTCTACGAAATGTATAGGGCAGTTTGTACGTATTAAAGTCTGTATCTCAGCCGAAGTCCTTGCTACTTGTAGATCATAGGTTTCTTTGGCCGAGGTCAAAGGCACTGTTTGCTGTAAAAGCATGGCTTTCATTCTGCTCAAAGTATCAAATCTTATAAAGGAGACGTTCAGCGAAGGCCATAGCGGCGACTCCCTGACTGTGTCTATTGGGGGAAACAATACTTGCATACAGCAAGTGACCCTGGAGTTGACCGTTACTAGATATGGGATGCCTGGCAACATTCCGCAGCAACTCTGATCATTCAACATGAGGTAACTCCCGTTAGAAAGTTGTCCAAACGTTGGATTAACCACAGCAGCTGGTGTACCCCGCTGATGGCAAGACAAATTCGCCACAGAACCATTACAAGCCCCGTGTAAAGAAATGTCCTGACACATAAGTGAACCGGTCAGTGCATGTTTACAGTTGGTACCGCTTAGAAACACTTCACGATCCCCACTCCAACATCTATGTGTATACGGTAAATCCCAAGATGTCTTAATGTATTCCTTACCCAACCTTTCATATTTGCCTGCTTGCACTTGTCTGAGGCAATACTGAAACTGAAAAGTAGTCACAGGTAATGTTATTTTGCCATGAATAACCCATTCTGTAGCTGGTTTTTCTGCCACTGTGAATGGTAACTTCTCCAGTTTTTCAATGCTTAGCACTGTATACCTTGCTCCTCTTTGTGCCAATTCGATCTGTTTATCAGTGAGATTGTAATCTGCAAACAGAGACGACGTGTTGATGAAACGCCAAGGCACATAGCCCGCTCGCAAAGATTGCAGCGTCCAGCTCAATAACACTATAGAACGTAATTGGGATTGACCTTGTTGTAACATAGCCAAATCTTGTTCTAGAATGTCGATAGCAGAGGATACAATGATATCCAATGAATATATTCTGGAGGACAAAGTTGTTAACCCATTGTCGACCACAGAGAGTGTTTTCTCTAAATTAATACGATCAAGTTCACGTATTCGTTCTGCGGCCTCTATCTGTGACACTTTCCATGCTTCATTATAAGCAGCGTAAATGCCGGCATATATGAAACGTTTTTGACGCGGTTTTCTTGGTCCAAGCAAGAATTCCCTAAGATCTGCGTCTCCTGTAAGTAAGGAAAAGTGTTGTTTCACATCCTGTAGTGTAGATTTATGCAGCAAATCGAGGCATAATTTTCCTACACTATATGTTGTTACTACCCCCGGATGTTGTCTCTGGACATATCTTGGGTCTGGCCTACGTATAGTAAAGCCCTGAGTTTTGTTCAAGAACCTTTCCTGACAGTTGTTTGTGTCTATGGGCCAGATCAACCATTTCTTCCAATTTGGATCAGATCTGTTGAGTTGTAGTATATTGTCAACTGTCACCACTGCCTTTGTATTATTATCACTGGCAGGTGTTGGCACAGAAGGTGATTTCATCTCTTTGATCTTGGCTAATCCAAGACAAGATGTTTGTTGGACGGTTTCATTCAAAAACAGTATTTGTTCAGGGATGATACAGGCTCTAAACAAAGCTTCTATACCCTGTACTTGCCAATCTTTACTACCCCAGACAGTTTTTGTCTCAATTGTGTCTTTCCATAAGTCGAAACCCTGTGTAGTCAGTTGGGCAATAAATGCTGCAGAGTAAATCTGTTTCGTATTTGTTAACATAGTTTTCAGACCTGTTTTGTTTATATTTCTATAGTAAAACGTTTCTGGGTCAGATGTATTGTATCCTGAAAAATATGGAAACTTACTAGCAAAAGTTTTTGAACTACCTTGTGGTGGTGTAGGACAATGTTCCCTATTGGTTAAACATAAACACATTTCTTGGATATGCAGTTTTATGCAAATAATGATGACCATAGTGGTTATAACAATACAGTTCTTCATAGTCTGATGAACCCTCTAAATATTCATTTTTAGAAAATGCAGCAGATTTTTCTAGATCAAACATTATGTCAGTCACAGTCTCAAAGTCCCAATCATCTGAATAGGTACTGGACGTAATTAAATCACTTAGTGAAATTTTAAACAAATGTGGAATGTTCAATTGTTCCGTTGGTCCGAAAATTTCATAATCTGTTTTGTCCCACACTATACCATCGTGTATAGGAACAGCTGTGATGTTCACTGATGTCAAGTCTCTTGCTTCACGATGGGAAGATTTATGAGGTTTCAAAAGTACGTTTACGTCTTTTCCTTCATTGTTCACATGGATGTATCTGCCACTTATAAGCACGCTTACTGTTGTTACCAAAGCTAGCCAGAGCAGAAAAACAAAAAGTCCAGATGTAATCCAGAGTTCAATCCATGGCGAAACCAGATAAGTCTTTTTCAGAAAGTGAATAAAGTCTTGTACTTGCTGCTTGAGTTTGAATGATGCTGGCGTCGTTTCAGGTTCACTTGGATCTTCTGAGAACGTATCAAAGTCAATGAAATAGCCAGAAGCAGTTCTGTCAATTGTTGGAATTGCATCAGGATTTGTTGAAATCACAGGAGACAGTTCTTCACGTGTCACGTTGGTGTAGACAGGTGTATTTGGATGAACTGTTATTTGGTTGTCAAGAGGGATGAGTTCCATAGCTTGGTTGCTTAGTCCTTCATTTGTTACAGCTGAATTCTCGATCGTGATCAGTCTTTCAGTCTGAACCTCTTGAATAGTAGCGAGAGGAGTGCGTCTGCTACTAGGTCGGAGTCCACGAGGCCTACTGCTTAGTATTGGCCACATACTGTGGTTTGATCAGGTCGATGGATACAAATCTTTTCTCCTTTCTTCCAGCAAGGGGCGGCAGAAGTACTGTCCTTGTTCCTTGAACAGCTAGAACAGATACCGGTTGTCTGTAAGAAGGTCCAAATTCCTTCTTGTCCGCAATTTTTCTCTGACTAGATCCCCAACTTTCGGAATCCAGACAGGCCTTGCTGGGACCGCCGATATTTCCCCAGTGGTGGTTGGCTGTAGGGATACGTTGCTTTGTTTCGTTCTTAATTTGTTAAGATCCTGTAAAACAGCCAAACGATCTTTGATATCAAATAGTTTATTTTCCACCACTGTGCCTACGTGTTCTAAGTCTGGAACCCACATTCTTGTCCCAAATAGGACCTCATATGGAGTGACCCCCCCTAGAGAACTTCTTGGCAGATTGTTGAGAGCGCGCTGCACGCTATTGAGGTGTTTGACCCACCCATCACCCGAACCTAATACCCTAGCTGTTATAGACTGCTTTATGTCCCGGTTTTTCCTTTCCACAACAGAATTTCCCTCAGGATGGAATGGAGAGGAGTACCGCAATGCAACGCCCAGACTGGCCATGGCCTCCTTGTAAGCCCTAGAGCTAAACGCAGGACCCTGGTCAGAATGTAGCGTGCCTATTGCGTATGTGCCGATAAAGACTTGCAAATCTTTTATAACAGTTCGAGCGTCAGCCGAGCGCTGAGGCCATAACCATAGGAACCTAGAGCATGAATCCACTGCTACCATGATATATTTATAATTACCGTCCCTCTGCAAGGGACCGCAGTGTCCAGGTAAACACAAGCTAACGGTTTATCCAAAATTAAAAGGGGTGTCTGCGCAGGACGTTTCACTGTTGAGACTTTCATCTGTTGGCAAATATCACATTTTAAAACATAGTTTTTAGTTTGTTTCCGAATGCCAGGCCACCAATATCTTTGCTTTAGTAAAGATACTGTCGCTGAAACACCTGCATGGGCAGAAGCTATCCCTTCGTGTGCTGCTAGGATTAGTCCTAATCTGCGTTCCTTGTTTGGAATTACCCTATCCCCCACTCCAGGGATTCGAGCAAAAGGAACGTTGTTCGCATCAATTACATAAGAGTACTTGAGTGGAAACTTTTTGGTAACGCTGCACTGCTGCCTTTGCTCGAAGCATTGACAGCTAAAATTATCTCACCGTCTATTTTTGTTTTTGAACGAGTGATCGCAGCTACGGAAGCCGTCTGAACAGCCCCCTTTGCGGCTTCGTCAGCCAATGAATTCCCTGCAACGTGAACGCCATCACGCTGATGACTCAGTGTGTGAATCACGTGAGCCTTTGGTAGTTCGTTTTTCAACTGAACTACTTGTTCCCAAAGCAGTTTGTGCTTTATTGTGACACCTTTCGCATCTTTGAAACCATTTTCAAGCCAGGTTCGTATATAGTCATTATACGACTGAACACAGTAAAAGGAATCGCACACGATTAGTGTGAGGAATTCTCGATCCGTACTCTCAAGTGCCAGTTTGAATGCCTGTAGTTCAGCTCGCTGAGCTGTACAATCACCTAGTGATTGAGTTTTTGTGACCATAGGTCTGAAGATGCCATTTCGCATGCGACCTTTAACGATAGCACACGCTGCACTGTAAGCTTGCTTACTGCCTGTTGCGGGCTGTGCGGATCCGTCAGTGTAAATTATGAATTCATACTGATCGAGAGGCAGAATCTCAGTGGGCAGAGGACATTCTTGTTCATATTGGAGAAATGCTTGTGTTTTTAAATCTGGATCAAAAACATATTCAACATCAGGTGCAGCAAGAGAATTAACCCATTGTATCCATCTCGGATGTAGTGCTTTAGCATTTGGAATGCTTGCTTTTGTGACCGCTTCTAAAGCTGGTACCGGGGTTACGACAATTATGCGTTTCCCTTGGGCTAAGGCTCTTTCTTTTGCTACAACTGTTTGAACTGCTGTTAGAATTTTTTCAGTAGAACTGAATCGCATTTCCGCTTGTGTGTACAAATGTGATTTGTACGCGATTGGTACTTTTTCACTCTCATTGAAGGTTAAGTAGGTGAATCCACATTGACCCGAAATTATTCGAATCACCAAATTTCTTTGACTTACGCGTGTTTGTAAGTGATTTGTTGCTAACATGTTAGCCTGGAGTGAACGCAAAATTTCTGTGTGTTCGTTTGTCCAGTTTTTGATTGAAAAATCAGGTTTAATTAATGCGTAGAGAGGTTTAACCCTTTCTGCATAGTTTAGTATGTATGTTCTTCCAAAATTTAGGAAACCCAGAATGGATTGTACGTTTTTTAGCGTCTATGGAGGTTGGAGCAGCGCACATTTCTCTAGAAAGTTAGCTGCCAAGCTCTTGCCTTCACTTGAAAGCTCATATCCCAAAAATAGGACATTGAGATGGGCAATTCGGGACTTTTTAAAGTTGAACTTGTAGCCCTCAGAGGCGAATCCCAATATAATGGGGCTCACCCTGTTCAAGTGTTTGTCCAAGTCATCGTCAGTCAGATAGATGTCATCGACATAGGACAATGCCTCGTTGTCATAGATTTGTAGTAACTCCGTTACCCTCGCTGAGAATAAACCTGGGCTGTTTTTGAACCCTTGTGGGAGTCGACAAAAGTGACGCTGGGTCCCCATTATGGAGAATGCCGTTAAGTACCTACTTTCAGGTGCTATATTTTGACAAAAGAAACCATTTGAGATGTCTAATGTTGTTTTGTATTTTTTACGCACAGCGTTATTCATTAATGCTGTGCTATGTGCATTTTGCACTGCAAAAGTTTTAGAACAAGTGTTTAAATGTCTGTAGTCCAAAACTAGACGATATGTATTGTCTGGTTTGGAGACAGGAAACAAAGGATTGTTCATTGAGGAGGTGCATGTTTCAATCACCACTTGATATTCAAGTTGATCTAAGATCTCCCTGACCTGTTTTTTAGCTTCTTGCTTAATAGGATACTGCCTTTGTGCAGTTGGTTCATGTTTCAGATTTATTTTATGGTGAGGTGAGTCCTCATCCCATCCTACATGATTTTTATATAATGCTGGAGCTTGGGCCACTGCCCATTTTCTGGCATATGTATATTTTAGGTGAATTGGTATGTGATTGGAGAAGGCAGGCATAATAATGTCCTCGCAGTGTGGGCACTCCCTGACAAATTGTGGTGGCCAGTCCTTTTCTGCTAGAAGTATGTCATAACCCTTTGATAGTCTTTCCCAAAAGAGTGCTTTAACCTGTCTAGGTTTGTCTCCCTCCATCCGGAGTGTTATGTCAAATAACTTTTGTGGAGTACTAACCCTGGTGTCTACAGTCTCTACTGTAATGTACTCATTCAAGTCCACTATCTCCAGAAGTTCGTTCAGGTTCTGGCGAGCTATTGTGACTTCTGCTGCACTGTCCAGCATTGTCTGAGCCCATTCTCCGTTCTTGAGTTGTGTTCTCAGTATTCTCGGCATGTCTTACTTTCAGTATTTACAAATGGTAGTGGTGGTCTTATTGGTAGCACATCACTCTCTATGTGCATTGAATATTTACTTGCAATATTGGTGCCCCTCAAGGTTTAAGGTTTACACCCCACTACCTAAGGTGTTGTCCACTGTGGTTCATAAGAACTCAGTGGTGATATCAGAAAATATAGAAAAACCTCGGCACTCAAATCAGTTCAATTTTGATTCATACGAAAAGAATATTTGTTCAATATTTATTATTTTTTTAAAAGGAACTTGAAAGCGATTCAGAATATCAACATACAAAAAAATTTGTGGAACAGTTCATAATACCAACAAATCAGAAGTAAAATAAACACATCCAACAGACAGATTTCAACCATATGTTTTTAAAAGCAAATGGCATAGTATTTCAATAATAGAAGGTAGATACTGTAATCCTTCCACATAGCGTTGAACCGACAGCCGACACGTGTTTCGTTTCAAAAGAAACTTTTTCAAGGCTGCAATAAATGCCATAAAAAGAAATCCAATATTTAAAATACAACAGTAAAAAGTGAAACGAGGAAACAAGAATTTATATAATTTCTCAAAAGTAAGAAAAACAAAGGAAAAGAAAGTTTATATGCAGAAAATAAACTGCATTTAAAAACCATAACATTATAATAGAGTGCAAAGAAAGGACAATTATTTTGAAAATTGCTCCGTGGTAAACCAAAAACCAACCAAAAGTGTAGTCACATGATATACATCATGTACACCAACAAAAGTACAAGTGATAGATAGAAAAGACCCCGAGTCAACCAATAATAGAATTCATATTACATTTGTGCACCACAGTAAAGATTATTCATAGACCCAATAGATATAGAAACAAGAACTAACATAAACAAAACAATATAAAATACCTTCAATAGCTTTAGTAGATGAATTCTCAATGTATTCATAAGAATTCTAATCCTTTCAGCAAAAATGTTTTAGTCCCTGACAAGTATAAATTAAAAGAGAGACAGAACAGTTTTGTAAATAAGTATCCAAAAATAAATAATTAATCTTGTATAGTTAGACTAAAAGAACCTAGTAATTAAGTACCTACTAGAAAGAGTATTTTTGTTCAGAACGAAGATAGTTTCCATAATTTCATAAAAATATTATGATAGGCATCTGAAAAAGAATGATAAGAAAAATACAGATAATGTTCTTTTATAGTTGAAATAACTCGTCACACTGAGCCCACTATCACTAAGCCATTTTTATAATTTAAATAGCTCCAAGTAGTTGTGAAAATTAATAGAAAAAATAATTTACCACCGACATGTTAGTGCATACTAATATACGCCAAAAGCCCGAAAGATATGTGAATCATTTTCACTTCAGTCAAGTATTAAAATATATTTAAAATAAGGCACCTATACAAAATCCCACTACTTTTACTTTCAGACCTGCTACTTTCTTTTTGGAGAATTGAGGTTTTGCTTTAATTTTTGGAGCGTGTTTGTCGTCTTTCGATTTCACGCGTTCTTTTCTATGTTCTGTTCGTCCTCTTCTTTCCGAAGTCCGTGATGAGACCTGAAAGGGACGAGAGGAACGTGTATCAGTATCTTGATACCTATCAGGTTTTCTCAAATTATCCCTATTCCTGAGGTTATACCTCCTTTCAGAGGGCTCCTTTTGAGGAGACCTACCTCGGGATTGAGAACCTTTCTCATTTGAATTTTGTTTAGTAGACTCCCACTTCTTTTTAGAAGATGTAGGAGTTTGTTTAATTGAGTCCTTCTCAGGACTTTCAGATAGTTTCGGCTTCACTGGTCTTCCACCCAAACTATCTCTGCCTAATTCTGCATAAGATTGTTCTATTATTCTGGGTAGCTCTGTTTGATGTTCTGTAACATCAAATTCCCTTAATTTTTGTCGGATCGCCACTTCTGCTGCCTCCTTTAATATTAGATAATATTATTGTTGAGACCTGGTCGAAATGTTTCAGTAATTTCATACCTAAATTTAAAGCAGGCTCTGCCCCGTATTAGTTTTGAATTTGTTTTAGGACATCAGGTATTACCGCAATCGATGGAATACCATGTGTTTTAGTATAGATGGCAGCAAAGACTGAGCCCCAAGTGGTGCAGTCTTCCAGTTGTGGTGTGATCCCCATTGGTAAACTAATGGTTAGGATTCTGTGTTTCTCATGTGGGCTAGTATTTGGAAATACTGCTTCGATTTGAGTAATTTTTTGAGCTATCCAAAATGGAATTTGCTCCCGCTTAGTGGGCATTTTACCCATGACTGCGTATAGAGTCTGTGGTGTAATTTTTAGAGTATTCCCCTGGTGGGGGGTTTGATTTGGAATTGTTAATGGTGGTTGGACTGTAAAAGTCCGCATGACATATTGAACCAATTGTCTGTAGATTTTTATTAACTCTGTGAGTTGAGTAAGTAGTTCCTCATCTGACATTATTTCGATGTCGGGATGAGGTGTATAGCCGGCTAGAATCGGCCATGTTGCTCCTGGTCTACCTAGTGGACCGAGCCTGGTTATGTTTTTGTGATGTTTTAGGGCGCCTTTAAACCAGAGCTGATGCTCTTGGTATGTTAATGGAATTTCAATATCCTCGAAAGGAAGGTGGTTCATCTTCTTTGTAGAAGTGAAATGTGTGAGTTACTGAATTGGATTCAGGAAATATTACCCATGAATAGAATACCTCTGTCTGAAAGGATTCATGTGCCTCTATCACGAAAACTGCTCTACCTCCTCTCGGTGATAGGCCATGTTTTATAAGTTTTAGAGTAATGGCTCTTCTTAAGTTTGGAGCGATGTCGATGACACCCTCCTCGGTTTTATTTAAACCTGTATTGTTAAAAAGTGCTGCTTGGGCTGGATCAGCCGCAGCTCCACCGTTTCCGGCGGGATTG
The DNA here is from genome assembly GCA_963921515.1 of Calotriton arnoldi. Lineage (NCBI taxonomy): Eukaryota > Metazoa > Chordata > Amphibia > Caudata > Salamandridae > Calotriton > Calotriton arnoldi. Next base: position 145,661 of record CAWUFW010015322.1, read on the forward strand.
TCCCCGTTTAAGGACATTTTGTTTTATGAAAAATGTAGAACAAGTTTCAAGGAAACAAAGATAAGGTGCACAATATTTTGGAACACTGTATCCTTCAACGCTGAGCTAACCAAACAGCTAATATATAGGGTACTACCCTATGAAGCTGTGGTGGATACTTAACCCTGCCCACTCCAGACGTCTTTAGGAGTATATGGGTAGGGGTCTCTGAGAGAAAAAGAAGAAGCACGGCTGAGTTACTCAGTATCTAACGTTGAATTACTGCCTTACCAAACCGTTGGGCGCCATGTAGTGTAGCTCCTATTTCCCTAATAGGCTCTGCGCATTGGAATAATATATCCTATAGGTTTGACATAGGACTAAGGTCGGTATGTCCCTATCGAGTATATTAAACTTAATTACTTGTGCCAGCTAGCTCAGAGGCCACTAGAAACTTCTTGACGACAAGAAGGGAGTAGTTTCTGGCAGCCGCAAAACATGACCACTGTGTTTCCCTTACAGAATCAGGACGTGTCCCAGAGTCGTAGAAACAATAGATAACTATTTCACACAGCTCAGTCGTGCAAGTCTAGTTACTCTCAAAGTTACACAGAAATAACAGACGGGCGTTTCAATAAAGGATTTATTGAACAGTCTTGTTTCTGTTGTAAGTTAAATGTGCTGTTACGATCACAAGACAGTATGCGAGATAAATAATGTACAGAGTGAGCAGTAGAAATAAATAATACTGCGTTAGCATTATCTTTTCAGCATATATGCATTTACATAAAATGACACAGCCTAAAAATGCGAGTACTCATACGATGCGTTTCTAACCTAGTTCTACCCCAGTGTTCCTAACCTATCCTAGGTGTAGGGAGAAGTAGAAGTAGGTGATGTAATCCTGACTAGAGTATACTAAGAGTATGTTAAGCTTAGTATGCCAAGAGTCCCTCTAGGTTCTAGTCTGCTCCATACCTGAAGAATGAGAGAGGTAGGAATCTCTTTCCCAGACTCGAACTCCAACACCCCGCAAGGGAAGTTAGATCACTGGAAGCTGGACTCTCTGCGTGCAGGAATGACAGCGTCTTCTCAGTGCGTCCGGCTGGGAATCGGGCTCCTCTGAAGTCGAGGTCTCCTCTGATTTACAGGGGTTTGGGAAGGTATATTTATACCTGAAAATGTTAGCATTGACGTGAGTTGGGCAGCGAAAGACGTCATGAATGAACCCCTAAGGAATAATGGTTCATGCATAATATATGAGTCCTTGAAGAAATCAATAGTCCTGGGCAAGGGAAACTCCCGCAGCCTAAGGGTCTGTTTTTTTCATGAACTCGTTGTGAGGCTAGGGTGGACGGATGTCGGAATCCATGCCTGTATTTGGAGTGCATGGGTTATGCCTAAATAAGGTCTAGGATTTTATGCCTATATAAGGGCAAGGCGAATTGTGCCTAAATAAGGACATGAGTCTGGAAAGCCCGTTTATGGACACCCTAGGAAATATACAACAATATATTGTGCTGCAAAATATATAGTTGCAAAAATGATGATAAAAATATAAATAGTTTTCCCCCCAATTAAACACCAAAACAGTGAACAAGAAAAACATATGTTTTCCATTACTTAGCTACTGAAGCTTGTCCACCTTTAGTGCTGAGCCGTTTTTTGAAGTTTGGGGCACTATGGGCCAGATGTACAACCATTGGATTTTGCGACTCGCAAATTGTGACAAATTGCAAGTTGCAATTTGCGAGTCGCAAAATCCAATGTAAAACAGTGTCTCAGACACTGTTTGCGATTCCCAATTGGGTTGCAAATTGCATGCCTCATGAATATTAATGAGGCTGTCGCAATTTGGGACCCCATTGGGAATGGCTGGCACTCCCAGGGATGGTGGCCTGCTGGGGTCAGTAGACCACCATGTCTGGGACTGCTTTGTCAATAAAGCAGTTTAAAAAAAAAAATGCAGCCCGTTTTCCTTAAAGGAAAACGGGATGCATTTAAAGAATAAAAATGGAACATTTCTGTTTCATTTTTTAAAGGCAGGCAGTGGTCCCTGGGACCACTGTCTGCTCGTAAAAAATATTTGCGCATCCATTCCCAAAGGGGAAGGGGTTCCCTGGGGACCCCTTCCTGTTTGCGAGTGCTTCACCACCCTTCTGAGAAGGGTGGTAAACTGCGAGTGTTTTGCAACTGCAATTGCTGTCGCAAAACATTCATACATAGGTTATGGACTCGCTATTAGGAAGGGACGCCCTTGGCACGCCCCTTCCTAATAGCGAGTCGCTAACCCTATTTAGCGAGTCGCTAATTGATTAGCGACTCGCAAAATAGGGTTAGTACATTGGGCTGACCTATTTTGCAGTCGCAAAGGGGCCGAAATCCCCTTTGCAACCGCAAAAAGCGGCGTACATCTGGCCCCTATTGCGTAGGCCTTTATAACTTTTAACTTTTTTTTTCACAAGAGGTATTCAAACCAAATTTGCTTACATTTTTCCCACATCTTGTAAATTCTAAAGGTGCCCAGGATTTGTGTATTTCCTTGTAGGAAACTGAGAAAAATGAAAAAAAGCACCATTTTTGAGGGGGAGGGGGTGCTGCGCCAGAAAGTGTATGCTTTTTTCGTTAAACACAACAAAAACAAACGATTGGCTGTGTAAAGATTGCCATCTTCCCACTTTCAGGAACATCACAGTTTTCGCATTTTTCGAACCAGTAGTTATTTTTTCACAGTTTCAACCTCTTTGCAGTTTGTGGTGCTAACAGGTGTGAAAACCGTGGGAGAACTCAAAAAGCTATACATTTATGAAAAACAGACACAATTCCAAATTCACCAAGGGGTAATTTCTGCAAATTGCTCACGGTTTTGCAAAAGAAACTAATAGTTGAAATTAAAGCAATGAAAATAAGTAGTACAAATAGCAATATTTTCATCTGTAATGTTTTTTCCCTGATGGCTCATTTACAAGAGTAGCATACCGTTATGTCTGTCAGACTGTTCGGGTTGCTGGAATAAATAGTGTTTGTTGGTTCTCCAAAACACATAATACCCAACCCAACAACTAAGCTGCAACTTGTAATGATTTTTCACGGTGTACCGACCATGCAATAATTTGTATGGTAAAATCTAATGTATTAAAATAGGTACAGAACAAACCAATGTATTTTCAAAATGCAGACAAGATACAAAGTTTAGGAATAGTGGGTATTTGTACATCCCTGAATTTGGGGTTATCCAGACTATCATATGATTCGGAGACATTTTGCAAAATGTGCAATGTGTTATTTATTGCATTCTGCCTAACATTTTGGAGCCTGAAATTGAGATAAACCCAATTGGTATTAACAAATGCACCACTATTCTGTATTCCCACACTTCTCTTAATAAAAACTGTGTCTGAGCCCGGCCCCAAATACACCAGCTACCCACATCACCAATGCGAATTGAATTTGATGGGTAAAATGCAATTTTTTCCTTGTTGTGTTTTAGGGCCTTTTTTGATGCTGGGTGCTAAGCCCGGCTATGCAAATGGGGTACTGTTTTTATCAGGAGAAATGTGGGAATGCTAGGTGCTAGGAATGTTGTGGATCCCTGCAGATTTTGGAACTTTCCCTCACAGAAATGTAAGGAAAATGTGAATTAAGCCAAAGTTTAAGGTCTGTTAGGTATTGTAGGTAAGACAACGCAGTGGGAGTCACACAACCCTGAACTGGCCTTGCTGTCTAGTTTTCAGAAATGTCTGAATTTTCATTGGGTGACAGCTGAGCCTGGCCCCAAATACCGCAGATACTCATATGGCTGGGGTGATTATGATGGAGAAAATTTGATGTGTCCTTGTCTCGTTATGGGGCCTTTCGTGTTATGGGCGCTAGGCCCAGCCAAAGAAGTAGAGTACCATTTTTATCAAGAAAAGTGTGGAAATTCTGGGTGGTAAGATTTTTCTGGATCACTGCAGATTCCAGAACTTTCCCTTACCGAAACATTAAGGAAAATGTATGATTTTAGCAAACGTTTGAGATTTGCAGGGCATTGTGGATATGAAAACGTACCTTTCACATAAACTGCACCTGCCAAGAGGTACCTTGGGCCTACCTGAGGGGTGTCTTACATGTAAGAAAATTGAAGGTTAGGGCCTGGCAAGTGGGAGCACTTGCCAGGTCGACATGGCAGTTCAAAACTGCGTGCAGACACTGCAGTGGCAGGTATGAGATACATTTGCAGGGCTACTCATGTGGGTGGCACAACCAGTGCTGCAGGCCCACTAGTAGCATTTGATTTACAGGCCCTGGCACACTTAGTGCACTTTACTAGGGACTTACCAGTAAATCAAAAATGGCAATCATGGAGAACCAATTGTAATATCAATTTACACAGGGAGCACTTGCACTTTGACACTGATCAGCAGCCGCAAAGTGCCCAAAGCATCTAAGCCAGCAAAAACGAAATCCAGCGCAGCATCAAAAATACCGGAGGTAGAGGCAAAAAGTCAGGGGAACCCATGCCAAAGATGCCAAGAGAAACACATTTGCTGAGAATAAACAATATTTTTGCATGTACAAGAAATAACAAGGACGTTGATGATAGATGTTTGAGAAAATAATGGCGAATCATTTGACTGCACTACCCCCTAAATTGGTGTCACTGGAATAATCCTCTGCTATTCTTGGGTGGAATACAAGTTCAGTTGTGGCACTAGGGCGGCTCCTCCTAAATGGTGGAGGAGCATCGCCCTGCCAATTGCGAGCGCAGCAGGCAAACACTAATAAATATAATGGCATAATAATGCCATTTTATCTGTCACCACCTTGTGCTGTGTAGCACGAGCTTCAGGGAAAGGGGCGTGGCTGTTGCAGGATTACTTCTGCCCCTTTTGGTGCGCATGTTGGGTTTGCCAGCTGGCTACCTACGGCCAGCCCGACATGCGCAATGTACACCCAGAAATCCCCGAGTTGTGAAACAGCGGGGTATTGCTGGCACAGGCTCCCAGCCTCAAAATGAGCGCTGAGTTAGCCTGCTCCTACCAATGCTGGAGCTGCTATCATGCTGAGAGTAGCTCCAGGATTGGTAAGGAGGTGTGTTCCACTGAGCAGAAAGGGAAGCCCTTCCCTTTCCTGCTCGTGGACACCACACCACCATCGGCGGGTGTGATGCATCGGGCGGGAGCATCATTGAAGTGAGTTGGGCACATTGCTCCACCCCATATTTTTGTATTGCCAGCCGCCGCTGGTACTACTGGCTGTTGCTCTGTCACAAGGTCAACCGCTTGTGATTTTCCTTCTTCATGCGGGCAAGAATTTTGTGACGCTCAGTTGGACAATGGCTTGCATATCTTTGTGCAGTTTTCTGTCCATTTGGCATTCTAATAGGTTTTAATAATTCTATCGAAATAATAATTTGATCCCACTTCTGTAACACGTGCAAGCAGACATGCTCAGAGCCAATCAGTGTCGAGAGACAAAGGTTAATTTTCACAAGCAATTTTTGCTCCTTATTTTGCACAATTCATATCCATAATTAAAATAACAGCACTCCATTTTGCATAGTTCGAGCTTCACATTCTTGTAGATGTTGTATTTGCATGTCGATGTTATAGCTGTAAACACTTCTGATAAAGCCGGATTCCACTATAAAAGTTTCTAGGAACCCTCGGTCGACTGGATCTTTATTACCTGCTGAGAAGTGTAAAGGGGAGAAACAATGTATCCATAACAACTTAGCGTGAATCAATTTAAGAAAATCTCGGAAAAGATCACTGACTCCGAATTCCAAGTTTAGGGTTTATTACAAAACCAAAGATAACTGAACATACACACACCTCAAGACGAGGTTATAAAAATACAAAGCCACTAGTACAAAGTCCATCCTACGAACCAATCTAATCCGATATAGGATAAAGAGAATGAGCAATTCCAAAAATACTAAACAGGCAATAACTGCACCAACATCTATATTAGTCTTCATTAGTGGCTATAAAAGAAATCCATTAATCTATCCCTACTCTATCCTAAAGTGGCATCCCTACTTAGCAATTTTCAAGCAAGATCGAGAAAAGGTGTCAGCTTGTGAAGACTTCCTAAGAAGTACACTCATGTTGTATAGGTCAGAAGCCCAAATCACAAAACCTTTCTAAGTCTTCATCCTAAGTATCGATCCCTTCCTTCTATCCCCTAACGTCTCTCTCTGCTCCCTCTCTTCTCTCTGACCCTTCTGCCTCTCCTCCCTCGGGGCACTGTCCCTAATACAAAAGCACAAACACGCCCCCTGAAACACCTCCTCTGGCCAGGCACCTCTGGTAGGTAATTTTCCCTCAAAACTTGTACTCGGTCCAGCGATGGTTGGTGTGTCCTTGGGTCTCAGGCTTCTTCAGCACAACTCCCAATTATCGACATTCCTGAGAACTTTGTAACAGGTTTCTTCCATACCTAACTCCTAAAACAAAAGCGTTATTCTAACTAACGAGGACAATGTCCTTGCACCTGCAACAGAAGCATGAGAACAGAACAACCTTGCACGCACACAAATTTCGCTGACTGCTTCCAAATGAGAGCCTCACCAGGGGAAAATACATTTCGGGCCTGCATAAATCAGCTAACATAAGGAAACAAATAGGCCTTTCTTAGCACGAAAGAGTAAATACTCCATCTAGGCCTTTAACATCAAATTAAACACACATTTTAACATTACATCTATAAGCACTACATTTCATCACATTTAAACACAATTAATCACCTATACGTGTGCAACTTCAACGTGATGCACATTAAATCTACTACATTATATTACATACAGACTACTTCATTAAACATTTGCAATGAACATTAAAAGTTACATAATTCCCTCTAAATGCCATTTTACGCTTCATGAATGGCACTACTCATCCTAACACTTCATTTACCACTGATTATTACAACACGAATTCTAACTAAGATTAACACACATATAAGAATATATGCAGGTACGGACTATCCATGAATATAATGTACCCCTACAATTTTCAGAATATCACTCCGCTCTATCAGTTCCCCCCTCTGATGACTAGTGCCATCAACAAAATCACAACTCCCTGGAGAAAGAACCGACCTAAACAGAACTTGTAGCCAATATTCCCTGTCAGAACCTTTCCAGATTCTTGATATTCTCATTATGACTGTCCTGCAGTCTAGACATCCTTACCTCTCTCTCCCTAAGGGATCCTTCGACTTGATTCGCCCTGTACCACTGATAAACCCTCACAAAACCCCACAGACAAATTACACAGACCACGATTATAATGATAGGTCTCAAAATGTAACCAAGAATGCCTTTTCCCAGGCTCGCAAACCAACTCCCCACTCTACCAAATCCTTTTCCAACTTTCTCCCAAACACCCTCTTCAGTCAGATCCTGGATCTCATGATGAATCTCAGTGATGTTACTTATATACTTCTTCAGATCTTTACTATTATCTGGTATATAAGTACAGCACTCTTGCACTTTCAGCAATTTACAGACTCCGCCCTCTTTTGCCAATAAGACATCCAAAGCAAGACGGTTCTGCATCACCATTGTCCTTATCAACAACATCTCTCCATCAACAAGCAATAGCGATTTAGCTGTATTCGTCGACATCTTGTCCACAACAGTCTTTCTAATCTTCACATCATTCAAAATCACTCCCAAACTTGGTATTACAGCTCCAAAAATGTCTCCAATCACTCCTCCTGCACTTGCATCTCTCCTTACTCTAGAATGCATTCCTCCTTCCAGGAGTCCTAGCTCCTCTACATGGTAAATCTTGGGGGAAACAGCTGCCAGGTAACAAGTACCATACCAATTGGCAGGCAATCTCACATAAGCGTTTTTCCCACATACGAAGTATACTGTTGGCACCACTTGTACGGGACCCTGCAAAAAGTTCTTTGCTGACTCTTCCATGGTGAAAACGTTATCATACGCACTCTGTCCCACATAAACCTTATCATAATAGTTCTGGACACGTTTCACACACAGCTTCCCTTTTTGCACTAGATCTAACGCTATAGGGCCATAACTCCCTTTCGCTCTGTGAGCCATCTTCTCCTTTGTCCAATCTAATGGACTTTCTCCAGTGTTACGTGTTTGTGTTAGTTGTCTATATCTATCCTCCACTTGGTCTACAAATTTCTTTTCTATCTCTGTTAATGAGCACGTCAGGTTATGTCTATGTGCATAAGCGGGAACTAACGTGGTAGTCGGTATGAAATACTTCCCAATCCTATCCTCCTGCTTATACTAATCGTACTTATTCAGGTGCTTATACGCTGGAACCTCTGAAAGCACCGCATCGTAATTGGAAAAGAAGTATTCATAATGACCTCTCCCATAAAACATGCTAAGCAACAAACTACATGAAATTCCATAAGTCAATGGAAGATGATGATATCTAATGCCCTCATCCACTGATGCAGGCAATTGCATACACACATAACAGTCGCTCACATCCATCATCTCCACCTACTCATATAGCAGCTTGGCATACGCATTAAGCTTAAAATCACCTCTAGACAAATCTACATGCAATTTACGACTATTTTGATCAAGCATAGCCTTTTCAGCTCCTATGGTATCCTCCTTTTTGCTAGAAGTACTGGGTGTAGGTGTCCCTTTCACCGCTATGACTTCTACCTCATGTGGAACAATAACTGACACTACAATGACTATGACTATTAAAACTATCACTCCCACTATGGAAGCACCTATCATACACTTGGATCTACGGTTCGGATTTCCAGACTCCATCTTCTTGTCACAGTAATTCAAACTAGAGGATACACAAAGTCTCTTCTTCCACCTCAATTTGCTGCTCAAAAGTTCAAACAAAGTTCATTGGAATCCTGGAAATTCGTTCAAAGTTCAATTTTTCTGGATTTATTTACACAGTCCAAAAAGACTTCCCTAGCCCTCTTTCTTCTTCTACCGAAAAAACCCTAATTTTATTTTTCTTCCACTCTGGCCTAGGTTATCTTCTTTTGAAACAGCTATTTACAACGCACAGTTCATTCGCAATCTACGATAAGTTCAGATCCGATTGCAGCTAAAACATGTTGCAATATCTCAAGACGAACATCTACCAAGTTCATGAGGTGATGCTTCAAATCCAAACGTTGGAAAAACTAATTTATGCAATATCAGAATTCGCACCTTACTCAAAACTGGAGGTTTTGGGACCGTGATTGTCAGCACTCCTTCAACTGACAAGTCCTGGAACTATCAGTCCCACATCAATTTTCAGTAGAGGATTCCTGCTGATCACTCGCACGGACCTCAGCCTCCCGGAACTCACTACTCCCGGCATCAGTTACTACGTAAGTCCACTCCGGGGCAGCGTATCTCTGGCAAGGCACTCTTGTCCTTCTCGACCTTCTCAGGCCTCCTTGGTCTGGTTCTTCTTCACTCACTTCTGATTCAGATGCCTCGGACACAGGGGAAAGATCTCTTTCAGGGGCCAATCTTAGATTCAGCCTTCTCTGTCTTTCAGGCCATGATTCTTTTGCTCGGTCAGCCCTTTTGCTTTCTTCTCGAACCCTCTGCGCACCACTTCCTTCGGCTGAGTCTGACTCTATATCACCCGCAACGTTACCTTCTTCCTCAGAGTCAATACCTGGGTTGTGTGTAGCGTAACCCTCCTCAGCCTGGTCTGGTGAGCAACCAGCTTCGTCAGCAACCTTCACAGCTTGGCTTGTCCTCTCTCGTGGCCCTGCCGCCACAGCTGGATTTTCATTCTCGAGAGGTGCTGTTTCTTCCAAGGGTTCTGAAACTCGGCGGGTGTGGGAAGTGTGTATCCAGTTCGGCAACCCTCCGCACTTCACCGCTGTGTTCGTTACAAGTATCACCTGGTAAGGGCCTCGCCACCGAGAATCCAAACAGCTCTTCCACACGTGCTTACGGACAAGCACCCAGTCTCCCGGGCACAGGTCGTGGCAGAGATCTCTTGAAGCCGGAACAGCAGCAGCTTCCACCTGCTGAGACATAGAACGGACCACATCAGCTAGTCCTTTGCAGTAATCAAGGAATAAGTCATCAGTGATGTTTATCAAGGCTGAGAATGGTATTGCTGGCAATCGCATCGCCCTCCCCATAAGGATTTCATGCGGGGAAAGACCGGTCCTCCTATCTGGGACACTGCGAACACTCATCAACACCAAAGGCAACGCATCAGGCCACTTCAGAGATGTGAACGAACACACTTTTGCCATCCGTGCTTTCAAAGTTCCATTAATCTGCTCTACTATCCCAGAAGCCTCTGGTCGATAGCTACAATGGAGTCTCTGATCAACATTTAAAGCAGCGCAAAGTAGTTTCATGATCTCGCTGTGGAAGTGTGTTCCTCTATCCGACTCCAACGAAGTTGGAAAACCGAACCTTGGAATCAACTCTCTCAACAATAGCTTCGCTACTGTAAGAGTGTCACACCTTCGTGTTGGGTAAGCTTCCACCCATCGTGAAAAAACACACACCACCACTAAAATGTACCTCAGTCCGTTGCACCTAGGCATTTCGATAAAATCAAGCTGTATCCTATTGAAAGGTCCTCCTGACCTCCCAATGTGACCCAGTGCAACCACAGTTTTCTTTCCAGCATTCATTTGTTGACAGGTAACACACCTATGACACACTGCTTCAGCAAACGCACGAAACCGTGGATTGTACCACGTTTGTCTGAACACTTGCACCATCGCATCTCTCCCTAGATGCACAGCACCATGAATTTGCCTTGCCATCGGGCTCAATAGGTCATCTGGTAACACTGCTCGACCATCACTTGAAACCCAAATGCCAATATCCCCCTTCTCACACCCTGATCTGATCCATACATCTCTTTCCTGATCTGAAGCTCCTTCCTGCAGGCTCTTGAGTTCCTCCCAAGTGTCTGCCATGGCTAACATCATGCTGAGCTCGGTTCTTTCTTGGCTCTCGCCAGTGTAATCTCCAGTAAATATACACCCTTGTTCAGCGCAAAAACGTGCAATTTCATCCGCGTACTTATTCCCGATGGAAACAAAATCCGTCCCCCTCCCATGTGCAGCGCACTTTACCACTGCTATCTCTCTGGGACATTGCAACGCTTCTAACAGTTGTCTCACATATTCTCCATTCCTGATAGGAGATCCAGATGATGTCAGGAAACCCCTCTGAGACCATAGCTGTCCGAAGTCATGAACCACGCCGAACCCATACTGGCTGTCGGTGTAGATGGTGATTCGGATCTGATCAGCCGCCAAACAGGTGCGAGTCAAAGCAATGATTTCGGCCACTTGTGCGGAGTATACTCCTTCTAAGCAAGCAGCTTCAACCACTCCAGTAATGGTACACACAGCAAACGCTGCTCTCAAGTGACCCACATTGTCTCTTAGACATGAACCATCGACAAAGAAAATTTCATCAGGGTCGGACAGAGGTTCATCAACAATGTCAGGTCTCGGTTTGGTGCAAAGTTCAGTCACATCAAGACAGTCATGGTCTTCACAATCTTCATCATCTGCATTTGGTAATGGCATCAATGTAGCAGGATTTAAAACAGAACACCTTTTCAGAGTCACATTCTCCGCGGCAAGTATGACTTGCTCCGAGCGTGTGAGTCTATTGTTTGTCAGGTGCTGTGATTTAGTCCTTGTCATCAAAAGATCAACAGAATGCGGAACATAGACCGTTAATGGGTGACCCATAACAAGCTTTCACACCTCTCAATGCTGACACCTGTTGCAGCAACGGATTTGAGACATCCGGGCAACGCTGAAGCTACTGGATCTAAAGTAGCTGAAAAGTAGGCAACTGTTCTACGGACACTTCCATGACTCTGAGTCAGGACTGACAATGCGCAACCTTCTCGATCATAACAGAACAATGAAAAGGACTTAGTGTAGTCAGGCATTCCCAGAGCCGGAGCATGACATAAGCCCTCTCTCAACTCCAAGAACGCAATCAGACAGTCATTGTCCCATGGTACCGGATCACTCACATCCTTGTGCGTCAGCCTCTGCAGAGGCTTCGCCTTCAATGAGAAGTTGGGAATCCATTGTCGACTGTAACCAACCATTCCCAAGAACATTCTGACTTCCTTCTGAGTGGTAGGCACAGTCATGTTCATGATCGCCTCAATTCGATCTGGTGACACCTTTCTCTTGCCTTTCTCAATTTGATGACCCAGGTACTGAACCTCACTCAGACAGTACTGCAACTTGTTTGGGGACACCTTGTGTCCATTCTCCCCTAAATGATTCAGTAAGGCAATCGTGTCAATCCTACAAGCATCCTCTGTTTCTGACGCAATGAGGAGATCGTCAATGTACTGCACGAGAACAGAATTCTGCGGCAGTACAAGAGTCTTGAGATTCTTCTTCAAGATCTGATTAAAGATTGATGGACTCTCTGTATACCCTTGAGGGATATGACACCACGTTAACACACGATCTTCCAGACGGAAAGCAAACAAAAATTGGCTCTCCTCGTGCAAGGGTATCGAAAAGAATGCTTGGCACAAGTCAATCACCATGAACCACTCGGCTTCACATGGAATCTGGAATAGTATCACTGATGGATTCGGTACCATTGGACAACACGGAACCACAATCGCGTTGACCTTTCGCAGGTCTTGCACGATTCTGAATTTCCCACTTGGTTTCTGTAATCCCATAATGGGTGAGTTGCATGGACTGCCCATTATCTCCTTCAGAATTCCCTGCTGGATCATGGAATCGATTACAGGTTTAATCCCTGTGATCGTTTCAGGCGACAGATTATACTGGGGTGTTCTCGGAAACTCAACATTTTGCTTGACCTGGATCTTAACTGGCTCAACACCTCTGATCAAACCAATCTCTTCTCCTGTAAAATCCCACACATCCAATGAAACAGAGTCTCTTAAGTCAAGTGGAAGCTCTTCCACCGTTAACATAGGGTACATCTCTATGCAGAAATGCTGATTTGCAACCTTGAAGGTGGCATCATCATCATTTGTCTGTAATTCCACTCCCTTGGGGGTGCAATAGATGGTACAATTCAACTTGCACAAAAGGTCATGTCCTAGCAAACAGACTGGACTTGAGTCGCACACAACAAATTGGTGTCGATCTCGGAAAGTTCCTATTCTCACAGGAATCGGCTCAGTCAATGGGTTAGTCATCTTCTTATTCGCCACTCCTACAACTTGGATTGATTGTCCAGAGAGGGGTAGGTTGGGAACTACTGCAGATCTCACAGTAGAACGGGTAGCACCAGTATCAACCAAAAAGGTGGTAGGATGATCGTCAACATCCGCCTCGACAAACGGTCCCCTCTGGTCTACCTCTAAGACTGCCCCAAGAGTGCAGTCTTCCTCCCCCCTCAGGCACCGTCATTTCAACAGGTCTGAGCTGTAGTCATCATAATCCTCGAAAAGGGGCATCTGCTGGTACGTTCGATTTCCCTGTGGAATTCTCGGAGGTTGCGGAACTTGCACCTGCGGGCACAATGTCCCACCTTGCATGGACCTAGGTCTCGTCACTGTATTGACGACCTCAGATACCTGCACCGTCTCTTCCTCTTGCTGCACATGGTTCCCTGGATTCGATCTACACTCGCGCTTCCAATGCCCGATCTTGTGACAAAGGTGACACGCAGTTGTCTTTTTCAGTGTTGCCACATCCATCCCTGTCTTCGGGTCTATAGGTTTCCCCCTTCCCGGACCCTGCCCATTCTGGGTCCCACCTTGATTGTTTCCTTGTCTTCTTCCTAGTGTCCCTCCACTTGACTGTGTCTGAACTTCCCTGTCAGCGTTTTGCATTTGGACCAGCATTAGCTTATCCTTAAGCTTCCTGTGTTTCGAGTCCACTTCATCGCTGCAGTACCTGGCGTACCGCAGTATTTCGTCCACCGACTTGTTCTGCCAGCAGATCAAATGCTGCTGAATCATGAAGCTGATTTCTGGTCTCAGACCCAAGACGAACTTGGAAACCAATTGTCCCATGTCTTTGGGGTCTAACGTGTCTAGCCCACTGTACTGCTTAAAGGCTTGTAAGAGCCTCTCGTAATATTCATGTACGGACTCTTTTGGTTCCTGAACCGTTCGATCTATCTTAACCCAATCAATGTCTTGTGGTGAGATTTTGGATTTCAGCCATGTAATTACTTGCTCAAACTTTTTCATAACAATTGGTGAAGGACCATTGGTAACAGAATCCCTGTCTGGTTCAGAAGTTGGCCAATCAACTGCAACTTTACAAGCTGCCCACAAATCACTTGGTACTACAATATCAAACAACGTGCTCAAGTCAACCCACAACACCTTCGAGATTTTAACAAATCGGTCGACCTGCTTGTACCACTCGACAGGCTTCTCCCTCAGCCGAAGAAACTCATTTGTAAACGCTGCCAAATCACCTCTACTCCAAGGCACATGCACATACCCTCTGTTTTGTACCTCTCGCAAAGGGAAATTTCCCACTCCTATCATCCCCCCTCCTGGAGGCGGTGTCTCTCCTACACTCTTTTTAGTGCTCTTCTTTTTGGACCATCTTTCCTCCCATTTGTCGAGCATGCTCCATGCACGTATCCCTACAATCAATTCTCGAATGTGAGTTCTCAACCCTATCACTCTCTTCTCTTCCAGTTCCTGGTCACTGTACTGCAACCTGTGACTTCCCTGCAACGTCTTTGTTTTGGACAGATCCACCTCGTGTCTTCTTGCCAAGTCTGTCAGTTTCTCATGTGCTGATCTCGCCTTGCGAGTTACATCTTTTGCTACAAACAGCAACTCGTCTGGTCCATAAAGCTCTACTCTTTCCAATGGCAGGTTCCCAGTAATTATCTTGTCTACCTCAGCTTTTAACCTCATCACATCCAGCATCTTGGCTCTTATAGCAGTTCTAAGCATTCCTCGACTTGCTGCACCACTTGACTCTTCATTCTCACTGCTCTGATCCCCACATCGGTTCCCTTCCACTATGTTCTCTAGGACTGGTCAGCTTCCTGAGTTCCCTCGATCCCAGTCCCCTGTCATCCTATCATTAGGGCTTCTCACTGGGGGTTCCCACATCCTTATGTCAGATCTTGATTCGGCCAAAGACCTTGGTCTCGCCGTCCTTACGTCTCCCTGTCCCCTAGAAGAGTCTACAGTGGCTGGCAAAGACGTACTCGATCTTGATTTCATGGGCCTCGGAAGGTGACCTATTCCACTCACTATGCCACACCCTCCTGAGCCAGTCCCTTCTCCTGCTACTGACCATGCTAGACTTCCATTTCCTGCCTGATCTGGGACATATACTAACACTATGGGGCCAATGGTAACCGGTACTGTAAGAGCATCCGGGAGCCTTGTAACCACTGTAACTCCGTTAGCTTTGATGCTTGCTGGCGTCTGTGTTCCCATCCCTTCTGTTCCTGTTGATATTCTTCTGACTACTATCGCACTAGGTTGAGTCTGCGATTCTCCAGTTCCCTCTGTTGATACTGCCTTTCCCTCTACGGAATCTGGATTAAATGGAGGTGGTCTTTCTGATAGCAGTCTATCTAGCAAACTGTCATCTGTGTCGCTATCGTCTTCCTCACCCCACTTCTTCTGAGGCTCTCCTACTTTTATCATCAACAGGAATAGCCTATCCCCTTCAATAGTTTCCACCCTCCATCTCTTCTCCAATGCGTCCCATCGCGCATCCTGAAACGCCCTGATTGACTTCTTCCCCCTTTCCTGGCTTCGGTCTCTTTTCCTATCATGTGCTGCTCTTATCCATGCATGTAGCGCCTCAAACTGTGTTGGTCTGGGTAAAGGTCGCAACGAGGACATCACCATTTTCAATTGATACAACACTTCCAACCTGAAAGTGCCATAACGTGGAAAAGTCAATTCTCCCTCCTTTTCAGTCATTTTATGCCAATTTTCAAGCCAAATTATAGTATGCAACCCCACATTCGTAGCCATGTAATGGGCTGGGGTATCCTCAGGTGGAGCTTCTTCTCCCCCTCGAGTAACCACTCGTCTGTCTCCTCTACACATATCTCGTAAAACTTTAAAACATTTCATGATGAAACCAACGTTTTCTTCACTTGTTTTCACTCGATTCGACTTCCTGATGACAATCCACCAATACCAGCGCGGCTTCACACCAACCGACCTATCACAGTGCGACACTCTCTGACGTCACTCTTCCTCCTCATGCAGCAGTTCCCCTCCTTTACAATTCGTCTCTCGCACACTCACGCGTCTCACTCATACGCTGAAATAACTGTTTGTCCACCAAACGACCGAACAGTCACTTCTCTGACTGTCTGTCCACCAAACGACCGGACAGTCTCGTAATTGTCGACCTCAACTCGGGCAAACCGTCTGTCCGCGAACGACCGGACAATTGCCCCAGACTATCTGCCCACGAACGGCCAGACAGTCGTGTACTTAATCGATAGGATCCAATCACTCGATGTTCCACATGCAGTAACCCATGACCTGCGTCGGTTACTCATGCACTCACACACACGTTTCCCTATCACCGGTGGGTTAGACAACGACGTCTCATGACTCCCACAATCTCTGGTCCGACAATTTCATCTCTGGGTGTCTTCTACACCACAATCTCTTATCCCGGGATATCAATAATCAAATCTTATGGACCGCACGCGTTCGGCCCAATCACAATCACTCAACTCTCATTCCAACTCCGCAAGACATCACACAATCAAAACAACACCGCAATCTAACAGACATACATCCCTGTTCATACTCACTCCACCACGAACTGCTGTTTCCGTTGCACCGTCACTCGCCGTCGGTTCCCATCAAACGCCGTCATCCTCCGCTCACAATCCACTGGATAACCATCACTTGGGCTCTATGGGGACTCAATGACTACCCTTCTCTACTTCTCCCCTTACTACAGAGGTAACCATCCTCTCGCTACCAACTGATAAAGCCGGATTCCACTATAAAAGTTTCTAGGAACCCTCGGTCGACTGGATCTTTATTACCTGCTGAGAAGTGTTAAGGAGAGAAACAATATATCCATAACAACTCGGAAAAGATCACTGACTCCGAATTCCAAGTTTAGGGGTTTATTACAAAACCAAAAATAACTGAACATACAGACACCTCAAGACAAGGTTATAAAAATACAAAGGCAGTAATACAAAGCCCATCCTACGAACCAATCTAATCCGATATAGCATAAAGAGAATGAGCAATTCCAAAAATACTAAACAGGCAATAACTGCACCAACATCTATATTAGTCTTCATTAGTGGCTATAAAAGAAATCCATTAATCTATCCCTATCTATCTTAAAGTGTCATCCGTACTTAGCAATTTTCAAGCAAGATCGAGAAAAGGTGTCAGCTTGTGAAGACTTCCTAAGAAGTACACTCACGTTGTATAGGTCAGAAGCCCAAATCACAAAACCTTTCTAAGTCTTCATCCTAAGTATCAATCCCTTCCTTCTATCCCCTAACGTCTCTCTCTGCTCCCTCTCTTCTCTCTGACCCTTCTGCCTCTCCTCCCTCGGGGCACTGTCCCTAATACAAAAGCACGAACACGCCCCCTGAAACACCTCCTCTCGTAGGTAATTTTCCATCAAAACTTGTACTCGGTCCAGCGACGGTTGGTGTGTCCTTGGGTCTCAGGCTTCTTCAGCACAACTCCCAATTATCGACATTCCTGAGAACTTTGTAACAGGTTTCTTCCATACCTAACTCCTAAAACAAAAGCGTTATTCTAACTAACGAGGACGATGTCCATGCACCTGCAACAGAAGCATGAGAACAGAACAACCTTGCACGCACACAAATTTCGCTGACTGCTTCCAAATGAGAGCCTCATCAGGGGAAAATACATTTCGGGCCTGCATAAATCAGCTAACGTAAGGAAACGAATAGGCCTTTCTTAGCACGAAAGAGTAAATACTCCATCTAGGCCTTTAACATCAAATTAAACACACATTTTAACATTACATCTATAAGCACTACATTTCATCACATTTAAACACAATTAATCACCTATACGTGTGCAACTTCAACGTGATGCACATTAAATCTACTACATTATATTACCTACAGACTACTTCATTAAACATTTGCAATGAACATTAAAAGTTACATAATTCCCTCTAAATGCCATTTTACGTTTAATGAATGGCACTACTCATCGTAACACTTAATTTACCACTGATTATTACAACACAAATTCTAACTAAGATTAACACACATATAAGAATATATGCGGGTACGGACTATCCATGAATATAATGTACCCCTACAATTTTCAGAATATCACTGCGCTCTATCACTTCTGATCCTGTGTTAGCGATTCCAATGGAGAACACTGCAGCTGAATAGGTCACACATTTGCCAAGAGGGTTCAAGCTTCCCACGTTGCATCGGACCATGGTCTTCTCCTTATCTTCCGTTGGGTTTGTTAACCTGATAATAATAGTTATTCTGTATAAAGGCTTTGTGAGTATATAAATGACTTGAGCTGTCAAGAGGTGCAGACTTGCCCTTCCAGATCTGCGTTGGTAAAAGTAGGCGGCAGTGTGGTAACTGAGGTCTAAGGGCTCCAAGCTCAGCCTCTGGGTCTATTTCAAGAGACGCCATTATGGAAAAAGTATCCCTGTAACTTTGATCACATGTATTTATTTAAAAAAAGAAATACTACACACAACATAAAATTTTCTTTCATATATTGGGAGATATTTGCAGTGCCTTTAGTATCCTGTAACTCTTCTGTCAGCCTGCAATGCCGAATAATTCTCTCACTGCAACAATTGTAATTAGATTTATATAGTGCTTACTACCCCTGACGAAGCATCGAAGCGCATTACGGCGAGTAGCACGCTACTCCGGAACCCAAGGTTAGTGGTTAGTTCAGTGGTTATTGTTGATTATTGTGATTAGTAATGTGCGCTCAAGAAGAATTGCATCCATTTACTCCAGTTACTTTGTTATATATTAATACCATGTAGGTGTGATCAATAGTGGGGGCTACGTGGTTTCAGGTGAATAGTTTGTGGGATAGGCTGGTGGAGATTAGTTAATGTTAGATTACAGGGATAGGGATTTTAAGAGCAGAGGTTGTGATCTATGAAATGAGGTATCAGCCATTTGCAGAATTACAATGAGGATTGAGGCAGACAGGCATGAGACTGAGAGGAGGCTATACTCAGAAATAGAAAGCATGAGGAGAATGGACGGTAAGAAGAGGGTCACTCTGAAGAAAGATGGAGAGGAATCAAGTAAGAATAAATCAATGTCATTTTTTCATGCAGTGTTTAGGAGTATAGTAGAAGAAGGCTAGTAGTCCGAGAATGTAAGCTCGAGAGAGTAACATTTTGTTATGTTATGTTATGTTATGAGTGGATTTGTAGAGCGCGCAGCTACTCAACAGAGTGTCCCGGCGCTGAGATTGAAAGAAACAGAGAGGCTGACATAGGAGCACATCAGTACCAGAGAGAACGGACTTTAGACTATTTGCTGGAACAGCCAGGTTTTTAGTTTTTCCCTGAACGCCAATATGTTCGTGGCCTGCCTGAGCGAGAGAGGCAGTTTGTTCCAGTGTCTAGCCACTTGCACTTGAAAAGACCGTCCACCACGGCGACTTCTGAGACATTTTGGAGTAATGATTAGGTGTTGGTGTGCTGACCTAAGAGCTCTGCCAGGCACGTAATACGAAACTCTTCTGCAATTATAATGTGCCCCCATGCCGTGAAGAGCTTTGAAGGCCAGGACCAATGCTTTGAAAAGTATTCTGCAACGGACAGGCAACCAATGCAGAGCCTTCAGATGGTGAGAGATCTGGTCTCTAGGTAGGAGCCCCAAGACTGCCCTGGCCGCCGCGTTCTGCACGACCTGAAGTCTGTTCAGTAAGAACTCTGGAAGGCCCAGATAGAGGACGTTAGCATAGTCCAATCTGGAGGTAATGAGGGCCTGAACGACCGTCTTTCTGTGAGAGGTCGGCAAAAGGAAGAGAAACCTGCGGAGCATTTTCAGGAGACCAAAACACGTGCCCGCCACTGCCTGTACTTGAGATGTCATAGATAAGGCGTCGTCCATTTTCATTCCCAGTTATTTTACAGTCTTAACTGCTGCCTGGGGGGGAGACATATCAGTAGGCCACCATTGTTTCCAGGTGTCCAGAGGAGGGGTGCCGAAAAAGATAATTTCGGATTTTTCCGGATTACATTTAAGATTATTGTGTCGGAACCAGGCAAAAATTTCTTTCAGGCATTTATTTATCTTCACCCCATTGAACTCCTCGCCCTTCTCACAGGTGAAGAGCAACTGGGTGTCGTCAGCATATGATATAATCATAGCCCCGCACTCTTCTGCTAGGGTAGCCAGGGGAGCCATATATATATTAAAAAGTACTGGGCTCAAGATAGATCCCTGTGGCACGCCAACGTTCAAGGGCGGGATACTGGCTGAAAACGGAGGCATCCAAACTTCTTGGTATCTGTCCTTCAGAAAAGAGGAGAACCACTTCAACACCGTTCCTCCAAGTCCACACTCCCGTAGCCTCCACAGGAGGCGGCCATGGGGCATGGTGTTGAAAGCCGCAGAGAGGTCTAAAAGAACAAGAACTGCTTTGCCTCCTTTATCAAGGGTTTCTTTGATAGATTCGGAGACCTCCAGCAGCGCCGTCTCTGTACTGAGGTTCTGCCTGAAACCAGACTGGCTCGAATGGAAAATATTATTGGCTTCAGCAAAATCGCTGATCACCGTGTGAACGTATTTCTCTATTGTCTTTGCAAAGAAAGGCAACAAAGAGATGGGTCTGTAATTAGATAATTCCAGTGGATCCGCCGTAGGTTTTTTCAATAAGGGAATTATTTTGGCACTCTTCCAACTTACTGGGACCTGACCACTATGCAGAGATACATTAAGAAAACTATTCACTGTCGGGTTTAAAATCTCCGCCATGGCAGCCATAAATTTGGCCGGGCAAGGGTCCGCAGGTGAGCCAGACTTGAGGCCCTTCATAATTGCCAAGGATGTCTCTAAGGGCAAGGGAGGAAAGAGAGAAAGGGAGGCACTGCCCGCCTGATTCTGGGGGCAGTCGAAAAGGAGGCCTGCACTTCTTTCTCATCTAAGACATCAAAGGAAGATTGAATTTTTATAATCTTCGTGTGGAAGAAATTAGCTAACTTTTTAGTCCAGTCCGCTGAGGGAGAGGAGTGCCTTGTCATAGCCCTAGGTGCAGAGAAGCCTTTAACAATGTTAAAAATTTCTCTGCTTTTATTCCCTGCGGCATAGTGTTCCATATCCAGGGCAGACAGCTTAAACACATGATTCCAAGTGTACACATCATTCAAACATTAAGAGCCCTCGCCTGCTGTGTGCCAAGCCTTGGGCGACCCTGTTAAGCATAGTCTGCAGTATCCCACCCTTGGTACAGGGTCTGTACGCTGCACAAGGGGAGAAAAAGAGAAGTTCTTATTTAAATGTCTTCCTTCACTATTCTGTAAATAGAAGGTTTTTTCACTCACTCACTAAAAATTAGTTATTTAGGCACTGGCTGAGAGTGTCTCGCCAATGCGCAAACAGATGTATACTCTATTTTGCCACCTAATCCTGTCCAAGGGTATGTTTTGTGTGTGACTATTGTAGTATGTGCAGTATATGTGTAAGCAAAGCAGAGTGATGAAGGCCTATAGGTTCCATTTGCAGGAGGGAGGAGCCCTAGACAGTAAATTGAGGACAAAGGAGACAAGGCTCCTATAGAAATTAAATTAGGTGCACTGCCACTTGGTAGATAGTGGGGATGAAGGAGGCTGCAGTCTGTTGTTCAGGGCGAGAAGGGTCCTTTAGGTGAGATCAGCCTTATCTCTCTTTCCTGATCACTGTCTTTGTCGCTGTTCATAGCCAGGTGCAGAAGGTTCACACCTCTTTGTGCCTTTGTTGTGGGTGCTCCAGGCTGGAGAGTACGCTGCTGTGAGGAGCATTGGCCCACACAAAGGCTGTGTCTGCAGAACTGTATAGAGAGGTACTTGAAAAAGAAGCCACTCGAAACAGTTCCCTTGCCTGCTCCTCTTGTTTTGATACTTTTAAATTTCTTGTCTCCATCACACCTCCGAACTACAAAGAAACGTGCAACACTCCCAACCCCCTCAACCCCTGAATGTGTACAGCCCACCCACAGGCACTGTGGGTTACAGATTACAAAAAAACCTGTTGGAAGGGAAGTGAATATACTATTTGGGGTAATTATTTGAACTTAACTGCTTTGTAGCATTTAAAGAACTCCTTTTTCAGTCTGATTATCCTAATATGATTTATCACATTTATTTATGTTAGATCATGCTTTCTCACATACTTTCCCTTACTGTTACTTTTCCACAGACAGCAGTGTTGTTAAGAGCATGTATCTAACATATTGACCTATTAAGAGGTTCTATGAAGGGCTTAATTTGATTTGGTGGTTGCAGGTGAGTCACGCTGGCACTCATTCTCGGGGCCAGCCACTTATTTTTCCTCATCAGACTTTGACCCAGAGCAAGAATGAGAAAAACACAAAAAGAGGAGAGAAGGAGGATGAGAAACACATAAAAAACAGAGACAAAGAAAGGAAGCAGGGATGAAAAGGAAAATGATAGACTGGCATAACGAGGCAAGGAGTGGATTTGTGGATGAAAGGGGCATGAGGTGAAATCAAGACTACGCAGCCTCAGTATTTGTTACCCTGGACATTGGATAGCTATAGCAGCAGGCTTCTGAGCAAAATTTTGAGCCCCAGCACTTATTCTTTTACAGGCTAAGCACTGGTCCTATTACTTCTTTAGGATAATACATTTTTACTAAACTTACAGATAAAAAGAACTGAGTGAGAAAATTGAGAGCAGACACATAAACAGATCTCTTACCTTTGTGGGCATACCTGTGAAACCTGCCAGTTTGTGTATACAACATTTTCAAACTATCTATTGGATATATTATGCACCAACATGCATATCCACATTGTTTACAGTAGATTTAAGGAAATGCTCTTACTGGTTGCAAGAGAGACGCATCAGATCTTACACGTGCTGACTATATATAGATATATATATATATGTACATATATATATATATCTATCTATATATATATATATTTATATGTTTCATCATTTAGTCATTTTACATTGAAATCTGTGCCAAAATTAATGTAATTTGTC
Organism: Calotriton arnoldi; assembly: GCA_963921515.1. Taxonomy (NCBI): domain Eukaryota; kingdom Metazoa; phylum Chordata; class Amphibia; order Caudata; family Salamandridae; genus Calotriton; species Calotriton arnoldi. The sequence continues at coordinate 168,764 of CAWUFW010015322.1, forward strand.
CAACGTCTTTAGAACTATTGACTACGACTACTCCTTGTGGTCTAGGTATGGTTGGTCCAATTTAAGGCTATGTAATTTTAGTGATAGCTGCTTTGCTATGTGTGCCAAGATGGATAGATCCTCATCCTTCGACTGTTGGTTAATGGTTTTAGGAATTGCTGAACTTTAAAAGAAACTATCTTTAGATGCTGTGGAGAGGAACCCAGTTTTAAGGAAATTACCTTCACTAATTAGCTATTTCCAAAATTGATTGCGTTTGACATATCCGTTTGTTCTTGTATGTGAAGCCTTCTGTATATTATGTTTAGGAAGTATTACCAAACACACTAACTTGTATTTACTTTGATTTTTTATTTAATACTCTTGCTATTAAAATTAGTTTCTTCTAAATTCACAGATATAGAAGCAAAGCAAGTGTACCATCAGCTTACGAGGAAGATGAACAACTTCATGCTTTAGAATAGGCTGTGGCTGATGAGCAATCCCTCCTTCTCTTCGGGAGGCAGTGTTGAAATAAGAGCTGAATGCTAATAGGGAAAAGAGCGCCTGCTAAGAATGGAGGGGACTGAACTAAAACTGTGCACTTAACAAGAGGATGACCAAGAAGTCAGGTAAATGAGAGAAACCAAGAAGACCAATGCTGGTGGGTAAGCAATGCATTATATTTGACATGAGTGTTGATGGTGTTGGAAAAATGGCCACCATACATGAGTTTGCAAAATGACTAGTCAATGAAGATGATGACAACAAGAAATTCATGTTACAGATTTGGGCAAATAACATAAAAAAACCAGGACAGTTGAATGGTATAGTAAGTTCTGGTAGACTCAGATTCTCTATACACTGTGTTACCTTAAAATGGCCAAATTACCCCACATTGCTGGGGCGCAATTTTACATCTATGCCCAGCTGATTATGGTCTCGCCCAAACGTGGGGACTATAGATGGAAACACAGGGCCATATTCACCGACAAGCTGCCAAGGTCTAGTATCTGTTGGCTGTCCATTCACTTTAGATCTTGAAACGGTCAAACTCCACATCAAAACAAATGGATTCTTTAGGTGGAACCCAAAGATGTGGCACAGTGTTATGTTACCTCCTCCCGATCTGTCAAAAGAGGTCTGCAGTCTTGGCATCTACAGTGATGCTGATCTGTCCATCTAATTGAAGGTGGACAAATCCTGTGATACTAGATATAAAATAAGGACACTGCCATTTATCTATCCCGATCTATGGAGGGTCGCTTCCATGCCAGATTTTTAGCATATCCCCATTTAGATAAATGTAGTTATCTTAAAAATCTGGCATGGATCTGGCCCTCCAGGACTGACTTGATTTGATTGATTTGATTTGAACATTTATATAGCGCACAACTGCCCGAAGGCGTCTAGGCGCTTATACCTGCTGGATAGTAAAAAGGTTACCACACAAACTAGGGACTGACAGGTTAATTTATAAAAAGCCAAGTTTTTAGAGCTTTTCTGAAAGCCAAAATCGTAGGGCAATTCTTTATCTCACCGGGGAGCAAGTTCCAGGTTTTAACAGTCCCTAATACAAGCTTCTTCCCCCCCAGCAGGCTCTCTTGACTCTAGGGGTTTGTAGGAGTTTGCAGTGAGCCGACCTCAGATTTCTAGTTGGTATATACCATTTCAGTTGCTTTTTCAAAAAGTCAGGACCCCGACCATGGAGAGCCTTGAAGGCTAAACATTGGGATTTGAATATGATTCTTTTATCCACCGGGAGCCAATGCAGGGTCTTTAAATTGTGCAAGACCGGCTGGAATTTCAGGATATCCAGCAGCAACCTGGCCGCTGCATTTTGAAGCCGTTGCAGCTTTTGAAGGTGCTGCTTTTGGATCCCTACATACAACGCATTTCCATAGTCCAATTTGGACAATGCCAGTGCTGTCACCAAGATTTTTACTGACTCCGATGGAATGAAAGGGCGGATTTTTCTAATCATCTTCAGAATGAAATGCACTGAGTAAGTGAGGGAACTAATCTGATTTTTAAAGGTCAATTTATCGTCCAAGATAACGCCTACATTTTTAGCCTTATTTACCGGAGTTGGAGTGTCTCCCAGGCTGGTCGGCCACCATCTAGGTGTCCAGAAAGAAGTGTCTGAGCCAAGTAGGAGGACCTTAGTCTTTCCACTGTTCAGTTTCAAAGAATTCAGACTCATCCACTGCTGTACCTGAGTCATACAAAGATTGAAACGATCTGCTGTCTCTTCCATATTGCTGGAAACTGACACCACAAGTTGGGTGTCATCAGCATACGAAATCACTGAGAAATCACATTGCCTGATGATTTTGGCCAAGGGGGAGACATACAGATTGAACAACGTAGGGCTAAGGGCCGAGCCCTGTGGCACCCCACAAGGGAGTGAAAACTGTTCTGAGGCGAAGGCCCCGGCTTCAACTGATTGGATTCTATCAGAAAGGATGGAGGTCAACAGTTTAAGGGCCAATCCTCTAATACCTAGTTCTAAGAGTCTATTGATTAAAATAGCGTGGTTCACCGTGTCGAAAGCCGCCGACAGATCTAATAATATCAGAACAGCCCTCCCCCCAGCATCTAAAATAGATCTAAGTTCTTCAGTGGCCATAATCAACGCTGTTTCTGTGCTATGCCCTTCCCGGAACCCGTATTGTGATGGATCCAAAAGGCCCTCAGAGGAGATAAAGGTTGAAAGTTGCATATTTAATGTTTTCTCCAATACTTTTGCCGGGAAGGGTAGTCTTGAGATGGGTCTATAGCTGCTAGGCTCAGCCGGGTCAAGGTCAGGTTTCTTCAGCAGCGGCAAAATTGAAGCTATTTTCCATGCAGCAGGGAACGTGCCTGAGCCAATGATCCCTTTAAACATGACCCATAGTTGCTCACTGACCACTTCAGGGACCATATGCAATATTTTCGGAGGGCAGGGATCTAACGGGGCCCCGGATTTGGAGGTCTTAACCACCTGGATGATCTGCTCTATGGAAGGTATAGAGAAACAAGTCAACAGGCGAGAAGGGGAAAGTAACATGCCCGCTGAGGGCTTCCCAATCAATGCACTGCCATATCCACTAAGATCTTTATACACTACCTCCACTTTGTCTCTAAAAATTTGAGCCAATAGATTGCAGAACTCATTACTGCTATCCATTCTCGGAGGCTCTGGGAGTTTAGCTAGACTTTGGAGAACCCTGATAATCCTGATCGCCATGCACAGTAATCAATGCCTTACTGCTGTCTAGGAATGGCCACAGCAAAAGTGTACCTGTGATCACCCGCAAAACTACTTACCAGGCTACAACTGGTACAAAATGCCACTGTTTGGCTCCTTCCTGGGCACACAAAAAATACCAATCCAGTCGAATCCTTCAAACCCTTCATTAGCTTACAGTACGAAGCACAGTGTTTTTCAAATCCTTGGTCATCATTCAGTTGCCTATCTATTATAGAGTTTACGGCCACTGTATTAAAATTAGGCAAATCACAACACTTGCTGCATTCTTTTCATCTCTTCGAACTTCAGTATCCTCAAAGCCAAACAGCAACCTTGGCTAATGGGGCATTTCCGGAAGTGGCTGCCGAAGCATGGGACGCTCTTCCTGTTTCCCTTGGTGCTCTGTGTTAAGATTTTTCCCCCCTCTTTTATTGTAGACGGTTTGGCCGTTCCTCTTTTCCTCAGATTTCTGTGATTGTGAATTTTTTTCATTCATTCAACAAACTTTATTTCGGTCAATAAAAAGCCATAAAAAGTGAAAAAAAACATACATATACATAGATAATTCTGTTGATACAAATAGTGAAAATTCATTGGTAGCAGGTACAGAGTGTGGCCATAAAGCAAATAAGTTAGACAGATATCAGCAGCAGTTAAAAACAAAGATGATTAAAACCGGATAAAAGAAGTTTAAAAAGGGTTTTGTTTAAAACTGGAAACAGCTAGAGTACAGAGGATATTTTTTAAAATGGCTGACAAATATTAGAAATGGCCCTACGCCTGTGCCACATAGAATTAAGAAATCTGGACACAGCAAAAACTATAGAAGGGTGTGTGTCAGATCTTAAAATTCTATACACCTCCAAGCACTGTAGGCAGCCCAGATTTCTACATAAAGGAATGAGCCAACGCCGTCTGGCAATTTTATATCCAGGGCAAAAAAAAAGAACATGAATGTTGGTCTCAACAGGGCTGTTACAGGCAGGACACCCGACAAAAGAGTTTTTTAACCATTTGTTGGTGAAATCATTAAGCGGAAGAGACCTTAACCTGAATTGTATATACAGCTTCCTGGCCGTATGGGGCTGTATAAGATCCAGAAAAGGCTCAAAGAGGTACTCCGCTTTTATGTTGAGAAAATCAGTCGTTAGGCGCCCATGTTTGGAGATTCTCAACAACTCGTCTAATTTGTGTGTTCTATATACTCTCGTAAGATGAGAGCGAGAAGTTGTCGAGGACATTTCCTCAGGGTTGCTCCATAGGTTAGGCAAGCCTATTCTAGCACTGACTTCTTTGATGTACTTAAACCATGGGAAATTTCTAGCCCCCGGAAGTTGCAGGACCCCCTTAAGTTCAGTTTGATAGGATATTAATTCAGGGGTCGCCCACAACCTACGCCAGAAGGTCAGTGGTCTTAATCCAACCTCCTCTGCAATGGGTTTAATTCCAAGGTCCAGGCGCAGGGGGGTGAGGGGGGTGCTAGATGGTAGGCCCAGGAGCTTTCTCATAAACTGGTTCTCCATTTTGGCCAGTCCGCCTAACGGGCGGTGACCCCAAAGTTCCGCCCCGTACATTACAGCACTCCTTACTTTATAAATTTCAGCAACCGGGCCAGGGGGTTTGAGTGGGGAGTTCCTAAAAGTTTTGGTAATTCCACCCACCATCTGCGTTAGCCTCAAGCCTGCCTTGTCTATTTGTGGTCCCCAATCGAAGGTTTCGGACAACGTGACACCAAGATAATCAAAAACGGTCACCCTTTCTAGCAATGTGCCATTTAAGGAGGGGTTTGGACGAGATGTTTTGGATGGGTTGAAGACCATGAATTTAGTCTTTGTTGTATTGATCTCCAACCCACGATTCTTACAAAATAAAGAGAAGCTGTCCAGGATCCTTTGGATGTCCATAGGGGACTTGGACAGCAACAGAGTATCGTCCGCGAACATCATAGCTGGCACCCTACCTTGCCCCAGCTTCGGAGCGTCATTATCCGCTACTTCATTTAATTGGGCCACCATGGCATTAATAAAAAGGCAGAACAGGGTAGGGGCCCACACACACCCCTGTCTAACTCCTCTGTTAACTGGAAAACGGGGGGTCAATTCTCCGGATTTCCCATACCTAACTTGGGCAAAATTTCCTGTGTGGAGGCGCATTAACAACGACAAAAGATAGGACGGGATGCCCATCTGCTCAAGAACCTCCCACAGTTTGCCTCGGGGAATTTTACATCGCCAGGAAGCTTTGGTGAATGCTGCACTTTATAAATAGAGTTTGGCAAAACATAGTTGTGATGAAGTTATAAAGAGATTAGAACAGTGACATTGAATGTTAGCGCCTATTAAATATGCCCCTGAACTGGCTTTCAATGGATTGCTTCACCTTTTTCTTCCTTTAACTCCATCAAAGTTCTCCGCAGAGCCAGATCATTCTGTGGCCCAGGTTCGCCTCTTGTCATGTCATGCAGTGTCGTCTTAAGGATTTTTGGGGCCTTGGGCAAAAATATTTTGTGCTCCCCCCCAGGCCCCCCCCCCAGCCCCGTTTGTAACAACTTTTAATTTTATTACCCACGTTTGTGCTAATTGAAACACTCATGATGCCAAACAAAAGTTTGGAAATGGCTTTCACACAGAACAGTTGCAACATGTCTTCCCCAGGACACTGGCACAGAGGAGAAGAGAGGTTCACGTATAGAAATAGAAAGAGGTGAGCTAGAGAGAGATTAAGTTTACTTTCCTGGAGGGGGCATGGCAGGTGGGGGCCCAGGGCAATTGCCCAATTTGCCCATTCCTTAAAATGTCTCTGACTGTGGGTGGATGACATATTTAGCTCTTATTCAAATTCAGTTGACCGTTCTTTGTGAACTGCTGTCATCATTCATGGGCATGCCTGGATGTGCTTAATTAACCACAAGAAAAAAGGGGGAGAGGTACTAAAGACACATTCGTTTGTCCTCCGAGGTCACATAATTATCACACAAATAGGAAAGATAGGGCTGTGTTAACATGCTTCAGCTTACTTATTTTGTTGAGATGCATATGTGGGAAATGCAAGGCCCTCATCCACAAATTGTGGCATGCTTCATCATCGGGCTTCCCACACGGACCTCAATGTGACCCCGGAAAGGCTGACAACTTGCGTTATTACGTTATGTTAATTTATAACGTGCACAAATCTTAGTGTGGAAGTTTGAGTTTTTTGGGTATGGGCCAGAGATTAAAACTTGGGTTACAGGTTGTCATAAATCGTCTCTATGTTTTGGACAATTAAAAATGCCCTGTGGGTCAGCGGCCTTCATCAGGAAGTTGTCTCTGGTTGTATGAGTTACGTGTCAAAAATGCAACACTACAACATATAAAATCAGCATATGACAATCTTGCATGAAAAATAAGACATTAACACTCTGAGAACTGCTCATAACTGGTTTTCGCTGTAGCCAGCTGCTTAACTCATAATGTTGAGCTAGTTGTTCTCATCCTGGGTCATCAGCGGAGTGTCGCCCTGCAGTCACTAATTTGCCAAGGTCTTTCTCCTCTGTCTTGCTAGCCTGCATTCCATCTACAGATGCCTGGGTGTGCTTCACATGATTTTCAAGAGGCATCCAAGCCACTGTTATGGACAGGACTTTTGGATGGCGTCTAGCTGTTTAGAGACAAGGTTGACTCTGCCCAAGAAGGATTAAACAAAGCCATGCAGTAGCGTGTTCACTGGGTCTGGATTCCCTGGGTCACCATTTCCATCAACAATACCAGACGTTTCGAAGCTGCTCCAGGCACCTTCCCGTCTGTCAGAGGCAGGCATTGCAGCTCTTAAAAATGCAAAATATGCACACTGCCAGGGGCAAGACCAGTACAAAAAGTCAGAGGCAACAAGAACAGCAGTCCTCTTCCAGGGCACCACAGCAAAACGTATTTAATTCACCATTGGGTGATCAGAAACAACTTGTGAGAGGATGAAGCCATCGCAATTTTGTGGACTGCTGGCACTTCATCACCTTGAACCTATGGGTTCTTCAGATTATTCAGTTTAGATATACCCTGCCCTTTCAGGACACTCCGCCCGACATTCCTCCTGCTTATTTAGCAGTCTCCGCAGATCATGCATTGATCGGGGAACTGAACTCTGTCATCTCAAACAATGGTTCTTAACCTTCTGACTTTTGTAGACCCCAGCTGAATCACTACTGGAAGCTTATGTAGCTCAGCCTAAGCAATTTCTACAGTTTGAACCTCAAACCAATACACAAAAATACTCATACAAGGATACATCAAACATATAAACAAATGGTTGTATTTCTAAAACACAGAGAGATATGCTAGACACTAACATGTCACTTTGTGTTTTTTTGCTCTTAACACATGCTCTCTTTTTCTCAGTTCATACCAGTGGTTCACTCAAGACCACCAATCCTCCATACTAGATTCTGTTTGCTGTACTTGTGCTGCTCCCACAAACAAAGATAAGGATATCAACTAAGGGCTTAATCACAAAGGTAAATATAGAGGGGCCTCTTTTAATGTTGGACGGAGGCTTTCCGACCGACATCTACGGTTACACTTCCGACCACCTAATTACAATCTAGGCGGTCGGAAGTGAAACCGGCCGGTCATTCCGGCTCGATTACGACAGTCGGACAACACAACGCAATCCATACGACGGCATTTCCGCTGCTGGGATTACGATGTCGGTTTCCGACAGGATTTCCATGCCGGGCTTTCCGACATGGAAAGCCTGTCGGAAAGCTACTTTGTGGGCCCCTAGCAGGGTCCCTTTCTCCCTGCGGCCTCCGGTTGGGGGCTGAGAGGGCTAGGTGCCCTCCTGTAAATCCCTGCACTGTGTGGCAGGCACCGTGAGGTGCCTGCCACAGGGTGCGGGGATGTACACAAACTCCCATTTCTCTATTGGAACTTGTGCTATGGTCGGTTTAAGGCCGCAGCACAAGCTCCCATAGAGGAATGGGAGTATGCGATGGCACCACGTGCGATCGCATTGTAATTGCGGTGTTGCGATCGCCGACCGGTGGTCAGTCTGTCCTGAGACCGCGACGGTGTCGGTTGAAGGCAACTCCGACCAACATCGTAATCGAGCCCAGAGTGTAGAGTTACTCCTGGGTGCAAACTTACATGTTTCCACCTCCGCCAATGAAGTGGTAGCGCCTTCTACAATAGGATGAACAAACATAAAATTACTACTAGTAACTTAGCACATGTACGTGGAGGTCACCACCACTGTGGCCGAGATATCCATATGGGAAACAATAGGGAGGAGTATAGGAAAAGTTTATTATTCTGTAAAAAAAAAAAAAAAATATCTAAACGTATTATATATATATATACATAATATAGATAAGTTATATATATATATTGTTGAAATAATTACATTATTTTAACTTTAATTCTGATGCAGTGCTTTGCCTGACCTTTGAGTGGCCATGTGTAGTGTTTGACTAGCTCCAAGGATGGGCTAAAGTACATTTGCACTTGTTTTGGGACCTTTAAGTCTGTAGTAACTTTAGAAGTATAGTGTGCAAATAGTACTGGTCTTACGCTTTTGTGAGTGTGTGTTTGTATAGTATGTCCCTCAAACCATCAGTTACATTTAACTAAATCTCTGCCATGGCTGTGCAGTTGATACTCATGGATATTTAAAACTTTGAATGTCACATATGGAAATTATCAATGGGCAATGATAAATATGGGATGTGTATGCTACTTTGATCAGAGTGGGAAGTAGCATGTAACTTATCGAAACACAGTGTGTTCTGAATGGGGTATAACTTTAGAAGAGCATGATAGGAAAACTGGAATGTCTTAGTGCAGCAGTACTTGACTATTGGAACCTGCTGATCGATGCAGTTTCCTCTCCGCATTGGCCAGTGTGTTGAGTGTTTTGGAATAAAATTGTAACCACCATATTTTGTGTCTGCTGTGGCTTCATCGGCCCTTACACATTAAGGGCCCAATTATGATTCTGGCAGTTCAAGGACCGCCAGACTTGTGCATGCATGGCGGTGGCGGTCCAGCCACTGCTGCACTGGCGGTCCGACCACTCCATTATGACTTTGGCGGTCGGACTGCCGCCAGGGAACCACCATGCCCTGGAGGTGGCACGGCATTCCTGAGGCCACAATATGCTTGGCGGGATCACCTAGTCCCGCCAAGCATATTATGAGTTTCCTCTCCGCCAGCGGTGTCATGAAGGTTCTTACTCCATGTACACCGGTGCGTAGAGGAAACAAAGGGGGCCCTACAGAGCACCTGTGCCTCCTCAGCATGTGGATGCACATAGGGGGGCACATGTGCCCCGCTGTGTGCATGCACACCAGTTCCTGCACGGCATGGACTTTCAAGTCCATGACGTGCAGGAATCTTGTGTGGCATTCCCATTGCAGTGCCTTTTTCAAAGGCACCACCGCCTTTGAAAGAGGCACCACAGTGGGAACCGCCACGCCGTCCACCCGCCAGAACACTTCTAAATTGTAATCTGGCGGGTGAACGGCAGTGACTCTTGGTGGTGCTGGTGTGCGGCAGCGGTGTGCTGCATGCCCCCACCCGCCGCCAGAAGTCGTAATCGGGCCCTAAGTGTGAGTGGCATTTCTCCAGCTGAAAAGTGTCCCTTATATTCCACCAGGGTATGTTACTGTACATTGTAGAGCTTCTCAATGCTTCCACTGAAGTTATCATCGTTTGTGCAATTTGTGAGTGTTCATTGGGTGATTTTGTATTTGTTGGACCTGGCCCTCTCTGTAGGGTGACCCCCAAATTCTTTGCCTTCACCCCTCCTGAAGGGGCTGAATTTCGTTTTTGTTGGCCTTAGGACTCTGTGCACTTTACAACTACTAACCAGTGCTAAAGTGCTTGTGCGCTCTTCGTAAAATATGGTACATTTGGCTTACACCTAATTGGCACATTTTAATGTACTTGTAAGTCCCAAGTAAATTGTATTACATGTACCTAGGGCTGTAAATTAAATGCTACTAGTAGTCCTGAAGCACTCATTTTGCCACTCACTAAATTAGTCTTTTAAAACATGTCTCAGGCCTGGCACTGCAGCCTGTAGTGCAGTTTTAAACTGCCAATTTGCCAGGCAAATAAACCTTTTGCAACGCCCAAGTCTTTCTTTTTTTAAATACGTTTCCCCTAGGGTATACCCTAAAAAGTCCATAAGCATGGGTGCATTGTATTTTAAAAGTCAGACATGTGTTTTTAAGTTTTACATGCCTATCTCTCCCATTGGATAACATCAGTTTACCTTATTCCATTTAATAAGTGCTAACTTTTAATTGGGAAGAGATAGGAATATCACGTTTGGACTCAAATTACAATTTAAAACCCTCTTTATTGGTAAAGTCAGATTTTAAGTCACAATTCTGAAAATGCCACTTTTAAAAACCTTGTACACAACACAGGGTTGGGCTCTTATCGTCGATAAGGCTGAGCCACCTAAAAATCCAACAAACACACCAATGCCAAAATTAACATATGTTGACTATTTTTTCAAGAAAATGATGTTGGCTATCGACACTCGCTCAGCAGATTTCTCAATTTGACCAAACGTTGAGTGGAAAGTCATTCAGAGGCCTCTTTTGTTGGAGTAGAAGGGTTCTTTCCTTGTTTCAGTTAAAGACTCCAAACAGCGCATTAGTGCCTATGCTCCAAGCCATCTGAGAGTGGATATCAGTTCTGGGTCCTGAGGAGAACCCAACAAAGGATGATGTGAGGGTTCAAAACGTGTGGACCATTTCTTGGGCCTACTGTCGTAATTGAAAATTGTTTTGAAATACAGAGTGACTTCGATTTCCAGGGAATGAACAATTGGTGTAGTAAAAGATAGTAACCTGGTGAAAGGAGTCACGTGTAGGCAGAGGCTCAATGTCCATAAAATTAGAGAGCAGTTCAATTTTTGTCAATTGTTTAATAAGGGTAAATAAATGTATTCCCCTGTAGGTTGTGCTCTGGACATTGTGAAATAAGAACTGATCTATTGATGTATTGTATCCATGTTTTTCGTGTTTATGATCATTTTTATGTATGCATTTGTGTCAATTGATTCTGTTTGTATCGACTGTCATTTATTTATTTTTGTTGTTGGGAGGGATAAATATTGTTGATCAATTTTGTGGTGTGTTTGTTGGACTTTTAGAAACTTGGCATTTACTAGTCCTAACCAATTGGTGCCTGATGCCTGTGTCCTGGGTCACATGACTGTGACTAGCTTGGCAGTTGGTCTTTGTGTATTTGTTGGAAATGGCCCTTTTTGCAGGGTCACCCCTAAACTTTTGGCCTTCCTCCTGTATTTTTTCTGACCTGCTTTTGTTGGTTGTATGACTCTGGGCACTTTATCACTGCTGATCAGTGCTAAAGTGTATATGCTCTCCCTTTGTAAATATGACTATGTGAATCGGTACATCCATGATTGGCTTATTTGGTTTATCTGTTAGTCCCTAGTAGAGTGGCCTGTGTGTGCCCAGGGCTGGTAAACCAAATGCTGCTGGTGGGCATGTAGCGCTGGTTTGCGCCACCCACAGAAGCAGCTTGTAAAGTGTGTCTCAGACCTGCCACTGCAGAGTCTGTGTGCAGTCCAGAACTGCCATCTTGGCTGTGAAGTGCACCCACTTCCCAGCCCCTGAACCTTCCCTTGGCATCATGTAAGTCACCACTATGGTAGGGTGCATTGTATGTGTAAGGTAGGACATGCCTTGGTGTGTGTAGCATGTCCTGGTAGTGAATTACACCCAATTTCGTTTTTCACTACTGTAAGGCTACCTGTTCCCCATAGGCTAGAATGGGCAGTTTGACTATTACAGTCTATAGTCCTAACTGACCCCAGGAACATGGTAGAAAAACGAATTTAGTATGCCTGAGCTCAGAATATTAAAATACATCTTTTAGTGAAGTTTATTTTTATATTCTGTGTTTGAAAATACCACTTTTAGAAAGTAGGTATTTTCTTGCCTAAGCCTTCCAGTGTGCTCTGCTGTTATGTGTATTGGCTGTCTGGTTTTGGAGGGACAGGGCAGGCTGAGTCAGACCTGGGCTGAATAGAGAGACCTGCATTTAGAGTATGGGGAGGGGTGGCTCCTTGACCTGAATAGGGCTGTGCCTGGCAAGGTGAATGCTGGCTCCACCTTCTACTGTGTGTCTGATAGCAGACCCCCTCTTTCTGAAAGGAAGGATGCAGCCTGGTAAACAAAGTGCTCCAGGACTGAACAGAACTGGTTCTGGCTAGGCTCAGTGACTTGTAGCTTTTGAGAACAAAGACTTTTGGGGTATAAATATCTGTGCTGAAACCCCTACAAAGTGTATTGCTCCTGGACATCAAGACGAACCTCTGTCCGTGTAACTGAAGGAATCTGCAGGAGGTGACTATCCTTGTGCTTGTGTGCTGTTTCTTGGATTGGCCTGCAGTGGTTACCATTGGACCTGGAAGAAGAGGGAAAAGGACTTTGAGAGAACTTTTATTAATCTTGCTAAAGCAATCACCCAAGGGCTAGGAGAGAGCTAGCCTCCTGTTGAAGTCTCAGGCACATCAGACTTCACCACCAGCCTCCTGATTCCTCCCAGCGAGGATTTCTATCTGGAGGTGAGGCTCCTGTGAGTTCCAGGGCCTCTAGTTCTACTACAGAGAAGAGAGTGCTGAAATCGTCGCTAACGCACGTTTGCGAGCCGCCGCAGCCGAGAGCGCCCGAAAAATCATTGCGCTGCTGCCGCCGAGTGCTCTCAACCAAAGATCGAGTCATCGCACCGAGATCATCGCTTCACGACATCGCAGCGCGGACGTCGAGCGTCCGCCATTTTCATCGCATCACATCAGGATCGTCGCTCCCTCGCGGAGCGCCATTTCTTCGCATCGCAACCCGATCGCACACGCAACAAGATCGTCGCCTCGCCTCCTCCCTTGCGGCAGGGAGTCATCGCATCAACGGTCTAGCGTGCAGAAGTTTGTCGCATCGTCTCCACACGCATCAGCAGATCGGCGCATCATCCTCCCTCGCGGCAAGGATTTAACGCATCGCCGGACTTGCGTGCAGAAATTCATCGCTACAGCTTCTTTGCGACAATTTGTTGATTTTGCTACGAAATCCAGGTACTTTGTAAGTAAAAGGGTCGCAGAGACCACTGCTTTGAACTGAACTCCTCTTTGCGCACTTGAACTATTTTTGCAGCATTCCAAGAGTAATCCTATTTGACAGTATTGTGGCTTTTTATCGTTATTGGTCTTGTGTTAAGTCTATATATAAAGATACTTATTTTTTATAACTACTTGTGTGGTGTCCCCTTTGTAGTGTTCCTCACTGTGTTACTGTTTATGGTCATAAATGCTTCACACACTGCCTCTGAGATAAGCCTAGCTGCTCGTGCTACGTTACCACAGCGTTGAGCAGGGGTTATCAAAGGGTGTAGCCCTCTCACTCTGACTTATGAAGAAGGGTCCCTACTTGGACAGTGGCCAGCCATTGCCAACTAGAGACCCCCATTTCTAACATTGGTGGCAGCGGTGGGATCTGGACTTGCATTTATGATCGCATACAGTAATTATAGTGTACACTACTAGTGAGTGCAGACCATAACGCAACCACATACGTTTTTGAGGTTTTTTGATTCTATTTTTGATTGATATTGTCAGTTATTGCTACAATGGGTCTTGCTGAAATGAGGCCTACCTGTTATATAGATGATCTGTTGACCTACAGTCTAGAGGAGCTAAGGGGGTTCTGTGAGGAGAGGGGCTTAGCAGTGAGTAGGAAGGAGACTCAGCTATCCCTGCAGACATCCCTGAGACTTTGGCAACAAGACAGATGGAGATTCTTGGAGTCCCAGTACACCTACCAAGAGGGTAGTTGGTATGAGGGTGGCTCTGGAGAGTCTGAAAAGGAGGAAGAAAGTGTTATGGAATATCCCATATGTAGGGAGTTCCTTGCTGAGTCTAGTGCCTATGGTAGTGCCCAATTCCCCTCATGGTCCCCAGAGGAGTTGGTGGACAGGCGGGAGGGTCCCATAGGTAGGGAGTTCCTTGCTGAGTCTAGTGCCTATGGTAGTGCCCGATTCCCCTCATGGTCCCCAGAGGAGTTGGTGGACAGGCGGGAGGGTCCCATAGGTAGGGAGTTCCTTGCTGAGTCTAGTGCCTATGGTAGTGCCCGATTCCCCTCATGGTCCCCAGAGGAGTTGGACAGACAGAGGGAGAGGGAGCACCAGCTGGAATTAGAGAGGCTCCAAATAGAGATTGCCCAGCTGGAGGCACACCTAGCGCAGATAGCAGGAAAGGAGAAGTTAGCTCGGGAGGGTAGATTATCCCCTGAGCGCAGTTTTAATTGTCTGGATTCACCAGTGAGGGTGGGGTCCAGTGGTGGCAGCAAAATTGAGGTATATAGTGATGACAGTGTAGTACACCCACCCAGAGATGTGGTACCTGACTTGAAGGAGGGGGTTGATCTACACCAGGGGATTCAAGGATATGAGGTAGCCCCATTGATGTGCAGTGTCCCTGAGGTGGATTGGGGAACTAGCGCGGCGGCCCATAGTCCTAGTGAAGGGAGGGATACTCTACCGACTCTGGATGAGAGGTGCAGGGAGAGGGCTTCCCCCGTGGTTGAAGTCCTGGTGTATGAGTGTGAGGACCGCCCAGAAGAGTGTGGGTTGAGTGATAGAGACAGTCAGTTAATGTCTCGCCCATTTCAGGAGAGTGGTGTGGGGTACGTGTGTGAGGCACTGGATTGTGAGGTGAAGGTTAGCACCTGCGTGGAACTGTGTAATCCAATTGTGGGAGAGCATATTGTGAGTTCCTATTTTCCAGAACTAAACCAACACCTGTTAGAGTGCGAGTTCTCTGATCCTAGGGAACTTGCACAGGAGGCAGACCTCTGGGTGAGTACCAGAGGCTCTGTAGAGGCAGTGGGGAATGACCCTAAGAGGAGTGGTTCAGATGTCTTCCAACCCAGAGTGGTGGGAGAGGTTCGGAGTGATACAGCTCGGTCCCCATGTTGTGAGGAGGTTGTAGGGCCTCACATCCTGTCTCGTGGGAGCAGGAGTGAGACTGGGATAGGTCCCGAAGTGCCCCAACCTCAGTCTCCAGGACTGGATGGTTCCATGAGGGAACACAAGGTTGGGAGCCTAGTCTGTCCGGATGGACCGTCCGTTGTGGGGGGTCTCCCCGTGTTAGGTGAGCTGGGAGTGCCTGTAGTCAGGCCTCCATCAGTTCTTGTGTCTGGCAGTGCCACTCCTAGGGGGAGGGTACAGAAGTCCAGCCTGAGGGGTGAAAGGGGGAAGGAGTCCCCAGTGGGAGAACCAGTGGGTCAGGGGCCAGTCAGAAGGGCTGAGCCCCATAGGAGTGACCATGGGGACACCACTTCTGTCCTGGGGGATCTTTGCGCACTGTCAGGTGGACAGGGGTCGGGAGATCTGCACCAGGCAGACTGTCACGCAACACAGGGGTTCTGCGTTACCCTCGGGGAGGGTAGTTGTACTCCCCAGGAAGTCCTGGTTGGCCAGGCAGTTGTTCAGCCGCAGGGGTTTGTCCCTGGGTTGGTAAGTCAGGTCCAGGTGTTGTCTGACCTGGAGGGAGGGACAACTGTAAGCAGTGTCCCGACCATTTTTTTTTCTAAGAGCACCACTCCAGGTGGGAGGGTGCAGTATGCTGGAAGGGGGTGCAGAGGGAGGGAGTCCTCGCCTCTGACCCCGGTCCAACCTGAGGGTTTTTTCAGGTTGGTAGATCAGTTGCAGGGTCCAGGACCTGAACTGGTGGAGGGGTGTGTTTCCCTTGAGGGGGGCCTGTGTGCTTCCCAGGAAGTCCTGGTGTGCCAGGCAGACTGTCGAACAACTCTAGAGGAATGTACTTTCCTTGGGGGGAATTGGTGTACTCCCCCAGAAGTCCTGGGTTGCCAGGCACAGGTCCAACCTAAGGGTACAGACCCTGGGTTAGGGGGCCAGGTTCAGGGTGTCCTCCCTGACTTGGAGGAAGGGGCAACTGCTAACAGTGCCCCTACCGGTTTGTGTTATGGGGGCACCTCTCCAGGTGGGAGGGTGCAGGGCCCCAGTAAAGGGGGCGGGGAGAGGGCAGCCTCACCCCTGACCTCCGCCCAGTCTAAGGGTACAGACCCTATGCTGGGATACCAGTTGCAGGATAGAATCCCTGAACTGGTGGGCAAGTTGTGCAGGACACCTGCCACTGGTGCCCTGACAATTCTGGACGGGGGTACCGCTCCAGGTGGGAGGGTACCGAGCCCCAAAGAGGAGGACCGGGTGTGGGAGAGCCCACCCCAGTCTCTGGCCCAGCCGCTGGGTACAGACCCTATGCTGGGATACCAGTTGCAGGATAGAACCCCTGAACTGGTGGGCAAGTTGTGCAGGACACCTGCCACTGGTGCCCTGACAATTCTGGAAAAGGGTACCGCTCCAGGTGGGAGGGTACCGAGCCCCAAAGAGGAGGACCGGGTGTGGGAGAGCCCTCCCCAGTCTCTGGCCCAGCCGCTGGGTACAAGCCCAGGGCTGGTGGGTCAGTGTCAGGGTGCCTTGCCTGACCTGACAGGAGGGAGAGTGGACAAAAGGTGACAAGCACCTGGGGTTACTGCCCCCCCCACTCTCTGATGCCACAAAGGTTTGAGAAGCCTGAGAGGTATAAAGCCTGGGTCTCATCACTGACTATTGT
Organism: Calotriton arnoldi; assembly: GCA_963921515.1. Lineage (NCBI taxonomy): Eukaryota > Metazoa > Chordata > Amphibia > Caudata > Salamandridae > Calotriton > Calotriton arnoldi. The sequence continues at coordinate 185,616 of CAWUFW010015322.1, forward strand.
CAGTGGCTACTGTGGCTTGTTGTCTATCTGTTGGGACACACCTGGGGGCCAGTTAAGGTTAGGTGCTGCCCGGGTGGTGTCCACAGGTGAGGGGAAGAGTTCCCCATGGGTTGTCTTAGTGGGCCCTGAGAGTGTGGATAGAGGGATCCACGAGGGTTCAGATTGGCGTAGAACTGGAATATGCCCCTGCAGTTGCGGGCCAGTTCCGTGTTCTATCGCCCAAAGCAGGGAATCCTATCAAGGTAGTGATTGGTCTACCCTGCGTTTTGGCTGGAAGGGGTTGTGTTGGAAATGGCCCTTTTGCAGGGTCACCCCTAAACTTTTGGCCTTCCTCCTGTATTTTTTCTGACCTGCTTTTGTTGGTTTTATGACTCTGGGCACTTTATCACTGCTGATCAGTGCTAAAGTGCATATGCTCTCTCTTTGTAAATATGACTATGTGAATCGCAGCCGCGGTCGGTGGTAGGAGTGCTGCCGGGCGGTGACGTGGGGAGAGGGAGGGGCAGGGTGGGGGGTAGTAAACTATGGATTACGGAGGTTTACAGGTAAGTAAACATATAAATAAATAAAACGAATTTCGTAGCGTGCACTGCATCTTATTTGGGGATGCAGTGCGCGCAACGAAATTCGTTTTATTTATTTATATGTTTACTTACCTGTAAACCTCCGTAATCCATAGTTTACTACCCCCCACCCAGCCCCTCCCCCTCCCCACGTCACCGCCCGGCAGCACTCCTACCACCGACCGCGGCTGGTGAATCGGTACATCCATGATTGGCTTATTTGGTTTATCTGTTAGTCCCTAGTAGAGTGGCCTGTGTGTGCCCAGGGCTGGTAAACCAAATGCTGCTGGTGGGCATGCAGCGCTGGTTTGCGCCACCCACAGAAGCAGCTTGTAAAGTGTGTCTCAGACCTGCCACTGCAGAGTCTGTGTGCAGTCCAGAACTGCCATCTTGGCTGTGAGGTGCACCCACTTCCCAGCCCCTGAACCTTCCCTTGGCATCATGTAAGTCACCCCTATGGTAGGGTGCATTGTATGTGTAAGGTAGGACATGCCTTGGTGTGTGTGGCATGTCCTGGTAGTGAATTACACCCAATTTCGTTTTTCACTACTGTAAGGCTACCTGTTCCCCATAGGCTAGAATGGGCAGTTTGACTATTACAGTCTATAGTCCTAACTGACCCCAGGAACATGGTAGAAAAACGAATTTAGTATGCCTGAGCTCAGAATATTAAAATACATCTTTTAGTGAAGTTTATTTTTATATTCTGTGTTTGAAAATACCACTTTTAGAAAGTAGGTATTTTCTTGCCTAAGCCTTCCAGTGTGCTCTGCTGTTATGTGTATTGGCTGTCTGGTTTTGGAGGGACAGGGCAGGCTGAGTCAGACCTGGGCTGAATAGAGAGATCTGCATTTAGAGTATGGGGAGGGGTGGCTCCTTGACCTGAATAGGGCTGTGCCTGGCAAGGTGAATGCTGGCTCCACCTCCTACTGTGTGTCTGATAGCAGACCCCTCTTTCTGAAAGGAAGGATGCAGCCTGGTAAACAAAGTGCTCCAGGACTGAACAGAACTGGTTCTGGCTAGGCTCAGTGACTTGTAGCTTTTGAGAACAAAGACTTTTGGGGTATAAATATCTGTGCTGAAACCCCTACAAAGTGTATTGCTCCTGGACATCAAGACGAACCTCTGTCCGTGTAACTGAAGGAATCTGCAGGAGGTGACTATCCTTGTGCTTGTGTGCTGTTTCTTGGATTGGCCTGCAGTGGTTACCATTGGACCTGGAAGAAGAGGGAAAAGGACTTTGAGAGAACTTTTATTAATCTTGCTAAAGCAATCACCCAAGGGCTAGGAGAGAGCTAGCCTCCTGTTGAAGTCTCAGGCACATCAGACTTCACCACCAGCCTCCTGATTCCTCCCAGCGAGGATTTCTATCTGCAGGTGAGGCTCCTGTGAGTTCCAGGGCCTCTAGTTCTACTACAGAGAAGAGAGTGCTGAAATCGTCGCTAACGCACGTTTGCGATCCGCCGCAGCCGAGAGCGCCCGAAAAATCATCGCGCTGCTGCCGCCGAGTGCTCGCAACCAAAGATCGAGTCATCGCATCAAGATCATCGCTTCACGACATCGCAGCGCGGACGTCGAGCGTCCGCCATTTTCATCGCATCGCATCAGGATCGTCGCTCCCTCGCGGAGCGCCATTTCTTCGCATCGCAACCCGATCGCACACGCAACAAGATCGTCGCCTCGCCTCCTCCCTTGCGGCAGGGAGTCATCGCATCAACGGTCTAGCGTGCAGAAGTTTGTCGCATCGTCTCCACATGCATCAGCAGATCGGCGCATCATCCTCCCTCGCGGCAAGGATTTAACGCATCGCCGGCCTCGCGTGCAGAAATTTATCGCTGCATCTTCTTTGCGACAATTTGTTGATTTTGCTACGAAATCCAGGTACTTTGTGAGTAAAAGGGTCGCAGAGACCACTGCTTTGAACTGAACTCCTCTTTGCGCACTTGAACTATTTTTGCAGCATTCCAAGAGTAATCCTATTTGACAGTATTGTGGCTTTTTATCGTTATTGGTCTTGTGTTAAGTCTATATATAAAGATACTTATTTTTTATAACTACTTGTGTGGTGTCCCCTTTGTAGTGTTCCTCACTGTGTTACTGTGTATGGTCATAAATGCTTCACACACTGCCTCTGAGATAAGCCTAGCTGCTCGTGCTACGTTACCACAGGGTTGAGCAGGGGTTATCAAAGGGTGTAGCCCTCTCACTCTGACTTAGGAAGAAGGGTCCCTACTTGGACAGTGGAGCCATTGCCAACTAGAGACCCCCATTTCTAACAGTATTCCTCTCAGACAGTGGGACAAAGGGGGATTAGGTCTTGACTGAATGGGCTATCCTGCCAGGATGGTTGGGGCAGACCTGTTCCCAGCCCCACTTAGATTACAAAGGGCTGCCTCCAGCACACAGAAAAAGGAACCTGACACTACTTGTTGTCACCACAGACTATTTGAGGCCTTGACAGAGGAAGGGAGGAACTTTCCAGAACCAAATGTGGGGGTGGTAGAGGGAGTTCACTCACTTCAAAGGCTGACATCAGTGAAAGATTTTGGACCTCCTGAGACACTTATCAGAATACTCCTGGACCTGTGGAAGACTCAGAAGAAAGACTTCCCTGTTGCCCTGTTGCCGTAAGGACTGCCCTGCTGCCTGAGGAAGGAAGCCTAGATCAGCTCCTTGAATCCAGGACCACCAGAGTTACCCCAAGGGCTAGCAGGCCGGACTCCTGTTCTGCGCTATAGGGACACAATAATCTCCATAGGACTCCCTGCAACTGCCAAGCTGGCCTGCTGCTCTGGACCTTCTCTGGGTCTGTAACTGGAGCTGCCTGAGCCCTGCTGACCTCTGCTAGAGTTAGTCAATGATTCCCAGGAAGTGCCTCCCCAGGCTCTGAACATTTGGCTGACAATAGAGAGAACTCCTCCTTGCCCATTTGAAACTTCCATCAACTCTGGTGCGACGCGAAGCCCCGCAAAGCCTCGCCACACAGCTGAGAACTTCATCGGAACCAACACCGAGCGACGTAAAGCCCCACCTCACGGCTGAGAGCTTCATCAGAACGGATGCCTATCAATGCAAAGCACTGGAAAGCCTCACCGCGCAGCTGAAAGCTTCACCGGAACCGACAAGAAACGCAAAGCCTCGCCGCTCAGTTGAATGCTTAATCAGAAACAACGCCAAGCGACGCAAAGCCTCACAAAGCAATGCTGCGCAGACCTCACATGAAGGACATAAGGTACAACTCCCAGCGGGCCAAACTTGGTCCTGTGCCTTGGCCTGCACTCCATCGAGGTTGGCCTGAACTTGTGTTTTTGACCTGGTCCAGGACGACCGGATTTCTTCAGTTGGTGCTTTGTGCCTTAAGACACTATATTTACTTATAATTGCATATCTCCGGTTCTATTAATTGGATTTTTGTCATTCTGGTATCATTTTATTTATTAAAATGTACTCCATTTTCCTAGATTAGTGTGGAATTTACCTTGTGTTGTGGTTTCACTTTAGCACGGTTTGGGTGCTGCATAACTCCTTTACACATTGCCTCTAAATTAAGCCAGACTGCTTTTGTGCCCAGCTAGCAGAGGATTGAGCACAGGTAATTTGGTAACTTTATGTGGATTACCCTTAAAAGGATTGTGGCTGTTGCTTGAGAAGGGTTTCACTCCTCTCAACCAATAGCCAATTTCTCACAGTATCCAGTTGTGTTGTCCTTTATATTTGAACAACTTTTTTGTTTTCGTACCTTCCTTCCTCGACTGCAACTTGCCAAGCATCTCTCCAGGGTCAGTGGTCTCGGCGGCTTGTGGCCCAAGGGCCTACACCGTCAGGAAATATAAGTTAAGGTACTAATGCTCTAGAGATCTGTGCCTAATTTGAAGGTCATGGTTCGCGGACCGATGGGACCTATTAATCTTCCAACGTTCTGGCTTTAATACAATAAGTAAAGTATAATTATCTTTGCTCATCAGCGCCTTGAGGCCAAATCAGTTGTAGATAAGTACCTTGTGAGTGTAGTTACTACTATGAGTCATTTTCAATAAACAATCTGATCCATATTATTCAGAGCAAAGAATCTTAAGCAAAATGTTTTCATAATGTGTAATGTACAGTGAGGTAGTCCCACACTGCCTAAAATGCATAGAATGCTTTGAAATATCAATCTATACTTTAGTAAATTATCGCTACACCTGCACCCATATTGTATTCTGTCCATTAGTTTGCCAGTCTGCGTTCTACCGTTCAATATGTCCAGTAAAGGTCTTCACAATTTTGAAGAGGTTGCTTAGCAACCGTTCCTGTAATGCTATTATACCTACGCCACGGCCCCGTGCACTTTAGTGTGTGAGTGACAAGAAACTCGCGCAAGCAGAAGCTACAGAGTTGTTTTCCAAATGTTCCGTATTATACAACAAACCGGAGGCATCAAAGTGCTGCGGTCCATGGATTCTAATGCCCTTTTAGCTGTCACGTGAGCAGCCATGGTTTTCAGCTGCAGGTGCATACACCATAGCTGCCAAGGTTTCAGATTGCCATGTGTGACATTTTCATAATTTCAGTGAAATTATGAGTGACATTTCAGCGACTATGAGTGACACTTTCTCGCGAGCAAAAATCATGCAATGTGTAGTCAGTCCTACATACCTGCACGTGTTTGATAATACTTTCTCAAAGGCTGTGCGTTTGTGATAGATATCACTGTACTTTTTAACACTGTCTGATGCGCACAAAGCCTGCATTTAACAACACACAGTTCTCATTTTCGAAAGTGCTCGGGGGTCCAGTTCTGGTGTCACTGTCAGGGATTTTGAATTTGGTATTTTTGTTTTGCTCAGTGTATCAGTATTCAGACTTCACTGCACGACTGCCGACCTGCCATTCACTCTCTCATTATCTTATATCATGACCCGTGGCGCAGCGCGACAAAAGGTGGTTTTACCTAACCCGGCCGCGGCCCGCCGACGACATACAGTCACACACACGACTCACAGTCTCACACACACTGCCTGGCAGCTGAGCGACGACGTGATGACCACCACACCAGACTGTGAGCAGGCTGACTGTCACTGTGCCTCTCAGTCTGGAAATTAAAGTCAAGACACTCTGGGGTCGATTCCGATTCGGGCCGGAAATCTCTCCGACCGAGCCGGACCCGGAGAGATTTCCGACCGAATCGGACCCGTGCAGTCCGACCGAGCGAGTACGATGCGTCCGTATGCTATCGGACTCGAGTCGGTCGGACTCCCATTGAAGTCAATGGGAGCCGGTCGTACAACGCGTACGCGGGCTCCCATTGACTCAATGGGTGCGAGGCGGACAAGGGCGCCCCTACAGCGGGTACGCGGCGAAGCGATTTGCGCCGTACACGCACAGGTAGGGGGACCCATGGGTCCCCCTGTGTGCGACTCGCGCGGCTACGCGTACAGGGGGTCCGACACGGACCCCCAAAGTATGGCTCCGACAGCTCTTTCGAGCCGGAGTGCGCGGCTCGGTCGGACTGCTCGCGGCGCGCATCGTACTTACCCGGCCGGGGAACGTCTCCATTGCGCGGTGCGAGTCGAGTCCGAGCGAGTCGGTCGGTGCGGTTCAAGCCGGGAACGAGTCGGTCGGAGCGGTCGGGACGCCCGGACGAGTCGGTCGGCGACTCGCATCGTACTCGCTCGGCCGGACCCGCGTACGATTCGGTCGGGAAACAGGGCTCCGAATCGGATCCGGTAAAGCCGAATCCGATTCGGAGCCCTACCGGCCGAGATCGGAATCGGCCCCACAGTCTCCAGTCGACGAGCGTAGAACTAGTACTTAAGTACTTACTCAGAGTTGTGAGTTGTTTGTTCTGCGTGCGCCTCGGCCTCCTGCCTCTCGTCGGCCGCCGGCGCCCGCCACCGCACGACATGATGCCTGTGCTGCAGCACTGGTGTGCAGCGCCACTACTGTCCCCGCACGACACGCTGCCGCGCAGCTGTGCGCCCGATGAATTATTATGCAGCCAGCACAGGAGTCTCGAATGCGGCGCTGCTATCATGGTGATCTGGATGAGTGACACTCTGCGAGGAGTCGCGAGTCAGAGAGATCGAGACTCGTCCACCGCCCCAGGCAGCTCCGCTCCGCTTGGCTTCTCACTCCGGCCGCGGCGGGAGCCTCACTTCCTGCTTCCTTGTTCCAGCCTGAGCCAGCCAGGGCGTGAGGTAATCATGGGGGCGCCAGAGGCGAGCCAGTATTAACGCACGACTTCACTAGGGCAGCGCCCCCCACACACACAGGTCAGAGCCGCACCACCACAGCCGCAACGCGCGCTAGCAGCTCTGCACCCTGGTTTATTAGCCAACTTTCAGCGCGTCAGGCAGAGTGCGCAAATGCGTGACAAATGCATTTCAGTGCGGTGATGCGGAACACCACACTGAAATGCGTTAGCGTCACGCCTGATGCGTGACACTTGGCAGGACTGAATACACACCAGGCCCGGTTCTAGCGGGTGGGCCGGGTGGGCCAGGCCCACCCAAACATGAGCCTGGCCCACCCAAACAGGAACCTTGGCCCTCGCAGCGAGGGCTTGAAGGCAGGCGGCAAACGCCATTGGGCTCAAAGTGCTTCAACCCCTCCTCCCACCGTCGTGTGTGTCAGCCCGGCCGAGACAGCTTCCCGGGCGCACACAGACAGACAGTTTTTGAGATTATCGCAGCCGCACCCGAGTACTTCACAGGTCTTTACAAGACCATTTAAATGTTAACGAGGCTTTGTTTATTTTTTCACCCCTTCATCGCCACATTGCGAACGGCGACAAATCCTTTCTTTGACAACGGTAACCTTTCCCTACTGTTCTGCTGCGTGCATATTTCTTTTTCTATGCAGCGCAGGAAAAAAGAAGTTTGTTTATTCCTATTCACCTTTCCTGACCCCTGCAGCTCCTTATCACATCAGGCTGTGACACAAAGTTTGACTAATGGAGTAGGTAAGAATGTGTTACTATTTGTTTTTCTTTTTAAAATCTGCACAGGCCCAGCAGGACACATACTTCGTGTGTGCTTCATTTAAACAGTTTTTATCATTATCATGGCCGATGCAGAACAACAATAACACAATAAAAAATGCCCAGATAACGCTGGTGATTAAAGATCCTGCTGGAGAGCAATAATTTTCTGATAGTAGTTTTTAAATGCAGATGAACTATATTTTATGTGGAAGCTCAGTGGGTTACTGCCTTTGTCACAGAGATCATCGTGTTACTTGTAGTTCAGAAGTTACAATCCTTACATAGGACAGTGACCAATGAACTGTCATCAAAGAGCTGCATACAAACATGAATGGTATAGTTAGAACTTTGCTTTTTTTGTTTTGTGATATAGTTAGAACTTCCTCAGTCTTTCATTATTCTAATGTTGCTAAAATGAGTATGTTTGGGCAGATATACATTTTTATCAGTAAAGCTGACCCCCATGGAATACTCTTTAAATCCTAAGGTTGTGTTTCCCCAGACCAAACCCTCTTAAAATATACTGCCCACCAGTATGGATGACATGTGATTCATACACCTTGTAATCCTCATTGGCTTATGTGACATTCCCTGTAGACTGATTTACATACTTGTATGATTCATTGTCTCTGTATAATGTGTGCGTGGTGTAAAGTACTGACACACACTACACTGATATGAGTAGCGCTATACAACAAATGAAATGCATATGAGAGAGGGGCTACGTAAAGATGAGGGGCACTGTTGGAGGGTGGCAGTGAGGGAATCCGAGGAGGAGGTAGTGGGAGGGGCTATGGAGCGATGAGGGGCACTGTTGGAGGGTGGCAGTGAGGGAATCCGAGGAAGAGGTCATGGGGTGGAGGGGGGAGCTAGGGAGAGATGAGGGCCACTGGTGGAGGGTGGTAGTGAGGGAGTCTGAGGAGGAGGTCATGAGGGGGAGGGGCTACAGAGAGATGAGGGGCACTGGTGGAGGGTGGCAGTGAGGGAATCCGAGGAGGAGGTCATGAGGGGAGGGGCTATGGGGAGATGAGGGGCACTTGTGGCGTGTGGCAGTGAGGGAATCCGAGGAGGAGGTCAATGGGGGGCCATGGAGAGATGAGGGGCACTGTTGGAAGGTGGTAGTAAAGGTATTTACGGAGAAAGAGGTTATTGGTGCGGCGCCAAAAAAGACCTTCGCATCAGCGCTGAAGCCGGCCCTGTCATGGCCTTTCTGTTTTTGTTTATTTAATTAGCAGTCGGGTCATAAGGGCTACTGTGGAACATACTTTAAAGTGCGTGCTAATCATATTTACTGCTATATTCAATGTTTTAAGTTTGAAGGTGATTTTAGTAATGTTTTTACCGGGAAAAATGAAAGTGGAGCCCGGTGGTGCCTGATATGGGGCTGGGGCCCAAGGTCAGCTGTGAGATAAGGTGATAAGGAGAGGAGTAGTGGATAATCAAGCCTGTAAGGGAGTGCGTTGCAGAGTCAGGGGTCAGGTGGAGGTAGTAATGAAGAGGGATTCTCCCTGAAGGCTCGCACAGAGGGAGCCCGAGATGTGTCACTTGCCTGATACTCCCACCTTAGAAACCTCCTCTTCCCATCAAAGGAACATTACATGGAAAAAAAGCACTTTTTGAGAGTGATAATATTTAGAAAGAGATTTGGAAAAGAGTGCGTTTACTGGGCCTTGTAAGACTAAGAAGAGATAAAGGAGGGCCCTGAAGCAGGCCTGCCTAGACATATATGCGACAAATCGAGCCCGCAGTGGCCCACCCAAATGCACCCTTGGCCCACCCAAATAAAAATTCCTGGAGCCGGGCCTGATACACACCAACAGACAGAGCGTGTTTCTTCATGTTAGTTATTTTCTTTTTTTTTTAACACAGTTTTTTGAGATATGTGCATAGAACCCAACACGGCCAGTGTGACCCATAAAACAGTCAGATGCATCAAAAAATTCGATATGCATCAAAAAATATAACAGTCCGGCCGGCCACCCCTCACATGAAGTTCAGAAAAATAAATGGAATACATCACAGTTACAGAACCCATAATCTTGGATAGATCAGTCCGGTACAGTCTCTTTTGGGCCGTGAAATTTCCGAATTTCATCTTCCAGATGCTGGTGATTTTAATAGACCGGTGCTAGTTCGATTCGCCTATTTTCTGCCCATCTCTTCCATATCTTGGGCTGTTTTGGGGGGATACCCTAGCTTTATACGCCGCAATCTCCATGACCACACAGTAGTCCATACCCTTTTTCCAGACCAATCATGACGGAGGGGCTACTGCCTTCTATTCTTTAGCTGTGTTTCATTTAGCGAGCGTCAGTCCCAGGCGTAGGAGGGAGATCTTATATTTATTCCCACCCACATCATCCATAAAATGGAGGAGGGTCAACCGCCGGCAGGGGCGTAACACAGGCCCCTGCAGCTCCAGGGGGCCCCCTCAGCACAGCACTAAGGCAGGACAGCTCCTGATAGAATCCGGAGGGGGGCCCTCCACGTACCTTGCAGGGGGGCCCCCTCAAGTTTCGTTACGCCACCAACCGTGGGCTAAATGGGATTTGCCATGACAGTACCCGGCCCAAGCATGTGACCACTCCCCACCAAAATCTCTCCAGCTCTGGGAGCTCCACACTGTGTGTAAGAATGTGACTTCCTCTACACTGCAGCGGAGACATGCGGGGGTTGCAATCACCTCCATACGTCATACGTGTCAGATAGACCCTGTGGAGGTACTTAAATGGAATTAGCTGGAGCCTTGCTGCAATTACCACTCCTCTGGGGGAACCCAGTATCTCGGTCTAGTCTTCATTTTCTAATGGACCTACATCCGCCTCCCATGCCACGTGTAGAACTCCAAAATTATTTGGTTGGTTAGAGATCAGGGTCTGGTAGACCTTGGCAATTTTAAAGTCACCCAAGTCTCACATAAATAATTTACCTTCTTTCATGTTGGTTATTAAATCACTAAACGGAAGGACAGAATGAGTTCAACACTCATTAAACTCATTAGGAAACTCGTCGTAGCTGTGTGACGTTTGATGGACAGCTCTCAGGAGTTTGCATTCTAAATTAACTAAAGCAGCTTTCCCAGGTTCAAAGGGCACAGCTTATTTACCCCATTCCGTATATCAGCTTCTCGTTTGAAATGCTTTAACCCTGTCTTTAGGTATATCACATATTTCTAGTGGAGCAGCGTCATTTTGGCTTTGTCCTTACACGTCACAAATACGCAAAATAAATGTGCACTTAGCATCTGTTCTTTGTATGGCCTGACTATATTAATGTAAAATATTGCACTTGACATCATTATTGAAGTGCATTCACTGTCGAATTAGAGAATTATATATTCTGTGTCCTAACTTTATTAAATGATACACTCTTTAGAGACTTGATGAAAACTGTCCTCACACTATTAAAATATATTTACCTTAGAAACGACAATGGATTTATGAAATGTATGCACTAATGTTTCCTATTTGCATTTAAATTAATTCTTAGTCACATTTAAAGATATGTACTCAAAGTAATTTTACCTTTATGAAACTTTAACGTGAATCTAATGTACTGACAGTTTTTATTCAGTTGTTTGAATGTGCGCATGCATGTTGCATGTGCACCATTGATTTAATACTTTACGTTATCCTAACTAGGCCTGTATTCCTTTCTGCATAAACTGCTGCTTTCCATTTTCTGCTTGCATGTCTTTTTCCTTGCAGGTACAATCATGTGATTTGTTAATTTGAGAATAAATACAACACTGTACTAGTGATTGAGAGAAAGCTTGAGAAAAGGACCTTTACAAGGAATATGGAGAGCCATAGCGTGAACTGAAGGGCCACAGGTGACCACGGACGATGTCGTTTCCATGTCTGGCCTGGGATATTTCGTTAATGTTGCAGCTTACAACATGAGAATGGAAAGGACAATGAAGCCCCTGATGATGTGAACAGAGGTATGTTACTTTGGAGATTCTGATGGAAATAACTCGTTTTCACACTGTCTGAGGTTGTGCCACTTTCCTTTGAACTTTGAGAGGTTTAGACCACTATGCTTATTCCCTTTGATTCTCTTACTGAGTGTGGCTTAGGCTAACACTCACTTTCGTGACCCAAGAAGACTCTTGACCGAGCTTCTGAAATGCTGATAACTTCTTGCACTTCCCTGCATTTTTCCTAATTCTCTACCTTTCCCTGATTTTTTAGATCCTTTCAGGTTATTGAACCATCCTCCTTAGTTTGGACCTTAACCTAGATGATTTTAGACTTCCCTCATGTATAAATGAGAGAATCAGAAACTCTTCTATGAGCACCAAATTCTCTTATTGATACTGTGTATTGCTGTGACTGAATTTCTTGTTTGTCTCCTGTGGGTGTGCCTAAATTTCTTCAGGAGGTTGGGTTTCCCGGTTGTTATTCTGTATCTTTACAGCATGGTACTAAAATTTGCTCCAACGCTCCGTGTTTTCGCTTTTGCCGCCACCGCCGTTCGGCCGAGGTCTGCGCTGAGCTTGGTTCAGCTCGCTCACCTAAGCCTCCTGCCCTGGTCCCGGACCCTCTGTAATTGCCCCAAGGTGCTTACTCCGGCGGAGGGGCTGGAAGTTGCGCCCCGGCTGCGGCGGCCGTGGCAGGGAGTGGAGGACCGAAGCTCCGCTGCGGGGAAAAACAACGCTCTGATCCCGGATTCCGGCGACCGGTGGAGGCAACTGGAGGCAGCTGAGAGGTGTGCTCGAGGTAACGAGCGGCGGATGCTGGGGGGAAGCGGGGCTGAGGGAGAGAACTGCTTTGCTTCCAGGGCCCTCCCTCCCGAGCCCTTTGACTCTGATTCTGGCTTCTCCTGGCTGAAATCGCCTGGGAAGGTGCGCGACAGTTCCCTGCTCAACTCACCCCCCACTGCTGACTGCAGACTAGCGGGTCATCAGTAGACCTGACGTGGCACCGTGGGTGAGCGGCCACAGCTGCAGCTGCTCTGTTGTGGGGGGCTGTGGGGTCTGTGACTGCAGAAAGCTGAGGGGGTGAGGCTGCGTACCTGCTGAGGGCGTGGTCCCCATTCCTTGGCACTTGAATTTGATGTTGAACTAACAGACTGCTTCCGGGCTCACCGTGGTGGAGGTGGCCAGCTGGGGCAGTAACAAGGAGAAACCAACAGCTCAAAAAGATCACTCCGCCGCCCCATTAGAACCCAGGGCTTTGAATACTTAACAGTGTAAGTCCTAAGGAGGAGTGACAAGTTTGCCGTGGTTCCTCACAGCCACCAACAACCGGGCCCTCCCAACCGCAGGATGACTAAAAAAAAGCCTCCTCAGCGCCAAGAAAATGCTCCAGCAAAGATAACCCCTTCGATTCAAGTATCACCCAGAAATCTAAGGAGCACAAAGAACGCAGCCCCCACCTTAAAGTCCTTCTTAAAGACCCCAATAGCAGGCCTCATAACCCAATTTCTACACAAATGCCCCCCTAATGACGGGAATCCTCCCGTTTTGACTGTCCCACTAGCAAGAGCTGAGGCCAGCAATGGAACGGTGCACCTACTAGGGAGTCTCCCTAACAGTAAAACTCTCGCAACACAAGAGCAATGTACATACATCGGGAGACGCCAGTCCCAATCCTGCCCTAGGCCGTGCCGCTCCCCAGGAAACGAACACAAACTCGCAAGGGACTTACTTGTTGATATTACCGCTCCGACACCAGGAAATTATGAGCAGGTCGTCACAGCCCAAATACATCGCCAACAACAACCTACCCTGCAGTCCCCTGTCCAGCCAAGCCCTTCAGAGTTCTTAGGATTGGGACTAATAAAGACCGAAGTGTCTGAATGTCAACAAAACCTCGGGTACCTATCACCGATATTCTTACAAAATTTGGAAACTAAGATAGAAAGAACATTGGAGCTCACCCCAAAGCTCTTTAGAACGGCCAGGGAAACTCGGCTTTCCCCCCCCACCTTCCCAAAGCCCTCAAAACAGTAGTTTCATCAATGACTCAGGACCAACCCTAATCAGCTAAACAAATCATTCTACGTCAAGGGCATTACTCTGGCAATCGAACAAAATGGAGCTGCAAATCCATCTCCTATCAACCATCGCACAACGCCTAGTGGAACTGAGCAACAAGGTGGACTACATAGAGAACAAGCTTTGTGATAACAAGGATAATCGGCCCTGCAGCTGCTCATGTGCAGCACTCATCGACAAATGGGCAACACTTCCGAAAATTTTAACAGATTTGGTAGCCTCGCTAAAGGTACAAACAGGATGCACCACCTGCCCGCCGAACAACAGTTGTATTACATCTACAACAAAGTGCGTCAACCCTCAAGTTAACCCGTCCATAATTAACTCGGGCAATCCCCCAACGAAACTCGACAACCAAACCTCATTCGCGGCCATAAACTCTTCCATCAGCTCACTGAGACTAAGTCCCAGTCTCCGTACCGTACACTCAGGCAAGGAACTAGAGGGGAAAGCCCTCACACAGAAAAGAAAAGATGAGCCTCTCTCGAGGAGGGCCAAGAAAAAACTAAAGAAACAGGAGAAAAAGGCCAAAGCCTCCAAAAAAGTTACCCTTTCGCTAATATCCCTCAATCAAAAATCACTAGCTAACAACGACAAAACAGGGATCTATCCTATTTTCGCCAAAAAGCTCGCTTCAAGCAATTCAATACTAACAGCATCAATACCAACAGACGCAAAACAAGAGTCTGACAGAATACTACATCCAACTCCCTGAACGGGGGATCATCACAGCCTACTAGGCATGGCAACTGAAATACCACCAATTTCCTCATCAAACACCACGAAGTCAGAGCTCAATAGCCAATTATGCTCGTTCAAGGAACAAGGACCTATCATCGGGGCATTCATTACTCAGGGTCCATCTACCCTCAGAGGACACGGGACGCAACTATCTCGCCATCTCAAAGCCCCACTTTCAGATTAGAGACCTGTCAACGAGACGTCGGCTCAAGCTCCAACCCAAGCACCGCTCAGACAGGATCAAGAGCCCTGCCTAAAGAGAACCAAGTCAGCAAAACAACCCACGAGGTAATCCTCACACCCAGATATCACATCAAGGGCCATCACGACATCCTAAACAGGGGTAATATACTTCGCCTATTTAAGCACATCCCCACTCTGGTTGAAATACAATTGGATGTCCTAGCCTGGGTCAAGTTCCTGAGCCTTCCCAGTGATTCCCATGGGGAATCAACCTCAATAGGGCTGAGTCGTCACACCCGGGTGGGGATAATACCAGAAGAATCATCTTTAATGGCAGAATGGGACATTGACATTGCATTCCCCGTACCAGAGAAATATCCACACGTGCTAACAGTACCCTCGCCAATGAATGAAGTTTACTCAGTCCTAAGGGGGACAGTGAGCAACCACCAAGGGAACATTCCAGCTGTCAAGTCAAAATCTTACAACGATTATAGGATAACAAGCACCTTTGATCACAGGACAGTTTATACCAGTGGGCCAACGCAAACCCCTGGTCACGGAACTTGGACTTGTCTAGAAGGACAGCCACCACGACGGCATCACTAACACCATAAAGGCTGCTTGCCACCTGATTAGCACCAAAATCCCGGGAATTAACACTCAGCTGTCTATTATATCCTGGAACGTAGCTGGCTTAAAAAGACTTCTTGGGTTCAATTCAGTAATTAAATATTTTCAAGAAAACAACATCCTGTGCCTACAAGAGACTTGGGCCACCGACCCCTTAATTCTCCCAGGTTTCTATGAACTTCAGTCCGCAGCCACAAAACGCAATATCTTCGGGAGAGCAGCTGGCGGTCTCTCAATCTTCATCAATCAAGCTCGCAGAATAGAGACAACTTTAATTGTAACTAACACCTTAGATCTGCAAGCGGCACTCATCAGCGGGCTAAAAAGCAACAATAACCCAATTCGCCTTCTGTTAATCAACTGCTATGTCAATCCCGCCTCCCAGCAAAAAAAACAAGCACTAAAAACATTGGCAACAAAAATGAATCATCTTTTAAACAAATATGTCTCACACTACCCAGTTATTGTCGGGGACCTGAACACCCGGGAGTTAGGGAATCCGAAAATCCACCCTCCATCTTATACCGGCGCCGCTCCTCTGCAGCGGCTTTTTCACAATCAAAACTTGGTCTCCACGCACGCTATCAAAACGGCTGCGGATCCTCTCTGGCTCCCTTTCCCCACCTTCAGGGACAAGTCCACAATCGACTATATTTTTATTTCAGATCACTTGGTATCTTACCTTAACAACTTCAAAGTGGTCAATAAGGACGAGAGTGACCACAGGCCGCTGAGGGTAACCCTTTAGTTAAATGGGAAAACCGCAGCACAACTGCAAACATTAGGGGTCTCAACTGGAGAAGAGCACACGAAGTTCTGAGCAGATTAAAATGGACAACAAATCTTGGCCCAAACCTACTGGAGTGGATTACACACAAAGAGTCGAACCCCACAGTCATGTGCACCGTTCCCCCCCCAGAGCACTGGAAAGGAATCCTAGAGGAATTAAAATTTGCCCTGGGGGGGATCTGGAAACACTCAAATGCAGGCCACCTATACTCACCGACTTCCCTCACATATTAAACCAAGGGGACTACATCCAACCAAACGCAGCCTCTTAAAGGCCTTGAAGGCAAGAAGAAAAGGAACCAAAAATCTGCAAACACAGGCAATAACAGCTCTTCGCGCAGAACATAGAAAGAAAGTCTGGGAGATACGATCTAAGAAAATCGAGGCAGAATGGCTGAAAATACTCACCCTCCTCAAAGAAAGGGGACATGTCCAACTTTGGAAATACATTAATCAACACAGTAATACCGGCCAGACAAAAGGGAACGGAGTGGCAGCCGTGGAGTGGGTGAAACATGCAAAGCAGTTATACTCTAACCACCAGAACATGTCCCACACTCACCCACAACAACTTTCCTCAGTAACACACAAGGTGGATAAAACACCTAACATCACAGAGGCCGAGGTAATCACCTTAATCAAAAAAATGAGGACAGACGGTGCTCCAGGACCCAATGGGGTCCCTGCATCAGTGTTTAAAGCCTCACATGTATTCTGGGCAGAACAGCTCACACCACTCTTCAAGTACGCTTACGCTACTTCAACTGTCCCATCGTCATGGAAAGGTTCCATTCTTTTCCCCATTTATAAAAAAAGGGGACAGTACGAAACCAGAAAATAACCGTCTTATTGCTCTATTAGACATTGAAGCGAAAGCGTATGCAAGAATACTACTGAAAGAACTAGAAGCCTGGGCAAAAGACAACAACATCCTTCCCCTCTTTCAATCTGGTTTTAGGCCCGAAAGTTCCACCTTGGATAACATCTTAGTACTGGGTCACCTGTCACATCGAGCGACCCAGCCAGCACAATTACCCCTCTTTTGCTGTTTTGTGGACTACAGTGCAGCATTTGACCGGGTTGATCGAGGGAAGCTGTGGGAAAAACCTGACTCCAGGGGAATCCCCCAACAGTTGCTAAAGGCAATAATCGCATTACATCAGGGGACCTGGGTCCGTATCAAGACCAGCCAAACCACTGTAACAGCCAAGGTGCCGACCAATAACGGCCTGAAACAAGGGTGTGTCCTCGCCCCTCTTCCCTTTAATCTTTACACAGCAGACCTGGGAAAAGCCCTGGAAGGTGCAAGTTTACTAACACCAAGGCTGGGGAAAGTGCGGCTCCAAATCCTTCAGTACGCCGACGACATCGCAATAATGGATCACACATGGACTGGCCTACAGAAAGCTCTAAATGCCCTTCACAGGTATGGCCAAAAGAACAACCTCCTGGCGAACCAGGAGAAGACCAAGATACTTATTTTTGGGAAGTACCACCGAAAGCAAACAGCACGATGGCGCCTAGGCGGTCTGCAAATTATTACATGCACGAGTTATAACTACCTGGGCGTCAGGCTATCGGAAGGGGCAAAACCAACAGCCCAACTGAAACATCTAAGAAGCAAGGGGGCCGGCATTATTTACAGCTTGAGACGCCTAAACCAGCGACTCCACAGTCCAACAGCAGAACCCATCTTGAAGGTTCTAAGAGCAAAACTTGTTCCCTCTCTTAACTATGGACATTTAGCCTTCCCCGGCGCTTTCAACAAGCTTCTCACGAACCTCCAAATCTCCGCCTACAAGAAGGTTCTAGCTCTCCCACGACAGGCCAGGAGAGCTAGAGTAAGGCTGGAGCTGGGACTCATTTGCCCGGATATCACCTGCTCAGGGGACTTATTAAAATATTACATTAGTGCTTTGCGTGCCTGTGCATCCTCACTGAAAGCTCAAATCAAAACAATCTTTGAAGAGGGTGGCTCTCCATGGCAGGCACAGTTGGTAGCAGCTACAAGTCTACTTGAAATAGAAGCTCAAAATCTGCACAATCTGGATATCCCGGCAATAGCCTAGAAAAAGACAGTGAATACACAGGTCAAGAGAATATCCTTCGAAAAGGACCTGTAGAGACTACACCACCAACCTAATCTTTCCGCACTGGACGCCTCTTATATCCTGGGAAAATCTCAGCCTTATTTTGAGCAAGCTCTGACAGTCCTGGCCCAGAAATTAATCACCTACATGAGACTTCTCGCACTGCCCATTGCGGACTTCAATCCATCCTGGGCCCCGCAAGACAATTCAGTCGCCTGTCGTCTTTGTAGTTACCACCGTGAATCTTGGCTTCATCTGCTATGTTGCTGCCCAAAGTTAGCTAGAGAGCGGCACCGCCTGGTACTCCCAATTTGCAGGTCCCAAGGCTCCGGACGATGCAGAGAAGTTTCAGACCTGTGCTTCTCCGCCAATACAACTCAAACTGTGGCCCGACTAGGGAAATTCACAGATGCAATCCGGGCCGCACTGACACAAACTCTTAAGATACAAGATGTAACCAGTCGGCCACCAAGCCAGAGTGACTAGGATTAAACATTATTCAAAACAAAACATCAGTCCCGTGTCTACAATAAACCCAGAGTCCTGCTTCGGCTTGCAGTCATTACAAATCCCAGGCACACAAGGGAACAAAAAAGGTCAAGACCAGAGGATTAAGCAAGTTAATCCAGGTACCAGGTACCTGGCACCGAAACCAGGCAAACTCAGTTGTTTTAAATGGCTAGTCATCAAAATAAACATGAACTTTATCGGGCACAGGGCGCAACTAAAAAGACGCGCAAATTGGGCCCTCAGATGCAGGAGCAACCTCTACGCACCAGCACTTCAGTTCCAGCTTGGACAATTGTTCTTAAGATTTTTAAGTTTTAAGCAAACTCAGTGAGTCTTTTAACTTCTCCATTTTTATAGCATATTGTAATGATAGTATATTGTAATGATTTTAATTAATTGAGCAATAAAGTACAATACATACATACTAAAATTTGTTTATCTTAACCTCACTTCTAACTTGTAATAAACCTTCTTAACTATAGTAACTGATTTCTGGTCCTTATTGTGTAACCATATGGGTTGCACTGTTAATTGGAATTGATTGATTGAAATGCTAACTCCCTTTACCTCTCAGTCGGCGAAGAAAAGGTCCACCAGATAACAATGGTAAGAGGGTTGACCCAGCGCTGCATCATTAGTGTGTTGTCTTACCGTGGGCAACCAGCCTGTGATCTATTATTAAAAACAGCCCAACTCCCAATGCCTTAAAAATTAGGCACTACAACTCCTAGAAAATGGCATACAATTAAGTGCTTTTGTTATTTGTTCAGGAGTTAACAGCTGTTTACACCTTAATATATGAGTTTTGTAGAGCGATAAACATCTTGACGTCCGGCTACTAAAGAGACTTGAGAGAGTCACTAGTTCAAACAAAGGCATAGTGAGAGGAGGTAAAGTCCAAGCTCATGTGAAGTGAGGCATTTCTTGGGTACTTACTTTCAGATTGTGGGACAAGCAACTAAGTGAAAGGCCCGACTCGGAAGCTGGTTCACTGAGTCCACCAGTGGGGACCTGACTGACAAAGAGTTTGGAAGTAGTCAGCAGGATCTGCATTGATTTGGAGAGGTCTGCTAGGCTGATATCCTCACAGGTTTTGTCCATAACTTTGGCACCACAGAGGCTCTTCCAAAAAAGACAAGCGTTGATGGGGCTGGGGTCCAAAACAGTTGCGGGCCTCTTCTAGCTTTCTGATCCATGAAGCAGCTCATAATTAGAAACTCATAATGAAGTGAAAGTGAAACCACTGTATTAGCCGCATTAAGTAGGAGCAAGTCAGGCTTTCTGTTTTATTATTAAAACATGTAACAGGAGGACGAGACCCAAAAAGCGTGAACCTGGGCAAAGAGGCCCGGCTGCCCTGCTCTTGTAACTACTCCACTTCCACAGAACAGTTTAACTCTATCAGAGCCCTTCTTGTCAGTCTACTTCTGAGAGGACTGTTGTGTTTATATTGTGCTGGTACGTGGTTTTGAAATGACTGACATTTTCATTGGCTATGCAATATCTGCTTCAGCTAGCACACATATTATTCCCAGTATATAAATATCCAAGCAGAGTTTTAAATATAAAGTATTAAGTAAAAGATAAGACTGTATTTTAATTTATATATTAATTTAGTTTGCTGAGTAAATTGACATTTAAAAAAATCTTCTAACTGCTTATTTATCGCACTCTCATGCCTACACACAGTTATCAGGGTATGCACTAGTAGGATGAATTCCAAAACTATTGCCTAGCACAACGTCTACTGTTTGTTTGATCTTGTAGGGAAATTTCGATACGTGATGTAGTTCTCTTTGCCTTTCACAAAGCTCCAGAGGGCCTTGGGCAAGAAGCATGCTGTCTTACTTGCCCTTGCCAGCAGGGGCCATTCATTCTGGGAACTACCAGATGCAAGGGTTGGGAGAAGAAGTGACAATGAAAGATTGAATAGGGATATCTGTGGGCAGAAGCGAGCAGAGGTACATGGACATTTGCTGTTTGGCGACTGCTCAACAGGGCTTTACGGTAGAAAATGCTAACCAAGAATGTGTTCTGTCACCTCTGCCTTCCATGTAAACTCCTCCCTTTATCAATGACACTCTACTGCACGTCTCGCATAATTGTAGCATACCTCTCCAAGACTGACTGTTCCTCTGGGGTTTGTGGTGTCCTTTAAGAAGTGACAATCGGATATGAAGACATTCTGGTAGTAACGGCTGCGTGACCCCGACTCTTTTATATGCCGGTCATTCACTCCTGATCTCCAAGGCACCCAATGGCCTGCAGGCACAACTCTCAGCCTTGGGATGATACTGTTAAACAAACAAAGACTATTACTCAAAAAACTAAAATCATTACTTTCAAGACAAAAGTCAAAGAAAGAAATCATTCTTCATTGATAACACAAAATTGGAAGACGTTGATTGCTTTAAGTATGTGGGAGTAACAATCAGTAGGAATTTTGAATGGATTGTCCACATCCAAACTAGTACAGAAAAAGCAGAGGCTGCAGCCAATGTCATCTTGAGAATGGTACATAACCACATCTACAAAATTTACCAAGCAAAAAAAGCAAGCCAAATTTCATATGGCACCAAGCTATGGGATCTAGATAAGGTCCCAAGCTGTTTAGGCTATTTTGAGAGGAAATTCTGGAAACCACTACTTAAACTGCAATTGAGTTTCCTCACAATCGCCTTGGAATCCGAAGTCGACTATCTCTCAACTGAACCTAGCTGCCAGGTTTCTCTTATAAAATATAGATTGAAGAGATTGAAAACACCAGGTATTAACTTCCTATACTGAGCCTATAAAAAACACTTTTCAATGAGGTGAAATCATCATTTGTAAAGCAAAGGGGAAAAGAAACCACGAGGCTTGGTCTGACATTGCCACCTGCACCCTCCAACCTGGAGCTTTTGTAAAAAACAGAAGATAAATTCAGTCATCAACATACCATCTTCTAGCCTACGGATGGAACAGAAACTCAAAGCTCTTGAAAAACTCACTCCAAGGAATCACGCTTGCATGTATGAGCTTTCAAGGAGCATAAAACAATATCTCATTCTCCCACCAACCCATAGACAAAGGAGAGTCTTTGCTTTAGCAAGAAGGGAATGCTTGCTGCTAATTGACACCCGGAACAAATGAAATCCTGTGATCTAGGAAATATTCCTGTGAGGATCAATGGAGGAGAAGCTGGACCTTGGGATGAAACTTTCTAAAATTAAAGCTCTGGCTTACCCTGAGAGAGTCAACAGAAACCTGAAAACAGTGGCTGACTGCACTATGAGCTATCTTCCCAAATAAGGCACCTGAACTACTGAATTATATGCTTTTTATTTTAATTACATATCCACTGCTTCTTGTGTGAAAGGCAGTTATGTTTTTGCATTGTTGGCCGAAAGCACATTTAATTCAATTTCAATAAAAATTTCAGATATGAAGTCCTTTAACTAGCTACATGTCATGCGGAGGTTTGAATTCAAAATTCTCTGCATTGTTCTCAATACACTGCATGGCTGCCCTCTGCCTATCTCAGATATGTGATACTTCCATGATCCTATCAAGATGCTTATGGTCATCTTCCCAAATTGACTCTTGCTTCAGCTGGTGAGATATAAATGCTTTGCAGTAGATCCCTGCATTTAGGCGAGTCCATCTCTTGCCTATCCACCATGATATGGTCTTACGGAAGTAAAGTAAATCTATAAATAATAATATTCTGAGATGCATATCCTCAGGGCTCGTCCCTGAGCCCCACACTTTTTAATGTATACTTGGCCCCCTTGGCAGAAATCGTAGCCTCCTTCGGAATCCACCTCGTCACTTACGCTGACGATACCCAGCTAATTGTGGCACTGAACCAGACTGAACAATCCCCTATGAATCTGTGTTCTTGCCTTAAGGAAATTGCCCGCTGGATGAGTTAATCTCACCTGAAACTCAACGGTGACAAAACTGAGCTCATGCTTTTGGGCAACCAAGCAAGCTTTGATCCAAACACCCTGTGGCCGATCTGCATGGGCTCTGCCCCAACGCCTAAAAAAGAGATAAAAAGCTTGGGCATCTGGCTTGACCACGATTTGTCATTCCGAGTTCATTCTAGGAGAACGGCCGCCGCTTGCTACGGTCTGCTCAGAACCACCCGGAAAATACTTCCCCTCCTACCAAGTCCCTCAAGAAAGCTCCTGATCCAGACGCTCATCCTTTCCAGACTGGACTACGGTAACGCTCTCTATTTGGGCGCACCTAACTCAGCCATTGCCAAATTGCAAGTGGTCCAGAACTCGGCAGCTAGTCTCATTACGGGCATAAATAACCGCTGCTCTGCAAAGTCAGCTATCCGTTCTCTTCACTGGCTCCCGGTAAAGGAGAGAATCCAGTTTAAAGCCCTCTGCATTGCGCATAAAGGTCTGCAAGGCAGAGGTCCTCCCATCATTAAGCATTTGGTCAAACCATATAAGGCCACGCGCTGCCTCCGCTCTGACGCGCTCTACCTGGCGGAGGTCCCCAAAATCAAGAGAGCCAGAACAGGCGGCCGCCTCTTCTCCCATAATGCCCCCAGGCTCTGGAACTCCATGCCACTCCCGATCCGCAAGGAAGTCAACCACCGGACATTTCGGAAACATCTGAAAACTTGGCTATTCCCATGACTCCACCAATCCTCCTAGTCACCTCCGCAGCGCTGGGATCCCTCTGGGTAGCCATGCGCTATACAAGAGCCCGTTTCAAATTTTTCATATGTTCTAAACTCTACATAAATGTTTGCAGTATGCATGCTCAACATAAGTAAGTAACTAACTGACTCACTAACTAAATAAATAATATGAATAACTAGAGAGATTGGGACCAGCCAGATTGTGATGCATTGCTCTTTTCCTTAGGAGAGCATAATAAGAGTAGGGACTCTTCAACAGGAATTGCTTCTCTTTCCGGGGGTTCTCACTAACAAGCACCTCTTTGTGCCTTCCACTGTCTTGAGTTGGGAATTCTACATAGGGAGTCAAAAAGCAGAACACATTCCCTGCATGAGTCGGAGTTCAAGATCACTCACGTGGTTATTCTGTTTTCCAAAGGTGAGCTTCACAAAGCTAGGGAATCCGACTCCAGGAGCTTCCCCCATGGACCTCAACTACTGCTCTTTCTATGACTACTGACTGTTTTCCTTGCATCGGCTTCACCTCTGCAACGGGATTTTAGGGTTTTAAAGAAACAGTGTTCAGTAACCCAAACCAAACAAAAATGTATGTAAAACTACTTTTCTGGAAAAGCGTAGACCAACAAGGAAGATGAGGAGCTATTTAAATATTAAGTAAAAGCCGATTTCCGAAAGAAGTATAGAGGTCAATATCAGATGATGCTTACAGCGATGCCTGCGCGTTTTTACCTAGAGTGTCCTACAGAGATTGTGGCTGCAATCAGCCTGTGTGAATAACCAAACATATAATTCTGAAGGACCGCTGGTAATGAGTGTCCGAGAGTCAAACCTAAAATGCTATTTATTCTTTGGTCTCCCCAAAATGACCCTTTTTGGTCAAGTCACATAGGTTAGACTCCTCTCCTTTCTGTGGAATCAACCTGTCCCTTCTCAACAAAAACTCCCCTTCCAGGCAGACATCATCCTTGACAATCCAGAGCTCCCCATCCTTGAACAACAAGTATATTTCTATATGACACAAAACTCACCAATAGATTTGTGTAGGATCCACATCTTCCAACACCTTTACCGGGGCCTGATGTACCAAACACTTTTGTGTTTGCAAAACCCATGATTCGCAAAATCATAGCGCTTGCGAATGCAAAACTGTTATGTCCAATGTGCTAAACCCTTTCTGGAGTCAGAAAAGCCTTCTGACTTGCAAAACAGGTTTTGTGATCCATTCCGAATTGCAGTTAGGAGGAGCATAAAAACGACATCCCCATCTAATTGTGATTCGGAATGGTATGCATCAAGGTGGTCACAAATCATTGATTAGTTACTGACACTCCAAAGGGAGTGGTAACTGATTTGCATGTGATTTGCATGTGATCTAAATCATGTCGGTCGACCATGAGATCATCATCTTAAAATACACCTTTTAAAGAAGCAATAGTTCGATTAAAGCTCATGGTCTAATTTTAAAATAAAAATATTCCCATTTGAGAATGCAAACACAGGGATGGTGGTCTGCTTTTCCTTGCATTCCACCATCCCAATGTTGGTAGCAAGTAACAGGGGTTTAAAAATAGAATTAATATTCATTAGGCAGGTCATTCTGCAACTCCCTGTGACTGGATATTTGGCAATGCCATCAATTGGTACAAAATCAGAGACTGGTAGCAAAAAGTCAGTGTGCATTTTGCACCCACTTTTTCAACCTGTCTCTTTGTACATCAGACCCTACTTCCCTTCACTATTATATGTGGTAAAAACACCATCTCCTCATTCACATTATCCTAGCTAGTCTGTTCGTCTGCATGCAACAGCAAAAGACTTTGCAGACAAGTTCCTAACTCCAGGAACATATTCCACTTTTGTGGAGACCCACAAACATTACATTTTACACATCAATTTGGGAACTTGCCAAGCCTTGTACAGATGTAAAACAAAATGATAAGTTTGAATAAATGGTTCAACGGACGCAAGCATGAATAATTGGCCAAATGGGTCTTTTGTGCTGGGATGATGGAGTGTTAACTTTGAGTCAAAAGAGAAGCCTACAACGTGATCAATCCATCCAGTGAGGGGGCGATCCTGCTGTTTGAAAGTATTAACCTCCAGGCTTCAAAAGCTGTTCCACCCATTCCTGTTGCAAAAAGTTGATTCTCAATAGTAGAGCGACTGACTTTCATAGTAGCAGAAATTCAATTTTTGAGACAGTGACCAAAAGTCTCTAAAGAAAACCCAAAGGATAGGGACCTCCAGCTTAGTAATTAATAGTGACACCCACTGTCAGAGAATACTTCATGCAGCGGCTCCATACACATCATAAATTAGTGTTGGCAAAATTGATTCCTAGGGAGCTCTATCAGACCTGGACCACAAGAAATAGGTGAACACATTGAGTGCAATTCAGTTCAATCAGAAAGAAAGGAAGAAACAAACCTGAAAGGCGTGGGCTTCAAGTTAATGATCATGGTCCATGTGTCGCTTAAACACTATCATCTAGACCAGCTAACAATACTTTTATTGGCCCAGACCAATGACTCGAAATAGGATTTGAAATATCATTGTTTTTCCCTGTACAAACCAGAAACCAAACACTAATGCCCATTGTTCCTTTCTAACATGATTTTACGACAGCACCAATGGCACACATGCACAATATATTTTTTTAAAACTCTTTTTATTGGTACTTATATGATGATAGTAAAACATGGAGTATACATACCAGTACTACATTCTGTTTTACAATTAACATTCTGTTCACTTTGCATTTGACTTTAGTCATAAGGGATAAGAAGAAGGAAGAGAATGAAAAAAGAACCTATTATTTCGCATTGTCTATATTACAGTCCTCGGTAAGTCGGCCAGGCCCCCAGATTTTCTTCCCTTTTTTGGGGCACCCTCTGCTCTTATATATCACTTCTGCTTGCCAACACCAATCTAGATCTTTAACCCACTCATCCAATGTCGGAACAGTGACTGCCCCCCATTTCCTTGCCACATTCCTTTTCGCTACTGCCGTTGCCAATGCCAACCATTGCTTTATGTGTTTCGGCCAGTCCTCATTTCCGGAGGTTGCCAGCAGGAACCACTTGGGCTCCAATGGGACGTTGAAGCCAACAACTGTCGCCATGATGTCAGCAATGGTCCGCCAGTATGCCTGCAGGATCGGGCAGTCCCATATAAGATGGTAAAAGGTACCTTCTAACCCACATCCCCTGTGGCACCGTGTATGTTCACATCTCCCTATTCGGTGCAGCACAGTCCTAGGGTAGTATACCCTGTGCACCACTTTCAACTGTATAAGCCTGAATCGTGCACGTATTGCGGCTTCCCTCTGGCTCTGGAGCACCTCCATCCATTCCTCTTCTTCCAAGGGACCTACATCTTGCTCCCAAGTTGCTCTCAGAGTGCCCAGAGTGTCTGGGGCATTGTTTGTTATTTTTTTTATAAAAAAGGTAAACTGTTTTTTCCTGCAGGTGCTCTGTCAGGATCCTATCTTCCAGAGATGAGGAGACCTCCAGTGCGTCGCCCTCTCTTAAGTGGTTCCTCAAGGCGTGGCCTAGTTGGAGGTATCTGAGCATTCCCCAAGTCATATTCTGTTTGCAAGACAGTTAACGTAATGTATGCCCCCCCTCTCCATATGTTTCCCAGCATCACTAGTCCCAACAGGTCCCATTTGGTAAAACCCCCTAAGTCGCTTACTTCCCTCAAACAATCTCCCACCCAAAGGGGTGTCATCCATGTGAATTTGTCCTCCCATCCCAAATACTTTGTCGCTGCTTTCCATGCTTTGACTGCTGTCTTCATGTGGTGTGGGACCGTTTTATCTACATGTTTGGTGTACAGTATTGCCCTTGGACCCTTCTCACCCATCTCTTCCCTGTCGACCCTGTACGCCGGGTCTGATCTGTCCTCGAACATCCACCCATTAACGTTCACCAATTGGGCCACCCAATAATAACTACAGATATCGGGTACCGCTAGACCTCCATCATAAATTCCTCTATGAAGTTTACTCAGCGCTGTTCGCGGGGCTGCCCCACTCCACAGCAGTGTGCGAAGTTCTGAGTTAACCCGTTTGAATAACGAGGGAGGTACCTCATAAGGGGTATTTTGCAGTGCGTATAACAATCTGGGGAGAGCCATCATTTCAAACATAGCAGCCCGTCCCATCATGGTCAGGGGGAGGGCCCCCCAGTACTTAATGTCTGATATGAGTCTGTCTAATTGTCGGCCCACATTTTTTTGGTGGAATTCTTGAGCGTCTCTCGTGATGTGGATACCAAGATATTTAAAACCTTTTTCTTCTATGGGCACGGTACATCTGGACGTAAGGACGGGTACCCCTCCCGCCAGGGGGTATAACAGTGATTTGTCCCATTTAATACAGTACCCAGAGTATTCCCCATATATACGAAAGATCTGCAGTATTCTGTCTACAGACTGTCTCAGTTTTTTAACATACAGGAGGATGTCATCCGCATAGAGTGAGATTCTATCTTCCCACTCCCTCCCTATCGGTATCCCCCATATCAGCGGGTCCTGCCTCACCCACGCCACCAGTGGCTCCAGTGCCAATGCGAACAAAATTGGGGACAGTGGGCATCCCTGTCTAGTTCCCCTTCTCAGGGCAAACACACGGGACACCGTAGCGTTAACACGCACCCTGGCCAGTGGTTGGTCGTAGAGAAGCTTGACCCAGTTCATGAATCTAGGGCCCATTCCCAGACGCTCAAGGACTGTGAAAAGATAAGTCCACTCTACACTATCAAAGGCCATTTTGGTGTCTAGGGATAGAAGAGCTGATTGTCCGTCTTGGCTTTTTTCCGTCGTATGGAGTATACCGAACAGTCTGCGGAGATTCAGTCTGGTGCTCCAATGGGGCATAAACCCAGACTGGTCCGGGTGTATTAGGGTGGTAATCACGCCGGACAGACGCATAGCCAGGAGTTTGGCCAACACTGTGACCTCATAGTTGAGTAATGAGATTGGCCTGTATGACCCACACTCCGTTGGTGGTTTGCCAACTTTCGGTATTACAGTTATGACAGCCGTCCTTTGATCCACGGGCAATCATTTATCCTTCTGTACTTGTTCAAACATATTCAATAAATGCTCCGCTGTTATGTCCAACATAGTTTTGTACATTTCTACCGAGAGGCCATTCAGCCCAGTGGCTTTCCCTGATTGTAGTGACTGGGACGCCGTCTTGATTTCATCAGCAGTGAGGTCCCCTTCTAACACCTCTCTGTCCTCCTGCGTAAGCCTCGGTAACGAAATGTCATGCAAGAAGTCTGCACAGTCCTCCACCCTGTGTGTTGAGCGGGATGTGTAGATTCCCTCATAGTAGTTAGCGAATTCTTCCAATATCTCGGCCCCGGTGTCATATTTTTTTCTCCCGTCGCCTACCAGCCCAGGAACCCGTCCCCTACTCGTCCGACTCTTATCCAACCAGGCCAGAAGCTTACTTGCCTTATCCCCTACTTCATATAGTTTGTGTTGTGTGGCTAGCGCCTGCGTCCTGGCACTGTTCTCTAGCAAGTCTCGTAATTCTTTTTGCCTCACCTGTAGACGTAGCCTATCAGTCCTTGCCTGGGGAACTGTGCCTGACGCCCCGCCCTCCAGTTGTACTATTTCATTTTCTAGGGCAATACATTGAATGTTTTTTTCCTTCCTGAGGGCTCCAATTTTCTCCAGGGCGCTGCCTCTGATAACTGTTTTAAATGCGTCCCAAAGGGTCACCAGAGAGGCAACCTTACCCTCATTGTCTGTGAAATAATGTTCTGCCTCCTGCCTCATGTTGTCCACGAAGTCCTCTTCCTTGAGGAACCACGGGTCCACCTGTTGCGGTAACGTGTGGTCTCTCACTGGGCCCGCTAGCGAAGCCTCGACAGCAGAATGATCCGACACCCCACGTGCTACATGCTTAGCATCTATGAATTCTCCTAGCCCAGGGCACTGTGTGATTAGGTAGTCAAGTCTGGACAGCCTGCCCACCGCGGCGGACAGGTGGGTATATTGCTTCGTATCTGGGTGTTGGTATCTCCAAATGTCACCCAAACCCATTGCGTCAAGGAAACCCCCCAATTGACCCCTCTGCCTAGTGGTGCTTGTCCCAGGGGGGCCCCCTCCAGCAACGTCTAGTTCTGATGATATGATGTCATTCATGTCACCGCCCAGAATCAGTCTGCCCTCTGGCAATTGGATCAATAACGAACCTAGCGCCTCTAGTGTGGCTGCTTGTAAGCCCGGGGGGGGGGAGTATACTGCACAGATATTAAGTCTTATCCCCTCACATGTCCCACTTACTGCTGCGTACCGACCAAGGGGCTCAGTTCAGGTCCTATTCGGTATGACGGGAAAGGCCTTCCCAATTAAAACTCCCACTCTCCGGAAGCTGGAGGTGTAGCCGGTGTGTGTTATTAGAGTATAGCCATACCTATCAAGAGCTTTACAGTAATTGCCTTTGAGGTGCGTTTCCTGCAAGAGAACCACATCTGGTAGATGCCTCTTAATAAATTATAAGACTGTTGACCTTTTAAGTTTACCGTTGAGTCCATTAACATTCCATGACCAGACCTTCAGTAAGGACTGTGTGCGTTTTCGGTTACTCATTTGTAGTGGGGCTCTAGTCCCGTGCCCCGGTCGGGGTGGGCCGCATCAGTATCGCAGACTTCCGATCACTCCCTTTGACTTTAACTGTTGTGTCGTACCTAACTAATAACTTCCCCACCCCAACATCCCTCCCCCACCCGCAACCCTGCTTTTAAGGTTATGAAGACCCCAACTCTCTAACACGCAGAGCGCCTGTCGCCCTTTACCTAGCATAACAGTTCTAACTAAAGAATAATAATATGGGGGGTGTTCAGCTCAACCTGACCCAATTTGCAAGCTCTCTTATATCCCCTCCCGACCAAGCCCAAACTTTGTTATTAGCCTTTTGAGTCTCAGCGGGGTTAGTATGGCCAATGTTCCAATCGGGCCAGAGTCAATGTCTCAATGTTCCGCCCGTTTCGTTGGGGTATATATGAGTGGCAGAGTCAAATCGCTCCTCTTACCTCCGCCCCGGCATCACCCCTTCACTCCAACGCCACGGCTGACCCTCAGGTCCCGGAGATGTGGCCTGCCGGTCTCCGCCAGATCCGGAATCTTTGTCTCCTTTGGCTCGCCCTCCTCTACGATATGTGTCCTTGCCAGGGCCTCGGCCGACCGTGTGCCAGCCCTCCAGCCACTCCCAAGCTTCCTCCGGCGTCGTGAAGTGCCATGTCTTCCCTTCAGCCATTACGCGCAGCTTGGCAGGGAAAAGCATCATGTACTTAAGATCTTTGGACCTTAGTTCTTTTTTCACTGGTTCAAAGCTTCGCCTTTGCCCCTGAACCTGCAAGGTAAAGTCAGGGAAGAACCTTATGCAGGTGTTTTAATATTGTAGGTCTCCTTTCGATCTCGCAGCTTGCAATATAACATCCCTGTCGCGATGGCTGAATATTTTAGCTATGATTGTGCGTGGCGGAGCCCCAGGCCTGGGGGGCAGAACCTGTGCTCTATGCGCCCTTTTGACAGAGAAGAATTGTGATAAACGGCGGGGTTGCAATTTATTAACTATGAGGTCTTCGATGAACAGGTCAACACTGGGTCCCTCCGCCCCTTCCAGGACCCCGACCACTCATATATTATTTCTTCTTGCCCGTCCTTCTTGGTCCTCAAGCCACGCCGCCATGTGTACTGTCTGCTGCCTTAGTTGGTGCACCTGTTCTTCCAGCCGCTTTGTTTTGGATTGGAGTTGGGTGATATGGGTCTCCGCCGTTGACACCTTCTCACTTAATTTGGAGAGGTCTGCCCTTATCAAGGTGACCTCCGTGGACACCGAGTCTATTTTTGGCTCTTGGGAGCCCTTGACATCTCGGATCGTGGCCATTATGGCAGCCAGTGAAGGTTCTTCCGCCCCTCCTTCATCTTCCAGATTTGATGGGGGATTCATAAAGGCGTAATTGTCAAGTTTATTGGCTTGGATGGGTCCCGCCCCTCTGGGTTTGCCCATTCTTACTTTGTCTGCCACCAGAGTGTTGTATGTGGATCTATTTGCTTGACACGTGGTGAGTGCTTCGTAAATGGGAGACTTCCATTGCCCCCATTATTATATGTCCCACTAGTATTTTCGGTGGTTCACTTATGTTGCCCTGGTCCGGCAGGAGGTCCAAGTCCCTTTAATCCGCAATGATCTCTGCGTTCTTCACCCTTCCGACCTCCAGATGAGTTAGTTTAAGCGAGGGAGATGGCTCGGCGGATCTGGAGAGCCTGCCGCCCCCAGGCCCGCTGGCAGCTTCAGCCCCGAACCAGGTATTATGCATCCTTTGTTTGTATCAGCTCCTGCACTCTGCAGCCCTTCCTCCTGTTCTATGAGAGGATGGTATGATGATGTCACTCTCTGGGATATTTTTGGTGCCAGCCGGTCTTTTCTGTCAGGCCCCTGTCTTTTTTTTTATCACCACTCCAGGCCCTCGTTCCACTATGCTGTTCGGCCGTCAGGCCCGCTTATTGCTATAACACCGGAGGCCTCCCGGTTCGACTCCTCTGTCAGGGACCGGCTCTCCGCTCCGGTGAGAGTCAATGAAAGGGGGGCCGTTTCCCCCCACTGTGTCCCAGGCCCACCGCACAGGTTGTTTCACTGCTCCGGCATCTCGGCGCCTGCCAGCAGCGATCCAGCAACAGATGCGGCCTCACCTCTCTGCTACGATCAGCGCGCGGGATCTTGAGTGGGCGCCTCCGCCGCTCCACCAGACGGGCTCTGATTATCCTGCCTATCACCCACTATCTGGCCGCGGGACTTCCCTCCAACCACCGATCAGCTGGCACGTTTCACAGCCGGATTTCTACCGGTCCGAGCCCTGCCACGTTGTTTGGCCGCTAGGCCCGCCCACGTTACAGCTCCGGAGGCCTCCCGGCTCACCTTCCTCGTCTGGGTCTGGCCCTCTGTTACGGTGCGGATCCAGGCAGGAGTCGTTCACTTACATCAAACCACGAGCCCGGGGTTGCAAGTGAATGTATCCGTTGCTCCACCGGGCACTGATTCCACCGGTCCGGCCGATAACACCACTCTTTGGCCGCGATATTTCTTGCTTATCGCTGACCAGCCGGCATGCACTGCTTCCGGACATCAGTAACAGCTCTCCACGGCCCTCGCGGCCGCCGCCCACCGCGCATACAGCTGGCCTCTGTCGCTGTGTTCCGTTTTCAAGCGACGACACCTGGCGCGGGGCTACTGACTGCGTTTTTTTGTTGGTGGCCACTAATTCTTGGCATTAGGATGAGGCTGAAGTACGGATTTAGGCCGGATTACTGGGGCTTGGTCTGGAGCTCCGTTAGGCTGCGGCCATCTTGGTCGGTGGCTAAACCACGCCCGACACATGCATTAATATTGACGCAAATAACCAGACAAATAGTGACAAAGTGATAGCATTGTCACACTTTCCTTCACTCAACAGTATACAGCACATTCGGCAGTCAATTTACCTTCCATGCTTCTCTTCTGAAACTGCCATGATGTAACTGTATTAGCTTCTTAATTAGAGTATATGACATAAAAACAAATATCATGTTAACACTGGTGAATAAAAAACAATGTGTGATATGCTAATTAAAGAAGATCAGACATATTGTCATGTGTGCACCATTATTTCTAATGGGTACGGTCTATATGACCTCTGACTGCGACATAATGAATAGAATTATGGATGAGTAACTGAGTTGCGGAGATATTTTTCACCAAGGAGGTCTGATTGACATCAAATAGACAACAAGAGCACATTTAGAGTTGTCTGTGATGTCATTAAGACACATAAGTGAAAAACATTCCTGTAACTCACAGCTACCATTTACAATTTTATGTCCTGTATGGCCCCCAAAATCATCTGCCCTGCTAATAACTGCTAAGCTGATGCAAAGAAGTAATGGGGGAGCCATGCACAAATGTCCTCTCCTAAATATGGAAAAAGTACCTTACCTGCCATCCTTGACCAACCCCCACCACCATCCCTGCCTTTATTTCCCCTTCTGCAGCTGTTTTTTTTCTTCCAGTTTTATATAGTGCAAACTCAACCCAAAGATATTGGAGCAGTTTACATGAGCATCAATTGCATTATATAAGGTTACATTCATTTTTTTGGGGGGTGTTCAGCTTTTTTTTTTAATGCACGGTGAGATTAAGTGATTTGCCCAGAATCAGAGGACCTTGAACCGACGCCGAAACTCAAACCTGGTTCCTCAGTTCCAAAGTCAGCAGGTCTTGCCTTAACACCACATCCACGTCTTTCACTTAAAATGGACAAGCAATGGGGCACTGACTGGCTCTCATAGAGCCCTGCCAGCCTGGCATGACATAGTAACAATGGGCAACCAGTTTTTTTACCAACTATTGCTGCCTCATAGCAGCGAATTACCAGATTTAGAATCTGGTGTAAATGATGGAGATTTACTATGGAAACCATGCATAACATACAGAAGTATAGATGGGTAACCGTGAATTAGAGGAATGTTTTTCACTGAGGGGTTCCGAGTGACATCAGATAGACAAAGAGAGCGAAGCTTGAGCTGTCTATGATGTCACTCAGAACCCCGAGGTGAAAAACATCCCCGTAATTCACATTTTACCCATCTATAATTTTATGTTATGTATAGCCTCAAAATCATCTTCTCCTACTTTCAACTGCTACATGGGACAGAGGAGTAGTGAGTCATACATAGCACATCCTCTCCTCCCTGTCCCAAATGTAAAAAAACACAAAACCTTACCTACAGTACCTAACCAAGCCCGACCACCTTCCTAGCCTTCCTTTCCCCTTCTGCAGCTGTGCTTTCTGTTTTCATTCAAAGCAGACAAGCAGAACTGCGCTGACAGGCTCTCTGGAGGGCATGTCATTCTAGCCTGCAAGGCCTTTATGACATCACAACAATGGGTAACAAGTTTTGTTATCAACTGACTACGTCGATATAAATAAATAAACGATAGAGGCTCTCTATGAGAGCCATACATAACAAATGTTTCAAAAATGTGACTCCTTTTCCTGTGTGTATGGCAGTACATTGGCACATACAAAGTTGCACTGCTATGCTTATACCTTGATACTGGCTATTGCTATTTAAGATATAGATGGAATATTTGCCTATATTCCTGGTATATAAAAATTATGAGGCATATTTACAAGCCCCTATCGGCAAAGGAACGTCACTTTTAGTGACATTCCTCTGGCGATATGAGCTTAACCTTATTACAAGGCAGCATTAAGCCACTTAATGTGGCTTAGCGCTGCCTTGTAAATAGGGCACCATTTCACGCTATACTTAGTGTGAAAGAGGCTGGCAATGGGTGTTGTGGTGGGCGTTCCACTGCATCACCCATTGATTTTGACGCTGCCCTATATTTACAAGGTTGGCGTAAATATGGGGCAGCGCCAAAATTAACACCAGGGAATACCTAGTCTTACCCTGGCGAAACGAGGAGAAATGCTTTATTTCTCCTCTTTTTTGCTGTTTCTATGTGTGCTGCTTTGTGCAGCACACACAGAAACAGCAAAACGCCATTGATTGTTTATGTGCCAGGAAGGTGTCCCTTCCTGCAGATAAACAATCATTTAAAAAAAATTAAGTTTTGCAACTTTTATGTGTGCTGCTTTAAGCAGCACAAATAGAAGTTTCAAAACGCCATTTCAGATTGCTTATGTGCAGGAAGGGACATCTTCCTGCACATAAACAGTCATTCCCCTCAACACAGGCACCCTTGCACTATGATGCAAGGGAGCCTGTGTTGGCACCAGGCAGATGAAGTTATCGCCAGCGCAGAGGGAAACGCAAGGCTGCACCATATTCTTGTAAATACGGTGCAGCCCTGCGTTTCAGAAGGAGGCTAATGCTGCGCTCAGCTACTTCCTTGTAAACATGCCCCTATGTTTGATACTATTAGCCATTAGTGATCTGCAGTTCTGCCTTTATCCCTGTTCAGTATATAGAACAAACATATTGATTGATGGTCTGGAGGAAAAGAGAATCCGCCAGTTGTGAACTAAACATGCTTCATAAGCATCTGTATGGAATCTCAAATTCCCCTCAAATGGGGCCGAACTTTTCGTCATGATTTCTGCTC
This sequence comes from Calotriton arnoldi, assembly GCA_963921515.1. Taxonomy (NCBI): domain Eukaryota; kingdom Metazoa; phylum Chordata; class Amphibia; order Caudata; family Salamandridae; genus Calotriton; species Calotriton arnoldi. The sequence goes on from CAWUFW010015322.1 coordinate 220,859, forward strand.
CACAACTAGGCTTTCTCCACTGATGCCAATTCCTCAAGTTCCTGTATCCAGTCATCTACTGGACATGATCTGGTGGGTTTCTAGAATGTCAGAGTCCCTCTATTGAGCGCAAGTAATGCAGATAGCAGAGATTCAGTACGACGACATTCTAGTTTTTGACAACCTACAGGATGATCTAGTAAAATAAGCCTTGGTGTACATTGAGGTCAACAATCCAATTCATTGTACGTTTCCAAATGACATGAAAAAATGTGTCCCTCTGTTTACCACATGCCCAACAAAAATCCTTCTCCTGAAGGTATCCATTATATAACTGAACCGGTGTGGTACCAGAATATCGTAATCCGAATTTCAAATGGGACAACATTTTTGTAAACAATATTTAGCACATGACATTTAGGTCAGAAAACATTTGTGACCCCCATATCCTGACATAAAATCAACCAGTGATTAGTATTTTTCAAAAAGTAATTTCTGCAATAGTAATTTAACCCTACGTGAAGAGTATAATGAATACACATCTTCAAATTAAAGCAGTGAGTTACAATTATTTTTCTGCTCAGTGTGCTACCCATGCCAACATATTCCTAATTTCACTCTCGAAATTCAAGGGCTTCTTCCATAATTTATAGAATTTGGAACTTGGCACTTTTTCTAAGATAGTCTGGAGACAGAGTGCTGGATCACAAACCATTTTTGACTGGGGATATATCTTGTCCTACGTGGTAAGATGAGGCAATGTTTGCTGCATATACCTTTTACCACTGTATTACGAAAGCAGGTTTCGAGGGGTGGTAATGTGTGACAAGTAATGTATGTGCTTATTTGTTGTGTGTCATTTTGTTGTGGGATGTTGTATTCTGTTGTTTTTGTACTGTTGTATTTTTGTGCGGCATTGATGCGATATGATGTTGTTTTATTGTACTGTGGTTATGTTGCATTCTATTTTAATTGTTTTGTTGTACCCTGTTATGTTTTAATTGTGCTGTTATGTTGCTTTCTGTGTGCTATTGTGTTATAATATGTTGTTTACTATACATATGTCAGCCAATGTGGCTATATTTCCAGTCAAAAGCAACACATGCCTTTAAAGTTCTTGTGATAGGCAACCACTTACCAGTGACTAAGGTGGTAAAATAGTGGTGCACCAGATGTTTAACTATTTAAGAAAACAACCCACAACTGTGATGGAGACAGTCAGCCAGAACACAAAACATGTTTGACTGACACTACTTAATTTCCTTGGTTGTAAGTTAAAGCAGTGCTTGCTCCAAACGTTTGATATAACAGGACAATGGAGGTGGCAATGTGTGACAAGAGCCTATGTGTACATTTGTTATGTGGCAATCTGTTGTGATGGTGAAGTGTTCTGTTGTTTTTTTGTGCTGCTGTGTTTCTGTGCTGAAATATTGCAATGTGTTATTGTTGTGTTATACTGCAATTATTCTAAGGCATTCTGTTTTGACAGTTTTGCCATGATGTGCCCTGTTATACTTTAATTGCGTTGTTATCAGTGTTCCCTGTAAGGTGCGCGTCTGCGCGCGCAAGCACCCAATCTTTTCCCAGCGCTCAGACACTACTTCTAAGCGCACCTCACTCCCACGCCACTGCCTGGATTATGAGACAGCAGTGGCGGCTCCTCCGCTAAGGCAGAAGAACGGCACCCAACTGCTCAAAAGGAGAACTAAAATGATAATAATGTATTGTTATTATCATTTTATTTTTCCTATTGAGTCAGTGGTTTGCGGGGCGGGGCTGGCCACATCAGGTAGAGGAGTGATTTACACTCATTAAGTGCGCATGACTGCTTGGCTGGCTCTCTCGAGCCAGCCAAACAGTCCTGTGCAATTCGCATCTTCCCCACCAGGCTTGCTTTACACAGCCTGGTGAGGAACATGCAAAGCCTCCCATTCCCGTCTGAGCGCTGATCCACGGCGCTCAGACCAATCACAACGCTGCATTGCAGCGTTGTGATTGGCCATGGAGAGCCTGGGAGCCCAAGTGCTTCCTGCTGCCGGCGGAGACAGGAAGAAGAGGATGGAAGAAGGAGACGGCGGCCGGCCGGCCCTGGTTGGTGTTTTTTTATTTTCTTCATTCACCCCCCACGTTCCCGCTCCCCACACCCATCCGGTAGCAGCCGCTACTGTGTGGGAGTATGAAACCGTTCATCAAAGCTGCATTTAAAACCACAAGCCTTGCGAAAAAACGGTAATTCCTCGCAGCAGAGCAGCACACGCATTGGCAGCTGTGCAGAGGAGCAGATTACCGAAGAGGGCATCAGGACATTGCAGCAGGTATGTGTTCTTAGAGACCTCAGAGTTTCAGAAGGGTCACGGAGTTCAGAGCGGGTGGGTCCTATATATGCTGCTTGCTCTGTTTTTATCCAGGTTGGCAGGCGGCAGTCCAGGAAAGTCACTTTTACAGACTTCTAATTACTGCTAATCGCCTCTTATCTTGCCTGGGGATGCTCGCAGGCTTGGTTGTTTTAACAGGGCAGGGTGTCTTTTAATTTTGTAACAAATGTGTCATCTTTTTTACCATTACTTTTCGGTCTTTCTTTACTTTAATTATTAGCCTGAGTTTATTACTGCAGCTCTAGAACATAGCTTTCCATTAATATTTCTTATTATGTATTGTTCTAAGGCTGTGTTAGTGATCCCTGACTAACAGTTAAAGTAAACACAGGAAGAATGTTACAGGCCTTTGCATACCAATGACTGGAATTTTTCTCTTGGATAGCAGGCAAACTTAACAGATGTTTTAAGATGAATTATCTGCCTTTGTTTCTTTAAGAATTACTCGGGGTTCATTAACGCAGCTCTAGAACACATTCAAATGTGCTTTCCCCTTATTTTTCTTCTTATTGTTCTAGGGCTATGTTAATAATCCCTGACTAATAATTAAAGTAAACACAAACAGAAAGCTAATGTTCCAAATGATGAGACAATTTTATATACAGTCCTATTTAAGTATTGTCAGGGCCTTTGCAAACAAAAGGCCATATTTTTCCCCAAGAAAGATGACAAACCTATGTGTTAACTGTCTCCTTCCCCTGTAACTGGTGTTTTTTAGGGTCGAGCCTGTTTTAGCATGTGCTAGCACATGCGTATTGCTTGCGAGATGCTGTTGCATTTAGAAAAGGGCTTGGAGCTCGCCCGTGGCTTATCATTTGTTTGCTTGTCTGGCACTCTTCTTTACAGCCTAAAAATTGGTCATGGCTGGCACAACATCATTTTCATTCCTGTCCGTGGAGCAGGGACCAAGCACTGATTGATTCAACTTAATCAGTGCCCATCCGCTGCTCCCGACGTGATTGAGGTACTATTTTGTTATTTTTAACTTCTACTGCCCTATGAAAAGACTGGCAAAAACATGCTCAGCTGTACAAACAACATTTCAAGGTTGTATTTTCTGTATTTCTATAGTTAAATTTTGTTTTATTTTGCCAAGTCTTCTTTTCTCACTTTTCGCTCATGTTTTGTATTGTTTTTGCTCGAGGGCGCTGTTCTCAAAAGATGACTATTATCTTGTTCTAAATATTCCAAAGCAACATAATTTCTTTCTTATGTGTAATTTTCAAAATTATGCTTCAACACATAATTGTGCAATACGCCCCAATCCACCCCACCCCACTCCAATCCAAACCACTCACACCAATCCACTCCAATCCTCCCAACCCACCCCACTCTGCCCCACTCCAATCCAAAATAATCTGCCCCACTCCAATCCAGAATAATCTGCCCACTCCAATCCAAAATAATCTGCCCCACTCCAGTCCAGTCCACCCCACTCCAGTCCAATCCATCACATCCACCCTAGTTAAATCCATTCCACCCCAATCCAATCCACCATCCACCTCAGTCCAATCCACCGCACCCCACAATCGAAAAGAATCTGACACACTCCAATACAGCAATCCACAACAATCTGCCCCACCCCAATCCTAAACAATCTTCTCCACCCTAATCAAAAACAATCCGCCCCACTCCAATCCAAGACTGTATGCCCCACCCCAATCCAAAATAATCTGCTCCACTCCAATCCAGAAAAATCTGCCCCACTCCAATCCAAAATAATATGCCTCACTCCAGTCCAGTCCTGTCTACCCCGCTCCAGTACAATCCACCACAATCCACAATACTTAAATCCAGTTCCACTCCAATCCAATCCGCCCCACTCCAAAAAATCCATTCCACCCCAATCCAATCCACCATCCATCTCAGTCCAATCCACCGCACCCCACAATCCAAAAAAACCTGCCCCACTCCAATACAGGAATCCACAACAATCTGCCCCACCTACCTCAATCAAAAACAATCTGCCACACCACAATCAAAAACAATCTGCCCCACTCCAATACAAGACTGTCTGCCCCACCCCAATCCAAAACTATCTGCCCCACTCTAATCCAAAACTATCTGCCCCACTCCAATCCAAAACTATCTGGCCCACTTAAATCTGCCCTACTCCAATCCAAATCAATCTGCCTCTCCCCAAAACAATCAGCCCCACTCCAATCCAATCCACCACACTACAATCCTCTCAACTCACCCTACTTCAATCTGCCCAACTTCAATCTAAAACAATCTGCCCCACTCCAATCTAATCCACCCCACTCCAATCTAATCCACCCCACTCCAATCCAGTCCACCCCACTCCAATTCAGTCCACCTAACCCATATCCACCCCACTCTGCCCCACTCCGATTTGCTCCATTCCAATCCTCCCCATTCCAATCCAATCCAACCCACCCCACTCCAGTCCAATCCACCCTACTTCCTAGTCCACTCCAATCCAATCCACCCCACTCCGAAAAATCCATTCCACCCCAATCCAATCCACCATCCACCTCAGTCCAATCCAATCCGCCCCACACCAATCCAATCTGCCCCACACCAATCCAATCCACGCCAAACTAATACAATCCACCCCACACTTATCCAATCCACCCCACACCAATCCAACCCATCCCACCCCACACCAATCCAATCCACCCCACCCAATCCAGTCCATCGCAAACCAATCCACCTCACTCGAACCAATCCACTGCACTCAAACCAATCCACTGCACTCCACTCTAATCCACCCTACTCTACTCCAATTCACCTACTCCACTCTAGTCCAATCCACCCCACCCTAGTCCAACCGAATCACTGACAAAATATCGAAGGTCAAAAAATCGACCTACAAAAATATCGCAACAAAAATATCGATGTCAATAATATCGACATCCTATCTACAACATGGTAAGTACAAAAATATCGGGAAAAAATATCGATGTCAAAAATATCGTTATCAAAAATATCGTTTTTTTGTGTTAAAAATAATATGTAAAATAAACTAAATAATACTTATAATTAAAATAAACAGTTAAAAATATTTGATAATATTTAAAATTAATAAGTAACATATATAATTAAATAAAACATTAATTAAACATATACATATAATATATAATATATATACTTACTTAATAATAAGTTTGAATAATTATTTTAATAAATTATAAATTATTAAAAAATATTATAAATTACAAATACATCTATACACATAAAACAATAACATAAATAAAAATTAAATAATTATGTATAACAAATTAAAAAAATTAAATTTACTTTTAATATTTTTAAAATTAATTATATACTATATTAACTAAAATAATACAAAAAATATTAAATAGTGTAGGGAATAAAACTACTATTACAACTCCCCAAAAAACAACACTAAGAAAAATGTTGGATAGCGTAGGGGTAAAAATGACTATTCCCACTCCAGAGAGTGCAACAGTAGAGAAAGTGTTGGATAGCGTAGGGGTAAAAATTACTATTCCAACTCCAGTGAGTGCAACAGTAGGGAAAGTGTTGGATAGCGTAAGGGTAAAAATTACTATTCCAACTCCAGAGAGTGCAACAGTAGGGAAAGTGTTGGATAGCGTAGGGGTAGAAATTACTATTCCCACTCCAGGGAGTGCAACAGTAGAGAAAGTGTTGGATAGCGTAGGGGTAAAAATTACAATTCCCACTCCAGAGAGTGCAACAGTAGGGAAAGTGTTGGATAGCGAAGGGGTAGAAATTACTATTCCCACTCCAGGGAGTGCAACAGTAGGGAAAGTGTTGGATAGCGTAGGGGTAAAAATTACTATTCCCACTCCAGGGAGTGCAACAGTAGGGAAAGTGTTGGATAGCGTAGGGGTAAAAATTACTATTCCAACTCCAGAGAGTGCAACAGTAGGGAAAGTGTTGGATAGCGTAGGAGTAGAAATTACTATTCTCACTCCAGAGAGTGCAACAGTAGGGAAAGTGTTGGATAGCGTAGAAGTGACAAATAACATACTTATAAATAAATAAATTTTTAAAATAATTAATGAATTATTAAATAACTCTAAACTATTTACCAATACCAATAAATATTTATTAAAAACATAATTACTAATAGAAAATTTATTAACAATAAATTAATAATAAATACCAATAAATAATAATTAATAAATATTAATTACTAAATAATAAATATTGAACAATAACATATTTTTAATAACAAAAAACATATACATTATTAAAACTTAATTACCAATTAACTAATATTGAACAATTAAATGCTTTTTTATACCAATAATAATAATTAAACATTAATTATCAATTAATAAATAATTCTTAATATATTAATTAAATGTATCAATAAATAATATTTAATAATATTTAATTACCAATTAATGATAAAACAACAATAAATTAATTTTTAGAACCAAAAATTGTAATTTAAAAAAATTACCTATTAATAATTAATATCCAATAAATTAATTATCAATACCCAAAAATAAATTTAATAATTACTTAATTAGATTTCAATTACTTCCAAAAGTATTCCCCTATAAACGCACAACACACTCCAATGATAAAATACACTTAACATAATGATCAATTAATCAAAATTAATAACTAATTAATAAAAATTAATTACCAATTAATAATTGATTACCAATTATCAATTAATTAACAATAATATAATTATCAATACCAATTAATTAAAATAAATTATAAATTAATTGCATTTAAATTACATGATGATTAATTAATCAATTAATAAAAATTAATCACCAATCAATTAAAATTAATTACCAATTATTGATTAATTAACAATTATATAATTATCAATAACAATTAATTAAAATAAATTATAACAATTACATTTAAATTACATGATAATCAAGTAATCAATTAATAAAAATTAATAACCAATTAATAAAAATTAATTGCCAATTATTAATTAATTAACAATAATATAATTATCAATACCAATTAATTAAAATAAATTATAACTTAATTACAATAAAATTACTTCCCACCCTATTCCCCTATAAACCCACAACCCGCTACAGAATTTAAACGCAAAAAATAATTAAAATTAATTTATAATTCCTAAAAATTAATAATTAATTTAGGGGCCCATTACGATACCCGGCGTAAATAACACCGCCAGGCATGGAAGCGGCAAAAATCCGCCCGCACACACCGCCTGAACACCGACCACACCATTACGATTACACAAACCGAATACCGCCATCGGCGGAAAAGCACACAAAATACCGCCCGCCAACGTCCGAGTCGGAGACAAACCACCCGCCACGGACGGAAACACGCACGACAACACAAAACCGCCCGCCCTCACGGCCGACACACCGCACGTGAAATTACGATCGCACCGACATGAGCGCGGAAAAACCACAAATATACCGCCCGCCAGCGCAAACAACGCCGATGAGAATCGACACGGCAGAAGCCATGGCGCCCACGTACCTGCACAGAAACCATCCGCACACAAAACCAATAGCACACAACATGGCCAACAAGTCCACACAGCAAGGCACGCACAAATACACAAGCACAGTACATATCCCGAAAACACCCCCGGACAAACAAAAAATACAAAGGCCAGAACCCCAGACACAACACACCTGAAAACAACAGACCATGAGGACACACCCACATAGGTGAGTACAAAAGCAGCACTCCCACAGACCACAACCCCTTGCTACATTGCAAACCAGAGAGGAGAGGAGAGGACACAGTGACACAGCAAGGACAGCAGCACACCACAGAAACGCACACATCACAACCACCACCACCACCACCACCACCAAACACCGGCACCACAAACCCCCTGCACATTACACAACACACACCGCACCAGCACCACAAACACCATGGCACCACAAAGAATGCCCAAGTTCACGCCCATTGAGCTGACGGTCATGGTCGACGAGATCATCAAGGTGCACCCACAAATCTATGGGAACATGGTCCAACACACACCACTAGCCACCAGAAACAGAATGTGGAACCGGATCGTAGACCAGGTCAATGCAGTCGGGACCCTGCCCAGGAACAGAGTCGAAATTAACAAACGGTGGAATGACGTCAAGAGCCTGGTCAAGAAGAAGGAGGGCAAAAACAGAGAGCTGGCTGCCGTCACTGGCGGAGGGAATCCCGCGCTCTTCAAGACCTTCAAAGCGTGGGAGGAGAAGGTGCGAGTCATCATACATCCCGAGATCCTCGCCGGATTAGCAGGGGAGTGGAGGCTGGTAAGTACAAACTAATGTATACCAGCACACCGCTATGTACTCACATGCACTACCACCATGCCACAGCTCCCAGGGACAAACACCCCCATGTCCAGCACACAATACACGACACACACATGCAACAGACACCACCACACACAGCCCAAACAGAACAACTGTAAGATGCGTGGGGACATGTGTACATTCAGCCAGCCACGTAACCACCAACAGGTCCCCAAATATGCCAGAAGCGCCACAACGAGCACCCACCACACCCATGTGTCCGCCACAGCTGCACACACCGACAAGTAACAGGTAAGTTGCAGGAACACAAAGTGCAGTGGGTGGGACGGTGGACAGCCCAAGTACAACACACACCAGGCCCCTAGTCCCACAGCACAGCAAGGAGGAGCATCCCCCACACCCCACAGCCACGTGTCAGCCACCGCAGTGCACAACGACAGCCGAAAGGCAGACATCACGGTCCACAGCAATCGGTGTCAGTGGGTGTCCAGCCACCCCCACGACCCACAACACCCCCCACCCCCACAGACCTGCAACATGGAGCACCCCCGCTTAGAGCCATGTGGCATCCAGTACAGTGCACGCACGAACAACCTGCAGGTGGGAAACTGGACAGGGCTGGATTACTGGAGGCATGAGGACCGGCACACGACCAACACATGGGACATGTCACGTAGCAGACGGAAACGCAGCACCGCCCACCGTCACGAACAAGTGAACAATGTGCACACGGACATGAACAACAGACTCACACCCCACATGACCCATCACAGACATAGCAACACCCAAGGAGCCACGTCTGCATACACAAGCCACACTGAAAATAGTACCACACGGCAGCCACTGTGCAACTCATCACACACAACCGAAACACCATTGAAGTCCTGTCCATGTAGCCCCTACTGCCTGTCAACCACACACCCCACAACTACGCCTATGTAAGACAAACAACACTATACGCAACAGAGCGGAACAACAGAAATGCACACGAACACCACTGAACCCATCAAACACACAGACACACCATGCACATACAACATACCATCCATCCCATCCGTCAGCCCCAGTCTCATGAAAGGCATGTCATCCGCACAGCTGCCACACATACAGCAGTCACGCTAAGATACATGCCCATGACCAACCATGTGCCAGAAGTCAATGAAGCGCACGACACACTGTGAGCAACAACACAAAACATGGGCCACACCCCCCACGAGCACTGCAGTGATGCACATGGCACAGGGCAGCACGCACACCAAGGAGATGGGACAACTGCAATACGTTGGCTTTCACACACAACCATCACTCACTCATAACGATGCGTCCAATGCCATGTCCAGTAATCACAACAGACAGCAAATATGCAGGCCATGTCAAGCATGCACACACCTCAAACCATGCACTGTCATGCTGCCACAACACATGTCACGTTCGGCACCCATGGCTCACAGCATGTACCCCAAAAGCATATCCCCTCCCAAATGCGAATCTGGGGCATGGCCCCCATGTTGCCATATGCGTTCCTAAGCGTTCCATTTGAACCCCAAAAGCATATTCCCTCCCAAATGCGAATCTGGGGCATGGCCCCCATGTTGCCATATGCGTTCCTAAGCGTTCCATTTGAACCCCAAAAGCATATTCCCTCCCAAATGCGAATCTGGGGCATGGCCCCCATGTTGCCATATGCGTTCCTAAGCATTCCATTTGAACCCCAAAAGCAAAGTACAAACCAGACCCAGGATGGGCCAGGAGCCCGCATACACCAGAGTCACAATGAGTAGGGGCACAGCAACACATCCATCGGCATGGCCAATCCGTCCCATGCCACATGTGCACAGCACACAGTCCCATTGCCAAGCACACACAACTACAAATGCCACAGCCACACACACGCCTCCGGGAAACCCATGTACGAGATTGCACGAACTGCCAATGTCAGACGACAAATACATACTTCGCCAGGTGCAACACAATAACAAATCTCATTCTCTCCACAGGTGACGAACTGCCGGATGCTGGGGATGGAGACAGCAGCCAGCACAGCCAGCCCACAAGCCCCCAACGAGGACACACGGATGTGGAGGATCTCACCTCCTCTTCGGACACGGACCACCAAGCAGGCCCATCTGGTGTGGCAGGGCCCAGCCGCTCCCCAGGACCCCTCCTACCCACCAACCCATCATCCAGGGCTGCTGAACAGTCCCAGCCCCCTGCTGCCACTGTCGTTGCGGCCACACCCACGGTCATTGCGGCCACACCCACGGTCATTGCGGCCACTACCACTGCCGCAACCGCCACCATCGCCGCACCGACCACCACTGCCGCCACCACCACCACGTCTTCGCTGGCACCAGCCCCAGCGCAGGTGGTGGCCCGGCCGACTGGATCCACCCTGGGAGCCACAGCGAGGACCGTGGTGAGCAATGTGGCTAGTGGGCAGGCCGGTGGCAGCAGGACTGGTAGGAGGAGCAGGGTCAGGGAAACGCCAGCCTCCCTGGGAGCCATGCCCTGCCTCAAATGGCCAGAGTCCTTGGGGCCTATGAGGAGGCCCAAGAACAATGGGTCAGGTCTGCTTCAGACACGCGGGAGGTGCTGGGGGTGCTGAGGTCCATGGACTCCCGTATAGGTCAACTCGTGGACCTCATGGGCCAGCTGGTGGTGGCGGTGAGGACACGGCCAGGGATAGCAGCTCCCCCTCCGCCACCACCTGCCGGGGCGCAGGGTCGAGCAGCAGTGTCCAGTTCCCCTGCGTCCACAGCCAGTGAGCACACCTCAACCACCAGCATGTCGCAAGCAGGCACCCCCTCGCAAACGTGGAAGGGGCCGTCCGAAGAGGAAACAGATCTCCCGGGAGGACTTCGCACGCTCCAGTCGCAAGTGAGGCAGCCAGCCAGCCTTCCGCCAGCCTTCCTTGACCAGCCACTGCATTGACTTGGACTACAATCCCACTCCACACAGCCATCTGGATGGCATGTGTGTGTTGGACTATGGACATAGAACCAGTGGGTACACCCTGAGCATCACGCAGCCATGACCGACAGCTCATTGTCACTGCACGCACCACTTTTGTCATCACCTTACACACAATCACATGTCACAGTTTGTAATAAATGCACCTTTTTCACTAACTGCTGTTTGTGCCCTGTGTTTTATTTGTACGGAATACAACGGCCACCTTGGGCGGAAAGGCACCTGATGCGTGGCATGGCAATGGAATCCGGAGGGCCTGTAGGGACCTAGGGGTGGGAGACAGAACAGGAGCACATTCAATGAGTGTGTCACACACCCATCACACAGTACATGTCAACAACTACAAGCAATGTACACACATCGCACAGAGCAATAGGGCACAATGCCACAGTCACCAACAGTGGCATACTACCCTGGCCATGGAGCGTTGACACACAGCACGTAGTGAACAAACGGCCACCCTGACACAGCACACACACACCTGCACAGATACAGCCACATCAGCCGTCGTACATGGACACTCACCGTCAAGTGAAGTAGCGGGCGATGAGCTGCTGCCGCACATTCCCAGCTTCCTCCTCTCCGCTGTCCTCCTCACTCGAGCTGTCCTGGTCTGCGGGCTGGGGCCCTGGTTGATCTCCGTCATCCACAATGAGGGGGATCTGCTTCCGAATGGCCAGATTGTGCAGCATGCAGCACGCCACCACTATCTGGCACACCTTCTGTGGGGAGTACGCCAGTGCACCCTCGGTGCGGTCCAGGCACCTGAACCTGGACTTGAGGAGGCCAAAGGTACGCTCGACCACACGTCTGGTCCTCCCATGTGCCTCATTGTATCGATCGTCTGCTGGGGTGCGAGGATTCCTCAATGGACTGAGCAGCCATGCCCCATTCGGGTACGCAGAGTCACCTGGGTGTGAGGGACACAGAGAACCGTTGCTATTCCAACTGGACAGGGGACAGCATCGCACAACCAGCACGCTACACCACTCCACATACTCACCGACAATACAGCCACGATCCTGTTGCAGATTGGCCATCAGTCGTGGCAAGATGCTGTTGCGCATTATGTGTGCGTCATGGGCCGAGCCTGGGAACTTTGCACACACGTGGGTGATCACCATGTCCGCAAGGCACACCACTTGCACATTCAGGGAGTGCGTGTGCTTCCTGTTGCGGTACAGGTGCTCAGTGACCTGTGGTGGAACAAGGCCAACATGTGTGCAGTCAATGGCTCCAACGACGTGTGGGATTCTGCCAAGGGCATAGAATGCACCCTTCACTGCCGCCAATTCACGAGCCCTGGGGAAGCGGATGTACCTGTTTCGGTACAGCATCATGGCTGCCAGTACATCCCTCAGCACCTTGCTGAACATGGGCTGGGACATCCCTCCTCCACTGCCCACTGTGTGCTGGAATGACCCAGTGGCGAAGAAATGCATGGCGGCCATCACCTTAGCCGTGGGGGTGACAGCAGTCGGATACACCCTGCGGGGACGGAGATGGGGTTCTAACATGGCACACAGTCGATGCAGGGTTGGCCTGTCCAGCCGAAACTTCCTAATAACCTCTGTATCGTCCATGTCCACCAGCAATTGGTATGGGCGGTCAATGTTCGGTCTCCGCCTAGGAAAATTGCAGAGGACACATGTCAAAGCAACACAACACATAGCAATTTCGCATACACATCACTGACATGACTGAGCAAGCACATGAGCCACAGCCCAGCTGTCAAGCTGGGACGGCACGGCCACAATACACTTACACAGGTCTCCCAACAATGGCAATGGCTAGTGAGACATACCACTGCCATGTGCATGCACATGGGGATCTAGGCCCCAATGACTTGCGGGGCATGCTGATGGGGACTGACTGCATATTCGTCAAGCGGCAACGCCACGGCAACATGAGTGTCTGCTGAGCATGGAACTGCTTCCGAGGCTGGATGAGTATGGCACACGACGACGACGATGTGGGCACAGGCTGAGCGGCCAAAACAAGTGGGACCTGTGGCACGAGGGGATATGAGACAGTAGTAGGTGTCAGCACTGCACCCTATGTACAGCACTGTACGGATCACACCTCCCGAAACATTGACAGGTGTCCACATTGACAGCCCCATGCCAAGACGGCTGTGTGCTTGCAGTCACACGTCACAGGTGAGAGGTTACATTGCACGTGCCAGGTGGCAGACGTACATAGTGGGAGCTGGCATGTGTGTGCATGTGTCTCCTGTTCAGGATCCACCAGATGGGCGCTGACTCTGTACTGACCATTGGACACAGCATGTTCCGTGGAAGGCTTGTGTGTGTGGGATGGTGGCACTGGATGTGCCTCCGTTGGGTGGGGGGCCATGCACAGGGCGGGTACGTCGATGATTGCGCATTGTTGGTCACGGTGGGTGCACCAACCAAGATGTGTTGCCCTGTGTTCAATTCCTATGTCCGCATGATGCTGGACTGTGGATGTGGGCAGACTACACATTGGTCGATGTGCTGTCTATATGCATGTGCCTTCACACCAGGCACAGCTGCCCCTGCACATGTGACCCCTGCTGGACTCGCTGCTGGGTCTGTGGAGCTGATGCACCTTCTGTGCGTGGGGCGGACAGCTCTCCTCACTTCCCTCATTGCGCATGTCATGTCTTTGCCGCAGGTGACATGGATCATGGAGAGCCCACATGTACGCGTGGGTAGGCTACACATGATTGTTCACTGGTCGCCACCCCCAGTCAGTGTTTCGAATGGGAAGGTTGTCGTGCTGGTGGTATGTTCGATGTGGCGGATGGGCGGGCCTAGGTGCGGGCTTACATTCCGGACATGGGGGGTAGTTGGATTGGCGACTAGTTGCAGTACACACGGGACACGTCTCTTCCTTTCCACATCTGGGTCATCCCTTGTACTAACTGACAGTGATACAGTCATCTTCGCCCCAGCCCTCATGTCCTCCCCTCGCCCCCCAATATGCATGCTCACCTGCGAGGCTAGCGCTTGCACAGGCAGCCCCAAGCTCGCACCAGAGAGGGCAAGGAGTGTATGTGTGGGTCCAGTTGCACGAGTGGGCTGTCTCAGGGTATGATGTGTGGCGGGACGCCGTCCACCTGCGTGGTGCCCCAAATGGAGACCCGGCCTGCATGGACTATGCATCACAGTCTTCGCCTTCCGGATCCGCCACCTGCGACACCCAGTGGCTGTGGCTGCCCTTGCGGCCAGGCCGCGTCCGTCTGTGGCTGATGGCCCACACATTCACTCTTTGGCCTCTCTGGGGAGGGCTCAGGGGTGGTGGCGCACGCGCTTGCACTTAGTCGCAATGGCATGTGGCGTGGTTGGTATGATGGGCAATGGATGGGATGGTGCGAGCCACCTCCCGTGACGTCAGTGCTGCTCGTGCTGTGGTGCATCCCCCTACACTTCCATTTGACTTTTTGCCATGCTAGACGTTGAGGTT
Organism: Calotriton arnoldi; assembly: GCA_963921515.1. Lineage (NCBI taxonomy): Eukaryota > Metazoa > Chordata > Amphibia > Caudata > Salamandridae > Calotriton > Calotriton arnoldi. The sequence goes on from CAWUFW010015322.1 coordinate 235,860, forward strand.
CTATTGCCTGCGTGATATGACCAGGAGGAGCGCGAGGAGACCTCTCACACACCATGCTCCACTGCCATCCCGTGCCCTGTATCGCCTGTGCGGATTGACTATGTTGGGGTTACACCTGGTCGACTGGGGCTGTGTGTGCCTTGTCAAGGGGCATGGCGGGCGCACAACAGGATCCAGCTTGTCCACAGAGGGTGGGCTGAGGTGCGCCTGGTACCGCTTTGTACGTGTGCCCGGCTGCTGTGCACACACGTGTTCACTCCCCCCGACAGGTGTCCTCTCACAATGCCCAGGGAAGCAGTGGTGTACTGTTCATGACCCCTCCCAACACGGCGTGCTCCAACTTGGCATGTGCGCATCTACCCGTCGCACCCACCCACCTGAGCACTGCGTCCATACGACTTCACACGACACATGTGTGTCTTCCACAGTTGTGCTACTCATTTGCGTTGACATCCAATACCAGTGGACTACATGGTCATGTCACGATTGCCGTGTACTTCACATACTCTCATCCTCTCTCATTCGTACTTGTGAAATGAGTCAGCGGAGACAGTTTTGGTTTCAAACATTATATTGAGTCTTCTGTCCTCTGTGATGCAGTATAGTGGACACTACTGGCAGCGGAATACATGTTGAGGATATACTGAGCATGATTGCAAATGGGATAGGGTGTGGCGTTACATGTGATTGGCTGTTGCATGTGGGATGTGGGCTTCAGAGTGACATCTGCTTGGCCAAGGCTGTGCTAATGTACATTTACGTATAGCTGCGGAGCTGCGGACTTTGACACAGACGGTATACATGTAGCCTACCAGACCGCTTGGCATCATGGGCACAGTCCATCTCAGTTCCATGTGACAGGTTTGCTGCGGTTGTTCCTCATGCACGCGTGCATGTGAGATGACATCAGGGCATGTGCTTGCGTGCATGCAGCGGCGTGCCACTTGTTGTTGCACTGTGGTGGTTACTGGACATGTCACAGTCACTGGGGTCGTGTTGTTGTTGTATGCACTTGTCGTCCATGCAAAGGTCCTGGTATAGGATTCCCGGGGCGGGGGTGGGAGGGGTGCAGCACCCACAGACTCCAGGCGACCTATTCATGTCCACTGAGCGGTGTGTGTGTCCATGGGCGCTGGATCCATGTCGTGTCCTGGTTGTTCGTGCAGTTCCGTCCATGTGGGTGCGATACACAGAGCCCATGCCACTGCCTCCCACGATGCATGCGGTGTTCCTGGATGTGATGGGGAACAGTGTGCATGTCCCGGTCATATCCGATGTCATGGCGATGTCGTTGATGGTGTGGTTACAGTTGCCGGTCGTTTGGTATGGCTGTTGTGGTGGTGACTGGCCAGTCCGTGCGGAAGCTAAGCATGGGTGCGGGGTTGGACATCATAGGTCACTCGGGGAACCTGCGTTGTGGTCCGACGTATTTACAGGTTGTCAGGTATGCGATGCCGTCCAGCAGGGCTTCCATGTCATTGGTGGTGTACATGTTTGCCAGCCAATGAAGCGGATGGTGGCTGTCAAGGTGTTGTTCGTAGGTTGTCCCTTAGAGGACCATGATGGGGCATGCTGGGTGACATTCGATGTAGCTGTTATCGATGATCCATCGTGTGGAGGCACAGTGGTCCCATTTCAGTGCGGGTGCGATGTTGGCCACATACGCCATGCCCCCATAGGCAGAGCAGGCCCTGTCGTGTGCGTCCAGAGGGAGGAGTAGTGGTAGCAGGTCCGCCTTCAGACATGCCGGGTTGGAGAGGCATATCTCGACGGGATGCTGGTAGGGACACCTCCGACAGTAGAAGACGGGCATGACGCAGCTGAACAATGTGATGCGGTAAGTCAGTCGGTAACTTACGTTCAGCAGGGACAGGAGATCGCATCCCAATGTATGGCACAGGTTGGTTTTGTACAGCTTGAGCTGTTCGGCGTAGTTGGGTAGGTGTGTTGCGGTTGCCATTTCGCAGCGGTTCGTTGAGGTGGCGTGCTCCGGCTGTGTGTGCAGTCTGCAATGTGCACGCTCCGGGGTTGCTGTGAGCTCTGTGTAGTCGTAGGGAGACAGGACTTGTGTTCTGTTGGCTTGTTTGGAGGACACGGGCCCTCTTCCCACATGCTTCTCAGACAGTTCAAGGTCAGTGCTGTGTGACTCCTTCCAATTAACTTGCATGTGGCCGACATGGGGGAGTGTTTTCTTCTTTCTTCCCCGTCCGTTGTGTGCTTCTGTGATATGCGCTATCTGCCGTGTGGTCGGTCTCCTCGGCATGCCTGTGTTGGTCTATTCTTGGACAATGGCTGTATTCACCGGCTTCTGTCGTAGGGCTGTGGTTTCGGAGTTGGAATGGAAGGTCATTCAGTGCTGTCTGCTCTCCCTTGTGTGGGCGGCAGGCTGCCTTTCCGCTCTGCGTTGGGCCTTGTGTGTGGATGTTATTCTTGGGCCACCTGTTGTCGGTCCCCGGGCTCTTTGGTGTTCCGTTTTATATGTCTTGTTCATATGTGCAGGGTGGTATGGGTGTTTCTGTGTGGTACTGGCGTTCCTCTTCCCGAAGGGGCCCTGCTTCTCCTAGTTGGTGTTGCCGCCGCTGTGTGCTACGCCATGTTTGTTACACTGGGGTGTGTCCTGCTGTTGCGTGTCTTCACTGACATGTGTGCGTCGGTTGTGTGGCGTTGGGTGTTGTCCGTGAATTGGGCGTTGGGGACATGTCTGTGGCCGGCCTGTCACGTGTCATGTGCGTTCGGGTGGGGCTGATGTGTGTGCTGCTTGGTTGTGTCCCTGTGTCTGTGTGCGACGCATGCATGGCGCTGCGGTTGGCCTCTGCGTTGTGCGCATGTGTGGCGGCGTCATCGGCGCTTTGGGGCCGTGACGGGGTGGTTGGTTCCTAGTCCCAGGTGGTGTGTACACATGTGTTCTGCGATGTTACGATTTGGCCTGTGTGTCATATGTGGATGCGATGGTGGATGTGTTGTGTACACGCGCTGGTAGGGGGTTGTCCGCTTTTCCGCCCTTGCACTGTGTGCGCTGTTTGCGTGCACTTGTTGTGTGTGTGCCTACCTGCGTCTCCGCGGTACGTTGCGTCCTTGGTGGTGCATCAGCAGGAGCATGGGGACGGCCTGCAGTGCTGGATTCATGCTCGGGGAGCCGCTTCTTCGTTGTCCGTGCTCGGCGTCCGTGTTACCGCCTCGGTTTGTCGTGCGGTATCTCTTGGCCGTGGGAGCCGTTTGTTTGCGGCATCGTAATTTATGCGCCGGGCGGGACGTGTTTCGTCGGACGGTGTGTGTCAGTTAGCTGCGCCGCTACGTGTACGGGCGCACTTTGATGGCGGACGGTGTTGCTGGCTTGCCGGCGGTGTTTGGCCTGCTTTTCGCATCGTAATTGGGCGGGCGTGTGGACTGCTGCGTGCCGGCGGTAACTGGTGCTTTTGCATCCGCCAGCACGGCGGTTGTGCTTCCGCCCGCCATCGTAATGGGCCCCTTAATAACACATCTTTTGTGAAGATGGTTTTTGAATTGTGTGTTTAGAAACCACGCTTTAGGAAGTGGCTGGTTTCTTGTCTTAAACCATCCTGTGTGCCTCTGCCTGGTTGTATATTGCCTGCCTGGGTTTAGACGTGACAGGGTCTGGGAAGTGTTCTGACCCCAGGGAGGAGAAGGTGAGACAGCAACAGGCTGGCCTGCATTTGATGTGGGGCGAGGAGTAGCCCCCTGGATGTGAAGAGGGCTGTGTTGCTGCCACAAAAGGATGGCTCCACCTCCTGCTGAGCGTCTGGGTCCCAGACCCTGACTATCAAAGGAGGAGGGTGTGCACTGGCAGGAAGACACCCAGGTCTGGTTTGGACCGAGGTCAGAGCCCCCTGAACTCAAAGACTTCAAAGGCATTTAGGGGTATAAATGTAAGAGCTGAAACCTCTGAACTCAAGACTGAAATCCATACTGAAAAAGGATTCAACCTACTTGGTGATCAAGAGGAACCTCTGCCAAAGAAGAACAGCTGAAGAGACTGAAGAGAAGTGCTGCCCTTGCTGTGTGTTCTGGGGCCGGCCTGCAGTTTGCTGGTTTGACTAAGGAGAGGACAAGGGACTTTGCTGTGTGCTGTGTCCCCCTGCTTGTGAGGACTTTGCTGTGTGCTGTGTCCTGAAGTAGCGTGTCTCCAAGGGCCCGAGGAGAGCTGGTCCCCTGTTGTTGATACTCAGGAACACAAAAGTTACCAACCGTGTCTCAGCGACACTGTGTGTGTGGTGCTCTCGCATGCCTGAGACTGCTGTGTGGTCCGTGGTACTGTTTACGAGGTGCCCCGTGATCGCACTGCCCCCGCAGCGTGAAACATCGTCCACGCTGCTGCCTTGCTGTTGTGGCCCGAGCCGTCCTCGTACCTGAGGCTGTGAGGAAGGATCACCGCCGCTGGCCCGAGCCGCAACGTGCCAAAGGATTGTGTGAAACTAAGAACCGAGTCTCAGCGATGCTGTGTGCGTGGTGCGCTTGCACGCCTGAGACTGCCGTGTGGTCTGTGGTACTGTTTATGAGGTGCCCCATGATCGCATTGCCCCCGCAGCGTGAAACGTCATCCACGCTGCTGTATTGCTGTTTGTGGCCCGAGCCGTCATCGTAACTGAGGCTGTGAGTAAAGATCGCCGCCGCCGGCCCGAGCCGCAACGTGCTAACGGGGCACTTGAAACTGATGACTGTGTCTCAGCGACGCTGTGTGCGTGGTGCTCTTGCACGCCTGAGACTGCCGTGTGGTCCGTGGTACTGTTTACGAGGTGCCCCGTGATCGCATTGCCCCCGCAGCGTGAAACATCGTCCACGCTGCTGTATTGCTGTTTGTGGCCCGAGCCGTCATCGTAACTGAGGCTGTGAGTGAGGATCACCGCTGCCGGCCTGAGCCGCAACGTGCTAAAGGATTTCTTGAAGCTAAGGAAGCTACAAGGTGAAAGGGATCGTGATCGTTGTTCGTCGAAAGGAATCTGCCCAAGATCATCAACGACGGAGAAGGCAGCGCCGTAACCTGTCTGGCTACAGCGTTGCCTAGCAACAGAGCAGCAACGCGATCGGGATCGCCCAGCAGGACGTCCGACGAGCGGGGAGAGAGAGAGAGCGAGGCAGCACACCCCCCCAGGTAAGGATTGGACTCCGGTCGGGAGCCGCAAGCGTGTGTGGCCTGGGGAGGCATGCAGGAGGAGTACAGGAGTGCTCCGAGCTCTCTCCCGCTGCACCGCGTTAGACACGCTGAGTCCCCGAGAGGCCCGGACCTACCCAGCAGGACCGGGGCCGCCCCTGTAAGCCTATGACTGTTGTCTCTGCTGTTGGGGCCTAGTGGTGCCCGAGTTGACCGTGCAGATTGCATTACGAACCACATTATTATTGCATTACGAACTGCCTGATTCTTGCATTACGAACTGCATTATTATTGCATTACGAACTGCCTGATTCTTGCATCACGAACCGCATTATTATTGCATTACGAACTGCCTGATTCTTGCATTACGAATCGCATTATTATTGCATTACGAACTGCCTGATTCTTGCATTAAGGACTGTCCTATTATTACATTACGAGCTGCATTACGAACTGCATAGCATTGATGAGGACTACATTAGAGATCGTAAATTGCTCATTAATACCGCAAGAACCTACAAGTTATTGCTGGCCTAATAACCGGCCAAATGAATTATTACGAATATGCATATGTTGGTTTTCTATCGTTTGGTCTCATCGTATTCCTTTTTATAAAGATACTGTTATTTTTATGAAACCAGTGTGGTGTCCATTTGTGGTGTTATTACTGTGTTACTGGGAGTATGGTTGCAAATACTTTACACATTGCCTTGGAGATAAGCCTGGCTGCTCGTGCCAAGCTACCAGGGGGTGAGCAGGGGTTATCTAAGGGTGTGTCCCTCCTTACCCTGACTAGAAGCAAGGGTCCAAGGTACATACCTCAGCCAACTAGAGACCCCCAGTTCTAACACGTCCCCAAATTCACTAGTGCAGAATCACCGAAATCCTTTAAAAAACGGAAGCCTGATTGAGAAGTTTGGGCCTTGAACAGTGAAGTAATCTGACTTTAAAATGTTAAAAATAGTCTGCAGTAATGAATGGGCCACTTTGAAAGATTTCATTATAAAATGTTAACAAGCATTTGCAATGCAATAGGTCTCGCATTTACGCGAGTTTGAGCTATTGACATTGCAAATGACAATGCCTCTTATTTTTGTTTTCATTTTTGAAACATAAATATAAGGCATTGTCATTTACAATACCAATAGCTTAAACTCGCGTGAATGCGAGACCTATTGTATTCCAAATGCTTGTTTTAAATGCAGCCCATTTTCCTTTAAGGAAAACGGGCTGCATTTTTAAAAAAACTGCTTTATTGACAAAGCAGTCCCAGACATAGTGGTCTGCTGACCCCAGCAGGCCACCATCCCTGGGAGTGCCAGCCATTCCCAATGGGGTCGCAAATTGCGACAGCCTCATTAATGTTCATGAGGCATGCAATTCGTGACCCCATTGGGAATCGCAAACAGTGTCTGAGACACTGTTGTACATTGAATTAACCGACTGTACATCTGGCCCTGAGAGTATTGACAAGCACGTAGGGGCATATTTACGTTCCCTGGCGCATCCCTGTAAATCAGCAGGGATGCAACAGGGAAGATGCGTCACGCAAGTTTGCCCTTGCACCACCGCCGATGAGCCGCATTTACAATGCGGCGCGCCGTGGCGCACGGATGGGCAGATGCGTGTCGCATCCCCCGACGGAAAGGCGGCGCATTGCTGGAGTCGCGTCGCAAGCGCGACGCGGCTCCAGCAAGGCTCGGGGTGCCCTATGCCTAACATGCTGCGTCAATCCTTACGCCTGCTTCAAGCAGGCGCAGGGTTTTGACGCAGCATGGGCGTAAAGTGACTCAGTGAAATCTTGTAGATTTCACTGCGTCGCTTTTACGAGGCGTACCTGCGAGGGAACGCCCACCCTGCGCCGGAACGCCCACATGAAACCTGACGCAGGTTTCATGTGGCGCAGGGGTTTACAACGTGACGCATCTCCCTAGATAGACATAAGTGACGCAACGGCGGCGCAAAAGTGGCGCAAGGGGCTTGTAAATCTGCCCCGTAGTGTCTCTTGCTGCACCTTTCCCTTTCATGCTGTGCTTCATGGTGCCGCCATTAGTGGATAATAGAGCGACGGACTAAATAAAGGCAGAAGTAAAAAAGCATTCCAATACTTCTGAATTTGATCTCAAAATGTATGGCACACTTTCCTACTTTGATTTTAGAATGTTATCCCTCTTTGCCTCTGACCGGCTCATTCTTTCATTTGCAATCACTGTCCATTAGTATCATTTGATTAATGCACGTTATTACTTTTCCTCTCCCCTTATTTTTCTTTACAGCCTCCTTTTAGGAAATTTGATGGAGAAAAACAGTGATGTGATGTATTTTCCACAACAAAGTAGGTTCTCCCAGGATGAGAAATGCTGTAAGTTGATTGGGTGAGGAAACCTCAGTGGTTTATACATTATTTACAGGTTGCCCGGGGTCTGTAATTAAACGTGAATCGTATTGCATTCTAGCACCATACTTAACGAAAAACGCTCTGATTATAGCACATCAGAATGGAATAATTTATTATTGAATGATTCATGGAATACTGACACCTGATGGATAGTGGAGCTGAATTGTTAATGCTTTCCTTCTCCTCCCATCTGATAATCTACAGATTTTATTTTTAACAGTTAAAGCATTTTAAGATGCCCTTTAATGATTTCTGTTCAGAATAGTATGAGAAAGCGTTTTGGGTAATTTTTTTTCCAGTCAGTGCCTTCCTTGTTCACTAATGCGTAGTTTATACTCCCTGTTTGTGTATCTGTTTCCTTTGAAGAAAGAATGGAACACAGGTCATTGGCTCCATTGTACTGAGGTGCAAAGCCTCATCATTGGAAATGCGCTGTATGTGCACCTACAATTAGGTCTTTTTAAAGATGTGTAATCATTCTCACCTTATTTGTCGACGAAGGTTCTTTTGGGGAAAATGGAGCGTGGGCAATACTTTATTTTAATCAGTTTCTACTGTATAAATACACAAACTACAAAACTAAGATGCGCATATATGAAATGTTTTCTATTGTAATTTTGGGCTACGGCACTGCAAAACCGCAGGTATGAAAATTCAGTCACAGCACAACCTTGTGTACTAATGGAGTAAGGTAAAATAGCACCTCGCTTATTGCGTCAAACTACTGTTTTATTATGTTCACCTCAAAGCGCTTTGAGGGTCGGGAGGCCATTTTTGTTTTTCATTAAGCAATCCAAGCTTTTTACGTTTGGTAACGGATGTAAGCATTTGAGTAACGACAGCTTTGAATTTTTCTATTATGATACATAATCATTTAACATTATTATAAAGGAAAACAATTAACTCAGATTTTTCCTTCCTCATTTAGAAAATATAGGCTTGAGGCACAAAGACAACTTTTTTTACACTAAGTCATTCTATAATTTACACATTTTTTTGTGTGGCCCTCTTACTAGTAGCATACATAAGTGGTTTCTCTTTCTCTGAACAAATTTAATTTTTAATTTTCCTGACTCAGTGTTAACCAGGGGAAAAAAGGTAATTGTTGTCAAGAGTATTCAAACTGTCAGAATATCCTTCAATCTAAAAGCTGTTAGAATCTGTGCAGAAGTAATTACTGAAAGTCTATTCAGCTATAATAATAACCTGCCACTGATGACAGCAATTACTGGTAAAAGTGTAATAGAAATCAAAGGCACATTTTTCTCTGACAAGTACATTTCTAGCTAAGGTTTGCTTTGCTTGAATAGTGTTGACAATGCTGATGTGCTGTATCATTCTTAATCACTGCTGGCATGATGCTACAGTCTGAGCTGCTCACTGTAAGAGGGAGGTTAATTGTGTGTTTTATTTGTCACTGTCCATACTTCCATTGCAAAGGGGTGGGGGGTATGTATTTTAGAGGAATAGAGGTTGAGCGTTCGTTTTGTTTGACTGGCTCACAGCCATTGTAAATGTAGGGTATTAGTATTTCTATATATAAAATAAGAGCTCCACATGTTCTCACCAAATTGGTGACAGCATCATATGCATCTCTAATGTGGCCCGCCATACTGTGAGGCTGACTGGCCTGACTTTAAAAACAAAATGGACAACAACATTTAAAAACCCTCGCTGTAATGTATGATTCTTGACGAAAACCCTATATGTGAGGCTTAGTTAAATCTTGTCAACAATACCCAACTCTCTAGCGTTCGCAAAAGAACTGGTGCATCTTCTAATAAATGCAAGCTTTGTGCTCGCTTCCTCTTTCGCATCTATAGATAAATGTTATAACAACAACTTAATTTCTATTTAGTGTTAAATTCCAGCGCTATTTCCGTTTCATGCACTGTAAATAACAAGCATTACTGTTAACAATTCAACAACGCTGAAGGTATTGGCCTAAGAAGCATTAAAGGCTGAGTTGGTCTTGCAAGAATTGGCGTCATGCAGGTCACACACCGATGTCAGCTGCTGTTCTTGGAATGATGGAAGACCCAGGACTTTTTGCAGTCGCCGGTTTTAAATGTCACGTGACGTAAGAACGCCTTATTAACATCCACCTCACTTCAAGTCAGGTTCCATAAACTATTATAAGTAGAGACACATTGGCCAATTCACTCCGTGTCATGAGGGGGATTTTCAGTCCTGTTTTTTAAATCAAAGAATGGGTGCTGATTCTCGTGGACCCATATTTATACTCATTGCTGCGAAACTACAAATCCCAGCATGCTTTGTGCTGCGAGTTGAGAAACCAGGGCTAACGGTTTTTGTTGACAGATTATCAGGTCACCTTAAACATGCAGTTTATAATGAAATATTAATTCTCTCACAATAGGTCACCCATTTAAAGTGCGAGTTTTGGGTTAGTGGCGGAAACTTGACATAAAGTTAGAATAACTAATACAGATAAATGCATTTCGCAGAGAAGACGCGACGATGATTTTGCCAGAGGAGGAAAACGAAACGTCTGCATGAAAAACGGCAGGAGTGCCACACGTGGCAATACAACTGACAATGAAGCACAATAGTTGTTCCAATTTCTGTTTACCTGGCACTCCTCTGATCAACAACAAGAGCAACGTATGGCAATTGAGATAACGTCATCAGTCCCCGCTAGGATAGCCTCCTGGGGGACAATTGCTCATTGAATGCAGAGACAGATGCCTGATCTTTCTTGGAGCCACCACCCATGCAGCAAAAGTTGTTTGCAATGAAGCACAGATACACACCCTTCCAGGGTGGGATTGGTCTATTGGGCAACCCGGCAGTGCCCGAAAGTGTAGTCTAACAGATAGGCATGCTAGATGTTTTTTGGCTTTGTAAGCTGATTTTATTGTTGATTTCTCTGATATTACCACAAGCTTTGCCTGTAACAAGCACAAATGCATGGTCTCTCATAGCCTAAAAAACACCTATATAGCTTGTCTTTGTAAGTATAAAGCTGCCTTCATTTGAAAAAGATTATTATTATTATTATTATTAAACTCATTTGTATGGCGCGGCGAATCATCCCCACGGGGATCTGTCGGCGCCTGAGAAGAGACACCCTATAGGCAGTAAGATCTTTAGAATAGCCAGGTCTTAAGCATTTTCTTGAATTGAGATAAGTTGGAACAGGCCCGGATCTCGTCGGGGAGACTGTTCCAGTGGCTGCGGGCCAGATGAGAGAACGCACGCCCCCCCATTTTGGCCTTCCTTGTTCTCCTCGTGCAAAGCAGATTACGGTTGCTAGATCTCAACTGTCGTACGGGTTGATAACGTTCAATTTTCTTCATCAGATAGGCCGGACCAGTCTCCTGGAGAGATTTAAAAACCATACATAACAGCTTGAAGATAGATCGTTTCCTGATAGGAAGCCAGTGTAATTGGCGCAGGAGAGGTAAAGAGGGGGTCCGCGCTGGTTTATTTAGGGCAAGGCGGGCTGCCGTGTTTTGAACCACCTGCAGTTTAGATAACAGGTCCTCCCTTACTCCAACCAGCAAAGAATTGCCATAATCCAATCGACTAACTAAGAGCGACTGAATGAGGGCTTTCCTGGCATTAAGCGGGATCCAAGGAAAGATCTTTCTAAGCATCCGCATGGTTCCAAAACAGGTGCCTGACAAAGTCTTCACCTGTTCTTCCATGGATAGTTTATTGTCAATTCTGATGCCTAGGTTCTTTGCCCATCCTCTTGGGGAGGGTGCCTCTCCTAGTTCTGATGGCCACCAAAATGAAGGCCATAAGTATAACACTCGACCAAAGTCACCAAAAATCCCCCTTTGGGTAAAGACACATATAAAAAACCACATTCATACGAGAAACCTTATATCACCAATACGTTAACAATGAACACAGGATCCAAGAAATAAAGTAATCAAATGAATTATCAATGAATAGTACAAATGTATTAAATTCAAAATACAGCAATTAAAAAGGACACATATATCTTAAAACTTCACAGTATTTTTCTAAAATTCATCAAAAGGTAATATTTAAAGAAACTTTGTCAGGTTAAACCGTACCATCCATTAGATTAGATATACATTTCTCAAGAACAAATCAGTACAAAAAATGTTTTTGAAAAACAAAATAAACATATGGGAGAACAGGCAGGAAAGTTGTTTCCAAGTCATAGGAATAGCCACTAAATCATACACAGATCAATTGTCGGATCATGAGAAGAATCTCTCCTTTGTTTTCAGTGACAGTTGTCCACATTGATTTATAATGGGCTTCCCTTATCTGTGCATCGACGCGTTTCGGTGGGCACTATATTTAGACCAACACCTTGTTCAGGAAAATAAAATACCTCCCAGTTTACCAATCAATTTCTTAGTATTATCCTTAACATTAACTAAGTCCTCTCCAATAGAGATCAAGGGAGGATATTTTTCATTTCTCCCACAGATATCTCAGGTCTCTTGGTAATCACACCTCCTCAAGTACATTAATATCTGTAGGTGCCACGATAAGATCAGGTATAATCTAACTTCGCACTTTTCCAGTATATTTAATACCTCCAAATTCACAGCTACTTTTCTTGATACTCTTTTTTCTTTAAGTTCAAGCTAGCACCAAAGACCTTATAATTTCTGAAGGGATAAAAAGACGGTCTATGGATCAAATCCTTCCCTTTATCACGTCTACTTCTGATTTATTTCTGGTTTATTTCATCTCGTTAAAGAGCAGTTCAATTCTAATATCTGAGTACTGCTGGGAACACGGGGTGTACGCCTCGGACAGAGCCCAGTGTATGTGAAAGGTAGGACATGTACTGATGTGTTTTGCATGTCCTGATAGTGAAATATTGCCAATTATGTTTTTCACTATTGCAAGGCCTATCTCTCCCATAGGTTATCATTGGAGCTGCCTTGTAACAGCTTACAAGTGTAACTTTCAATTGGGAAGTGATAGTGATTTGGAGTTGGGGTTCCCTGAACTTAGAATTTAAAAATACATCCTTTAATGAAGTTGGTTTTAAATTGTGTGTTTGAAAGTGGCACTTTTAGAAAGTGGGCATTTTCGGGGTGTGATCACGGCAGCCACAAAGATGGCTGCATGCTTGTGAGGCTCCAGCGGCAGTGGCCTCTATCCTTTATCCTTGTTTAATCACCGCCATCATCACCCTCTGCTCCGGGACGATGCATAGCTGCTGATCCTGAGCTCCTGACCTGGCTCCTGCCTGCCGAATATGCTGTCCGGGTGCTCATGACAATTTTAAGGCATCATTCCTGACTGAGGGGCCTGGCATTGCCTTAGAGACCCCGCTGTGACAGGCAAGCCAGAGGCCAAGATCACTCGATCTCGCCGGTGGTACGCTCTGCCCTTGTCATCCGGTAGACTCCGGTGGATGTGTTGTGGTCGAGGGATGCCCCCCACCCTTATCGTGCCCCTTGGTTGCCACGGGATACTGTGACCGGCCTCAGGACTGAGGCCTATGCTTAGCCTCTCCCCGGTGGTGGTGTTGTGCAGCCTACAGAGCTCCGTGGAGTCTGGGCCTGCGAGCATCACTGAATTGCTCCTGCTCTGGCCTACTAGCATTGCGAACCCCAGTGCTACCTGGCTGGGATTGTCGGTGGCGTGGTGATGGGCGCCTTCTGCTTCCCGCCGCCGTACTGCTCTGTGGCTGGGCCTACTTCCGCTGCTGACCACCAACCTTGGAGCCTGTGAATGGCCTCTTCAACAGCCTCACCTGCCACACCTGTGTAAGCGTTAAGTGCTCCCCCCCGGGGGAGCTGCCTGTTTTTGCCAGGATCTTCTGCCAACCCAGCTAACATGCCCTTAGCCTCCCCTGGGCCTAGCAATAATTTGTCTTTATTGAACTCCTCCTCGGCTGGTAGCCTGGCCTCCTTGGTTTTCTAGCAGTGTCCCTTTGGTCTTTTAATGTTATCTGGGGATTGCTCATTGGCACAATAACCACTGCCCTGTTACCCATCTTACGCTGCCTTGCCTGGCCCTGACTGTTGGGACACTCACTCAGTACGGCTGCAGGCCTACTCTGATATTGTTACCTACTCACCCTCAGCTCCACTGCATCCTCTCATCTGTTGCTATGCTCTTTGGGGTTGCTCTACTCTACTGTAGTATCAATTTGACGCCTTGTGTTTTACTGCACAGAAACCTCATTGTTCCTGATCCTGCTTAATTAACTGGATGTCTCAACTCCTCCCCCCATATCTATATCTCCTGCTAACCGAGGCTTTGCCTGGCAATATTTCTTTGCAGCTTTCTCATTACTGTGGCGGCATACCTCCCCCTACTGTTTTGCGTCATAATCCTCACTCCCACACAAGTGGGCCGCACAGACCAAAAACAGCGTAAACTGCTGTTTGACCGGGCAAAGCCTGAGAGAGGACAGGGCTCCCATTCCGATATGGAGGAACCCGCTAATAGCTAACCTGATACTGATAGCGCCAGCAGCACAATCGCCATTTTGGCAGAACTCAAAGTAGGGTTCCGTGCTATGGACACTCTCTTCGACACCCTGGTCGGCCACATAGATTGATTGGTGGAGCATCTTGATCACCAGAGTGCACAAATAGATGGTGCAGAGGAGTGGATTTCTGGATTGGAGGATGGTGTTGCTACTACGCTGAAACATTTGGATAAGATGGAACATATCCTAAAGCAGGTCACTATCAAGAGCGAATACCTAGATGATAGATCCCAGAGAAATAACATTCACATTTCAGGTATTGAGGAAACAACGAACATAGAGAGACCAGGCGCCTTTGTGGAGCAGCTACTCACTCAGCTTTTTGATCACACCTGCTTCTTGTCTATTTCCGCAGAGGAACGTGCTCACCACTCCAAGAAAAGAACAGGTAGTGGTGTTCCCTAAAAAAAGAAATAACCGCACATCCAAAATTGTGACTGTATTCAAAGTATCAGTAATCTGCGTGACAAATGTGTATGTTGCTACATTGGCAACCGGGTGCTAGATCAGCTCCAAACACCTACTACCTTGAGGTGCTACTTGCACATTAAAACTATAACATGCATATAACAAGACACAAAAACGAAGCTATTGCAGCACAACCATTAAACCTGAATTGTTTAAATAACCAAAAACAGTGTTGGTCATAGGTCAAAGTAATCCCATAATGTAGTTTTGAATCTCTGCACAACGAGGATGATGAAGAAACACAAATCAGTTCAAAATAATCCAATCAGATCATCAAAAGAGTTTTCTTGTATCCTTTATTGAAGTCCAAAAATTAAAATTCCCAGCACACGATAAGCCGACACGTGTTTCGTCTGATACACAGACTTTTTCAAGGCAAAAATTGGGAATATTGGCGAACTGTAATAAGTGGACAATCCGTCACTGCAGCGCATCAAATGAGAGTAGAACCAGGATCCAAATAAGGATACCGAAATATGCGTGATCAAAACCAACACTAATGTCCCAATCCTTCCAGTGTAGGAAGCGACACAAGTAAAGTATTGATGGTCACTGTAGCAATAATAAGCATAGAAGTCAACGATATTACCGGTCCTGTGTGGATGAATATCACCTGGACACTACGAGGTACAACCCTGATAAGTTGACCCCTCCAAGCACAGAAGTCTCCTCCGCAAACTCAGCCCCTGTCGCCCCCAGGGCACTCCACCTCGCTCTCCTATAGCCCGTCCCCTCAATTATAAAGACAGCAACAAAGCTCTTCGCTTGGCTCGGGAGCGGGAGCCTCTTCACTATCAGGGCACCAATATCTCGCTTTATCCGGATTTCACCATTACTTTGCAGGAGTGTCACATAGTTGCTAGAGTCATTGTCGACATCTTTAAGTTAGCATGAGCCCGGTAGCCATGATGCTGCTTTTGCGCACGACACTACATGTCTTTATATTTGCAAGACTCTTTTTATGCCTTTCACATGAGAACTCTCTGCTGTGCTCGTTCTCTGCCTGTTCCTGGAGTTTAGTCTGAACATTGTGAGCAAGGTCGATAAACACTGACTCTTGTTATTCTGTTCTGGTCAGGCCCTAGCACTTAGACAAAACATACCAATGCAGCTGTTTTTGTTGGAGACTCGTACTTTGATATTATGGGGATGCAGGTGTAGGTAATACACACTTGGAGAGGGATCTTTCCAGGGAGAAGAGCAACACGCACCTGTGATGTAGAAATACGATCTATGGCCTGAGGTATGGGGTCTGCTGACAAAGCCCAGAGATCTTCTATTATATAATAATACTTCTGCTTACCAAGGGGAGGGTGATTAGGCCTTATAGTCCTTTATCCACTGTCTTCATAAAATGACATCTCCCTTCATGATATATGGCCTTGCTGCAATGCTAACTGTATTGATATTATGCATTTTGCTGCTGGTTGTGGCTCGTATACTGCATTTTAGAGCACGTTAGTTAAAATAAATATTTTAAACAATTTTCGTGTCTCTGTCAGATCTTATTGTGGACAAGTACGAGAGTGTGAACAAAAAGGTGTGTCTTGTTACCGCGATTCCTGAGAGATCCGGGAGTGTTGTATTCTGGGGTGTCTAATCATTGGTTTCTCTGTTTGTGAGTAGGAGAGCTAGTGAGACACTATAGCTAGTCGGTCCTGGGCTCGTGGACACTAAGGCGGTAGGAAGGATTAGCCCCTATACACCGAGGTCCTATTATCGTGCGCATAGTTCTGTGAATGTGCAGAATCCCTGCAACAGAAGGCCCTTCAAAAATTCAACGACATTAAGAAATCTCTACGCAAACTTGGCCTAAGGTACACAATGCTCCATTCTGCTTGTCTACAAGTCAAACACAATGGAAAGACTTGCATCTTTGACACTCCAGCGGAAGTGACTTCTTTCTGTAAAAAGCTTCCCTCCAGGGCATCCCCTCCACGACAGGCAACATCTGAATGAGCTGGATCCTTCACCCCCTAACCCTCATTACCTCCAGACTGAACTAGCCTGATGTAATGAATCTCTTCTTTGTCAGTGAGCTATACATATACGACACCTGAACCATGTCCTTCATATTGTTCATCACTCATTTTTCTATGATTATTCCTTTGTCCATGTTATTATTGCATATATGCGGTTGATTCTCCGTTACTTTTGAGGGACCTTTTTCTTAGTAGGCCGCGTCATGCAGAGCGGTCACCTAGCTCCCATGGTGAACACCACGTTTATGCAGTTGGAATTGTTTTGTTTTCTGTTTCCTTTTATTGGTATTCGCTGATGTATTATTATCTAGTGTGGGTGGGGGTTCGGGTTAAAAAGTTTTTTGTTATTGTTTAATTTTTCTTTATCTTTGCTTGTTGTTACACATCACTCAATCTATGCACCACTCCTTGACAATGTGTCATACGCAATACTCTTGACTTTTTCACCATGCCCCTCCAGCATCTGAAGAGAATGGCTAACATTTCCCTCATTACCTGGAACATATGTGGAATTAGCAACCAACGAAAAGGAAAGCAGGTATTATCTTATTTGAACAGACACAGTGTTAAAATTGCCTTCCTACAAGAGACACATCTCCCCTATAGCACTGACCCTCCCTATGCTAAAGTTTTGGGACCACATTGATACTTCTCCATTTATAGTTCATATTCCCATGGCACATGCATTCTCATACATACAAGTGTCCGCTTCATTTTCCACAATTGCCGTTCGCAAACAAATGGTCGCTATATTCAACTTCACGGCATCCTCTACGACAAACATGTTCTATTGCTAAATGTCTATAGATGACCCCGAATTTTTCCAGGAGCTCTATGCTCATATGGGACGCCTGGACATTGAATATATGATACTGGGTGTTGATCTTAATATGTTGAATTGTCCGCAACTTGACTCCACCAGCCTCCACCCAGAAGTCAATCCAGAGCTCGGGATGTGTTCCGCCATGTCATTGACACGTATACATTATGGGATGCCTGGCGCACTCAGTATCCTTCTGACCCCGGATCCACTTTCTATCCTGCTCCCCACTCTGTGTGGACAAGGTTGGACTATTGGTTCCTCTCGGCAAATGTCTATCTCAGGGTCACGGGGGTCACCTTATTATTACAGACCTTATCTGACCATAGCCCAGTTCTCCTACAATTGCAGATGCCATATGGATGCAGCTCGGACCGCACCTGGAGGTTCCATGGTGAGGCCCTTCTTGACCCAGTATTCCACAGCGAGATCCTAGACTCTGTCAATGAGTATTTCACATTGAATACTTGAACAGTATCAACACAAGCCACCCTTTGGGAAGCATTCAAGGCTTTCATCCACGAAGTATCCAAACACACTTGCATCCTTCGTGATATCCATACCCGGCTGCAACATATTGAGGCGTTGTTGCGAGATTTATACCGAATCACCACCTCTGATGGAGATCCTCAGTTACATCACCATTCTGCCCTGTTGGCCAATTCCACAATCTTGCTGATAGGGAGATTGCATATTTGGGGAAGTATACTAGAGCCATGCTGTTATGGGAGGGAAACATCCGGGCCGCACCCTTACATGACTTTTGCATCCAAACCGGCTCAATAACTATGTCACGGACCTGCGGATGGACTCTGGTCCCATTGTGGCCTTCAACTCACACACAGTCCCCTTTTGCTTTCTCTATATGCAGACAACATATTATTATGTATGCGTCATCCATCAGATAATCTTTTTCCACTTAAGCAAGAGAATGCTTGATTCAGCAATTTGTCTAGGCTTTAACTGGACCAAACCTGAGATCTGCCCCCTCACAGATGCCACCCAACCTGCACCAGCAGAATATCCTTTAACATGGGCTGCAGATGGTACTAAATACCTGGGCATTCGACTCCACAGAGACAAAGAACAAATATTACAGCTTAATTGTGGCCCAGCATTAGCTGATCTTGTCAAACAAGTAGATCTCTGGATTAAATTACAGCTCTCCCTGGCAGGACGTGTAGCCATCATTAAAATGGTCATACTCCTCGTTTTCTAAACCTTTTTAAACATTCCCTCTCTCACACAAAGTTTTCTTCATTTTCTCTTCAGTCCTATTCTGTGCTTCATTTGGGCTGGAGACCACCCTCGTGTCCGCTGGGACACTTTCATTCTCCCTTTTGACCGCAGTGGATTTGGTGTCCTGATCTTTACCTGTATTATCTTGCAGGCAAATGCCAATATACACATCAGTGGTATCACCCAGGTGCTTGTATTCCATATCTGAGGCCTGAACGAGAACAATAGGGTGGCCTTTCTCATTCCTCAATCCTGCCGAAAGGCATTCCCTTGGATGCCAATGACATCCAAACCGTGTCCACGACCTGCTGGGCATGGCGGAGACTTCGTAGGCTATTGGACGGCAGCCCTCTCTATTCCCCCGCTCTTCCATCAAAGTATAACCCCTAGCTGCCACTCACATGTGAAAAGTTGGTGCTACACATACTTCATCACCATAACCCATTCATTTTAGGGGACCTCTTTCCTGGCATACATGTCCTGCAACCTTCTGTCGATCCCCACCTACATGATGTTTCATACATGGACCATTTTATTTTTCAGAGCTTACACAACACTCTATGATTTCTCTTCCCTTCTTATTCATTGGCCCAAAAGGTTTTTCCAACTCTCATGCATGTGGTGTCTGACATAGATGGTGAGCGGGTGATCTCCAGATTATACCTCCTTTGCATTATTATGAAACCAGATACCACTGTGCACCTACAAGAAACTTGGGCGGAAGAACTCAGAATGGCCCTCACCCATAAAATATGGTCTTACTGTTCACGGATCCAACACATTTTAATTAACACTAGACAAAACTTGCTACATTTAAAATGTCATCATCGTTCTTATCTTTCCCCCCAGACATTGCTAAATTCAACCTCACACGCTATGACCATTGTCTCAAATACCTTGCTCTGGGAGCAGATTTTGCACATCTGACATGGACCTGCCCATTGATATCCATGTACTGGACTTCTGTTTTCATCCATATCTCAGCTATGACTGACGTAGCGCTCACACCGACCCCCTTCTCACCCTTTTAGGCTATACCAGTGAAATACTGTGACCTATGTGCCGACTGGCCTCAATGGCCTTCCTCTTAGCCAAGAGTGAGATCGCTCTCAATTGGAGCAGAAATAAAGTCCTCACTTCTTCATCTTGGCTTAAACGTATGTCACATTGCAATAGTGTCAGTGAGGATTATGCCCTTCTTCAACCCCCTACGTCCCGCCCCAAATATTTCAGGTAACACTTGCATGACTACCTGCGCACCTTTGAACACAACTCTACAGATCGAATTACTGTCCCCCCTTCCCTCATTTGTTGGCTTCCCTTTATTCTATGTTCCATCTACCCACTTCATAAATGTATGCATTGATCATATCAATTTGTGATCTTTTTCCTCAAGCTCAATTATGATGGTGCTCTCTATCTGTCATTGTATCTTTACGATGTATCTTTATGATGTGCTTCACAACTGATTGTTGTTGTCAACTTGATTGTTATACTTGAAAAATCAATAAAGAAAATTAAAAAAAATAGAAAGTGGGCATTTTCTTGCCTTACTATTCTGTGTTTCTGCCTGCCTGTGGAATTAATGTCTGTTTTAGACTGACGGGCTGTTTGAGGTGGTTTTGCTGCTTTAAGAACCGAAAATCCATGCATCACCTTTCAGCACAGTTTTTCCTGCCAGAAGCTTGCTATGCGGTTGAGAAACCAATGCATCACTGCTGTGCGGCTGAAAAATCAACACAGCGTCTGCTCGCAGCCTGAAAAACTGCCACAGCCCTAGCCCAGAGCACTGAGTCTCTGATGTCTGAGACCCCCGCACTGACTTCTGTGCAGGCCCTGCTGCGCGGATGAAGGAATCGACGCATCACCTGTCTGCAGCTGTGGAAATTGATGCAGCACTTGTTTAACCGTCTCATCGACCCACATCGCCTGGATTTTCTCGCACATCGTACCTGTGCACCAAATCTTCCTCAACGGAGCCCGGTAGACATGAAGCAAGGCAGAGTGGCTGAAATTCAACACATCGCTTCCCCTTGCAGTAAGGATTTGACGTAATACTTCTCCTGTGCGCAGAAAGAACTGATGCCTCCACTCCCCTGGGATTAAGGAATCAATGCCTCACTTGTGTTTTCCGATGCATCCTTTCTTGCGGCTGTTTTTCATGTTGAAGTTTGATGCATCACAGGTACTTTGTGTAAAATCATCTCATCCATTAAGTGCTATGGATAAAATTGCTTAAACCTTTTAAAAGTGATATTTTAAGTTCTGTAGGTTGGATTTTTGTCATTTTGGTCTTGTTTGGTTTAGATAAAGAGTGTCTAGTTTTCTAAACTGGTGTGGTGTCCATTTGTAGTGTTTTCACTGTGTTACTGTGTGTGTGGTACAAATACTTTACACTTTGCCTCTGAGATAAGCCTGACTGCTCATGCCAAGCTACCAAGGGTGTGAGCAGGGGTTATCTGAGTGTGTAACTCCCTTATCCTGACTAGAAGGAAAGGTCCCTACTTGGACAGGGTGCAAACCACTGACAACTAGGGACCCCCATTTCTAACAGCTGTAAACCAGCCAAATGCCTCTTCTGGCAGCTAACTCTCAAGAGAAAATGAAACAGCTATCCATTTTCAATTTGGTGCTTCTTGATGTATTCACAAGAATACCTACAGAGGTATGGATAATTAAGCTAGGATGGCTATGCCAGGATGGCTTAAAGATCATTGTATTGTTTGTATCACCAGAAACCATTCATACAACTCAGTGTTATCGAGACAGACTATATGATTTTCCTATGTGAGGACAGCCTCTTTAAGAGTAACTATGTTATGCACTATGTGGCAGATATTTCGCTCTGGGATGGGTGCTGTAGTCTTAATTGAGAGAAATCTTATGGCTATCATTTCATTTGACCTCGTTATCAGGTAAACGTGGCAAGGAATTTACCAGAGCAAGGTCATGGAGGGACACATATGAAGAGGAACCACCAGCATAAAATTGAAAAGCTATTTTCAATATATACATAGTCAGTCCTTTCTGGAGTACTCAGGAGACTCATCTTGAGAAGATGATTTATATCTGTAGAAATGTCATCTTTTCTGCATGGTCACCCCATATCTGTGGCCTATTCCCAGACCTTATTTCTGCTGGAATTTGTAATTTATGCAAATGACAGCTTTTCAGTGCCACAGTTTGTGAGGTCTGGACATAAAATGCTATTGGTAAAACTGATTTCATGCAATTGGTGTATGGAACTACTATGTAAGACTATAGTAGAAGCACAAAAACTGCACGGCATGGAAATTAAATATATGTGGGCTGCAGAGTGTATTTACATCATCTACGGATATACCAAAAAAATATATAGCTGCCAGCAGTCCAACTGTGTTCTGGCTGGGCTGCAGTGTAAAGACACAGCAGTGATGTATGGCAGGGAAATGTGCCTTCATCATGCAGGAAAATACATTTTAATAGATGAATAGGTCACGCCTAAAGTCTGCCTTGTAAATCCACAAGGAAATGTGCCTAATATATAAAAAAAAGTGACACACTGTATATTTATTAAGTGTGCCCTCACAATAATTGAAGCTTTAAAATGTATTTCACTGTGTAGGTTCAGCTACAAATTTCCATAGGGCAGACCAGGGTGTGATTTGATTATTTAACCATGTATCTTCACCTGGGAAAATGGTAGCAAAGTAATTCAAAGTTATTTCCTAACAATTTTTCAGAATTTGATTTAACTGTGAAATCATTTTTTTGATAACTTGGATGGAAAAGTAACTGTATAAAAAATGTACTTTAGACTCGTGGTGCCAGAACCAGTTTAAATCAGTTATGCCTCTCATCACATCTCCAGATTTAGAATACACATCCTTGGTTGGGAGAGTTAATGACCCAGGCTCAGAAGACAATGTCCTGCCTCTGATCCCAATAAAAGTTAACTGCTGATCACTTAGCTGGGGTTAGCTATATAGGAGTGGACAAGAGCAGCTGGCAGAACAAAGGCCACCCGTAACATTAGCACAACCTCTTTGGACTGGAAGTTGCCAGGGAAGACTTCTCCTATTCAATCCCTGGACATTTCTATCTAGCCTGGCTCCAGTCCCAGTGAGGGAGAGAACCAGTTTGGAACTTACAAAATGGTAGGAGAGTTCATCTAAATTGGGAAGTGACTAAGGAGCTGAACAAAGGACTGCCTGGTGTAATAAGTGTTTACCATATTGAAACAGGGATAACTGGGTAATTTTAAAGTAAGGTAAAGAGGACATGCTACAAAAGGAGTTGAGAGGACTGCAAGAAAATAGTTGAGATTGGGTGGCAGAATTTATCTGAATTAGTGCACAGGATAAATCTGATTTCTCAACCACTACCTCCGCTGAACGTTTCTGTACATGGCCCAGAAGAAGACTCCTAAGTCTTGACTCTTGCTGTAGAAGAGGATTCACTCAAGGGTTCCAGTCTCCTACTGGCTCCCAGGGGCTGGAACTGCTCTCCAAGAGACAAGTGGTTGACCTACTATTTGTCTGCTTTGGGGACACAAAAAGGAGAAGTACTTCAGGTTTACCCTGCTCAGGGCTTTTTGCTATGCTCAAAACATGTTCAGTGGCATCTCGCTGTAAAGGAATCAAACGTTGTGGGCCCTGCCTGCCTGCAGCTTCCAGCCTAGGGCCATGGAGATGTTGTCTTCCAAAAAGGTGAATAAGTCCAAAGGAAAGATTTTAGATCGGGCTGAATACCATCAACAAACACCAAGAACAGTTTGTCACCAAGAGCCCAAAGATTTACTTGACTTTGTCGGCAACAGACCTGGACTTTGCCCTGCTTTAAGATTTAGACTTCCATTTCAAAATGTAGCCAGGAGGTTAATCTTTGACTGGATCAAAACGCTTGGTGCATCATGCCTTCGCTCTATCGCAGTCTCCCTAAAATAATGCCTCGGTCCTGGTCAATCACAAACTGTTATTCTTAAATGCACTTTACTATTTCAAGGCACTTTTTTTTACTTTCAACTTTTTGATATTTTAATATTATTGGTGCAATATTGCTTATTAGAATAATTTACCAAATTGGTTTGGGAATTTTATTGTGCTGTTTTCTTACCTTAAAATTTTAGATACTGCTTAAAAGAAACACACACTTCTCTGGGTATTGCCTGCTTCCTGTGCCAGTACTACGAGGACTTGGGCAGAGATTCTCTCAGAACTGTGTTTTGGCCTAACTAGATTGTATTTACTAAGTTGATAAGGGGCATCGTCTCCTAAATTATCTATCCAATTTCTTACAATACCTAAACAATCTATAAAAGTAAAATATAGAAAATCATTCTCAGGTTCCATATTAGTGCTGTTTGGTGTACCATGGGGCTCCATAAGAGTATCAATTATTTTCTTTCATTATATGACACCCCTAGGAGATCTTTCTGATTAACTTAGTGTCTTATGCCAGTATTGATTTACCGAAAATATCAGTAAACAAAAAAGATTTATGCATCTTATAAAAAATAGATGAATCAGGGTATGCTCCCTGAATATCGAACCAGAATATCGGCAGGAAGAATTATCGAGGACACAATATAAAAAAAAATATTAAAAAAAATATCGACAGGTAAGTCCAGATTTTCTATACCTATGTGGTACCTATATCTTCAAGGTACGTAGATGTGGAGTTAGGAATATTACATCTATACTTCCCTATATGCATGTTCCTTTTGAGTTTTTGTCTCTCAACATTCTGTCCTCCATATTCTTCTTTCATGATATTCTGGGGGTCGATACTCAGAAGTACAATCATACAATCATGAAACAGAGGCACCAGAATGTGAACTTCCTCAAACTGCATTCCTCCTCTTCACCTATAGTCCTAAGATTAAAACAAACAAACAAGAAGATATTATTGAACTTTTATTTGCTGATATCATTCCAAAATTGCCACCTCAATCACATTTTAGAATTTGCTTTACATGAAAATCTTTATACCAAATATCGAATTCAAACTATGGCTAAAGCAGCACAGTGCCAACTTCAAAAACCAAAAACCTTGAATACCTACTATCTGAACAGGATCTCAAAATATGTATTGAGGTTCAAGGGGTACCCATATAAGAGTTGATGTTCACTCCTTCTACGTCTCCCCAAAAATGTTTCATTCCTGTAAAACCAATGCTCTATATAACATCCTTCTTATTGTCCAATATCAAAATATTTATTGCATTATTCACGCTCTCACTACATTTAGATAGTTACCCATGGAAGTACAAATAACTCTCAAAACACTTCCTGTCCCACATTAGCCACCTTTAAATACCTCAAAATATTGAGTACAATAATTCAAGATATCTGGTGGCTCTAGGCATCTCAAAATCAAAGATTAACTAATTCTTGCTATCTCACTATTTAAAAAATGAACAATCTGGTCAGGACATTCACAGGCCATGTCCCAAAGATTTAGAATGTTGTCCTTGACTAAACCCAAAAGGTTCTCTTTATTCCCATCTCTGAAAGCTACCTTAAACAAACTGCACTCTGAAAAACACCTTATGCTTCTAACATAAATCTGAATTTGACCTGTAAGAAAGGTATTTAACTTCTGTACCGTTGGTGTAATATGTGCTTCTTGGGAGACATACTGTTTTGTACTCCCATCTTCTCTGTTAAGAAAAATATTCAACTTCATTTTTTGTCTCAAAAATGAAAAAGATAATGTTATTCCTTAATATACTTGTTGAATGCCGTTTGCTCTTCGACAGTCATAATGGGTTCTCTTCCTCCTTTTCCTTAGATTTTACTGAAGACCCAGCGTCAGCATCTTGTACCCTCCTACTATTTTTTTCATTACTTACTTTTGCTTATTTTTACATCATTCCCATACATTTCTGTGAATATATATTCACTGAAAAAACAAAGGTTACATGTGCGTTATAGTTAGGAAATGGATTAAAAAAAACTTAGAAATTCACTGAAAAAACCAAAGGTTACAGAGACATTATAGTTAGGCTCAGGTGTCACTCGTACAAAACCAGAGAAATTCAGAAGTTATAGTTAGTTGAGCTAACTGGAACTCGCGCCCCGCAATGCACTGCTTATAACCTCACATATTACATCACTCATGACATGGTCAGTGACATCACTCATGGGATCACTCATGACATCTCAAATGACATCACTGATGACATCATTCAGTGCATGTGAGTGTTTTAAAAAAGTTTATGAGTGTTAAATATATATACCAAGGTGTATTGGTGAATCAGTGGGTGTATGAGTGCCTGTTTGGATGATTCAGTGGGTGCATGACTGACGGTATAAGTGAGTGATTAGGTGTCTCAGTGAATGCAGGGTGACTGACTGGTTGTGTGAATGTCTGTATCAGTGTGTCAGTTGGTGTTTAAGTGGCTGTATGGGTATATGAGTGGGTGCATGAGTGGCTGTATGGGTGAGTGACTGGTTGTCTGAGGATCCGTATGGGTGTCTGAGTATCTGTGTGGATGGGTGAGGGGGCGTGTGACTGCCTGTATGGAGGGGTGAGTGATGTGTCAGTGGTATATGGGTGAGAAACTGCATATGTGAAAGGCAGTATAGGTGAGTATTGGGGTACATGAGTGAATGTATGAGTGAGTGAGTGATAAGCGTGGCTGCATGGGTGAGTGTGTGATTGTGTCAGTGACTGTTTAGGTGAGTGAGCATGTGTTAGTATCTGTATGAGTAAGTGATTGGGTGTGTGTGTGAGTGTATGGGTGAGTAAGTATCTGTGTGATTGACTGTATGGGTGAGTGAGTAGGTGTGTGAGTAGCTCTATGGGTGACTGACTCAGTGTGTGAGTGGCTCTATAGGTGTATGAGTAGATATGTCAGGGGCTGATTTAGTGAGTGAGTGAGTGGGTGCATGAGAGGCTGTGTGGGTGAGTGAGTAGATGTGTGTGTAGTCCTAAGAATCAGGGAGTGGATATATGAAAGGTTATATGGGGTGTGAGAGGGTGCATCAGAGATTCTGTGGATGATGTCATCAGTGATCCCATTTGAGATGTAATTTGAGATGTCATCAGTGATGTCACTGACCATGTCATGTGTGATGTAAGATGTGAGGTCATAAGCAGTGCATTCACAGAAGCACTTACAAACCTACTCACACCCCTATATAACCTCTAATACACCCACCCACATACTCATACACTAACATAATCAGTCACATACCCATTCACAGACCCATACAGCTTCTCATACAACCAATCACTTATTCATACAGCCACTCACACATCTACTCACACACCTACTTATTTACCTACATAGCCATTCACATACCCACTCACTCGCCCATACAGCCTTTCAACACTCACTCACCCATAAAAGCACTCAAACACCCACACAACCACTCACATACCCATTCACACATCCATACAATCACTCACAAATCCACTCACTCACCCATAAATCCATTCACATAGACACTTATTCTACAATATGGCCACTCACACATCTACTCTCAACCAAATACATACTCAAACAGTCACTCACTCATCCATACAGCCATTTACACAGCCAGTCACTCACTCATGCAGCCATTAAAACACTATCATAGCCTATTAGCAAGGAAAGCCGTATAATGGAAGAGCACTTAAAACCTAATAATGACCACACTCACAATAATCCTATCAATACAGTGTTCTACTTTAACACTGCTTACACCCAAAGTGTGTTTAAAACCTAATACCTAAGTTTCTAAAAACCTATAAGGTACAGATTGCATTGAAAAAGAGCAGACAGCAAACCTATCTCAAATATATATGTAGCTCTTTGTCCGCATTCAAACCATGCAGCTCTTTGCCATCCAAATCCAATATAAATCTAGTCTGTATATATATATATATATATATATATTACCTACTGGCGGTCACCAGTAGGTAGTTATAGTTAGGACCTAGTTTCCATAGGAAAAGCATTTTTTGTTTTCCCAATAACTTTGGCGCCGTTTGACGAATCTCCGCGAAATTTTCAAAACTAGTGGGGTGCTCCGGTCAGCTCCTGTCTTGAAAGTTTCGGGGTGATTCGTCAAGCGGGGGCTGAGATAAAAGGGGGGTCCCAAATTGCGCTTTCCCCATGCTATTTTCCAAATGGAAACTTTAGACAAAGCTACAGCCCGAACTGCTTAACCGAATTACACCAAATTTGGCAAAAAGGTAGCCCTTGGTTCAGAAAGAGCCCTTTTTGTTAAATGGTGTAAATCCGTTCAGTAGTTGCTGAGAAATTAGAAAAAGAAAAAAATATCAATATCTGGGGCAGCTGTGGGTTCGCGAACCCTCCCGAGCATGAGCTTCACTGTGATTGGCTGCCAACACTCCAAACCAGGAAGTCTTGGCAGCCATCTTGTGACTCGGTAGAACAGAGTCACAAGAAAACAGTGAAACACAGTGAAAAAACAAGAAAAGGGGGCATGGTACAGACCCCTGACCCCCTAGGCCTGCTGAGGGGGTCCCACAGGGACCCCCAGGGCCAAAGAAAGCATTTTTTTAAAAAAAATAATCAGCCGAATTTGCGCTAGGTGTGCGAATCCGGACGAAGACATTTTTAAAAAACGAAGCGCGGCCTCCCGCGCTTCGTCATTTTTAAGCCCCCGGGTGGGCCAGGTCCCGGGGGCAATGCCAAAATGTATAGCGGGGGCCCACGGGGGCCCCCACAGCCCCGGGGACTGCCACCTCCCTGGGGATTTTTTCATTATTTGCTGGGGGCACGCAGCCCCCCCCGGAGCCCCGGGGACAACCACCTCCCCGGGGCTCTCCTGTTTTTTTAAACAAAACTTATGTGTGGGGGGGCTCCAGCCCCCCCACATGCCCCGGGGACCACCACTTCCCCGGGGCTTTGCCAATAAAAACACGGGGGCACGCAGCCCCCCGCAGCCCCGGGGACCGCCACCTCCCCGGGGCTCTCAATTTGTTTTAAAAAGAACCTGTGTGGGGGGGCTCGAGCCCCCTCACATGTCCCGGGGACCACCACCTCCCCGGGGCACTACGTATGCAAATGTGGGGGTCCGTTACGGACCCCCGAGCCCCGGGGACCACCACCTCCCCGGGGCTTTGCACTGGAAGGGAGGGGGGCCACGCGGCCCCCCACCTGGAGCCCTTGATGGCCCTGGGGATGGCCACCCCCCAGGGCCGGCTCCTGCAGTGTCCCGGGGTGCCCACCCACGGGACACTGCTGTTTGCAATGGCAGGGCGGGAGCCATGCAGCCTCCGCCCTGCCATAGCAAACTCTGCTTTGCTTAAATGAAGCGGGAGCAGGAAATCCTGCTCTCGCTTCAATGAAGCAAAGCAGGATTGCTTTTCCACAAGGGGAGCTGCATGTCAGCAGCTCCCCATGTGGAAAAGCAATGTCGGCTCCCGCAGGAGTCGGGGAGCCGGCAGGACCGTGGGGGCATTGGGGCTCCCCCCATGGTCCCCAACGGACAGGCCAGGCCCTGGGGGAAGGGGTCCCCGGGGCCAGAAGTGGCCTGGAAGTGGGGCCACACGGCCCCCTCCCTGTAAAAAATAATAATTAAAAAAAAACAGACAGGCCGGCCCCGGCAGATGGGGTCCCCAGGGCCATAATTGGCCTGAGGAGGGGGGCCACACGGCCCCCCTCCCAAAAAAAAAAAAAAAAAAAAGAGGTTGGCCAGGCCCCGGCGGATGGGGTCCCCGGGGCCACAATTGGCCTCTGGAGGGGGCCACGCGGCCCTCCTCCCGTTTGAAAAAAAAAAAAAAAAGGGGTCAGGCCCTGGGGGATGGGGT
The DNA here is from genome assembly GCA_963921515.1 of Calotriton arnoldi. Lineage (NCBI taxonomy): Eukaryota > Metazoa > Chordata > Amphibia > Caudata > Salamandridae > Calotriton > Calotriton arnoldi. The sequence goes on from CAWUFW010015322.1 coordinate 265,086, forward strand.
CCCCAGGGCCCAAAAAAAAGAAAGAGAAGGGGGGCCACACAGCCCCCTTCTTAAAAAAATAAATTAAAAAAAGCCGGCATCGCGCCGGAGGCCGCGCCCCCTCCCAGCAACACTCTGCAAACGCGCCCCTTCAATCTTGAGGGCCCTGGGGGCCAACTAGCCCACCAGGTACCTCCAGTAAGTGCCACAGAGTTGCGTTGCAGAGAGGTCTAAAAAGGGGCGTGACCTCGGACCACCTCTCTGCAACGCAGCTCAGTGGCGCTTACTGGAGGTACCTGGTGGGCTAGTTGGCCCCCAGGGACCCTCAGGATTCATGTGGACTTAATCCCCCAACTTAAAATGCACCACGGGATGCGTTTGCACACTTGTCACATCAGGCCCCACCCCCTCCCTTCACCACTGTGCAAACAGGCCCTCTGGTGCGTTGTAAGTTGGGGGATTAAGTCCCCTTGTATCCTGAGGGTCCCTGGGGGCCAACTAGCCCACCAGGTACCTTCAGTAAGCACAACAGAGTTGTGTTGCAGAGAGGTGTAAAAAGGGGCGTGGCCTCGGACCACCTCTCTGCAAAGCAGCTCTGTGGCGCTTACTGGAGGTACCTGGTGGGCTAGTTGGCCCCCAGGGACCCTCAGGATTCAAGGGGACTTAATCCCCCAACTTACAACGTGCTAGGGGGCACGTTTGCACAGTGGTGAAGGGAGGTGGCGGGGTCTGATATAAGAAGTTAACAATCCTGCTGTGTGGGACTTACTGGTGGTAATAAAAGGGATAGTTGGCCTCCAAGGTTGACGTTGGGGGCTAACTACTCCTCCTGTTACCGCCAGTAAATCCCACACAGTGGGATTGCTAAGAGGTGTTTCTGAGGCCACGCTCACCTTTCTCCACCATTCTGGAAACGCGACTGGTATGTTATAGTTAGAAATTAGCATTTAAAAAACCTTTGAAATTCACTGAAAAAACCATAGGTTTCAGGGACGTTATAGTTAGAAATTAGCATTTAAAAAAACCTTTGAAATTCACTGAAAAAACCATAGGTTTCAGGCACGTTATAGTTAGAAATTAGCATTTAAAAAACCTTAGAAATTCACTGAAAAAACCATAGGTTTCATTGACGTTATAGTTAGTTGGACATTTCACTCGTACAAAACCAGAGAAATTCCGCCGTTATAGTTAGTTCAGCTAACTATAACTCGCGCCCCTGCATTGCACTGCTGATGACGTCACATATTACATCATTCATGACATGGTCAGTGACATCACTGATGACATCACTGATGGCATCTCAATTGACATCACTGATGACATCACTGATGACCTCATCCACGTGAAAATCTGATGCACCTCCTCACACTCTAATATAACCTTTGATACACCCACTGTAAAATACAGACTACCATTTTCGAAACCATCGACACACCAATACCAGTTACTACATGTGCACTCACTGATTCCTAGGTCTACACACACATCCACTCATTCACCCATACAATCACTCATACATGCAGTCACTCATCAATACAACACTATCATATGCACTCATACACCTATACAGACACTCACACACCGCCACTCATCCATGGAGTTACTCACACACCTAGTCAGTCAAGCAAAGAATCAATCACACTCCCATTTACTCACCTATACAGATACTAACACATACTTACTCTCTTAGATAATCACTGATACAAGTACACACTCATCCATAGAGTCACTCTCACAATCACTGACTCTCACTCATAGTCATTTTTATACTCCAACTCTCACATACACTGCCTTTTACATCTGTAGTTACTTGGACATGTACCACTGAGACATCCATTCATTCACCAACACACCCATACACACACTCACCCACCCATACAGCTGTTTCCACATGCACTCTTGAACCCATACACCCAGTGAATCAACCACTCACACATCTATGCACAGAGTCACACACCTCCCACCCACCCACACACACACTCAGTCTCCCATACAAATACTCAGGCAACCAATCAATAACCCATATAGACACTCATGTAGCTACTGACCAACCCATGCAGCAGCTTACACAACAACAGACAGACTGATACAGACATTCACACAGTTTAGTCACTAACCCATGCATTCAGTAAGACACATTTAATCACTCTCTTATACAGTCAGTCACGCACCTACTAAATCCTCCATCCAGACACTTATACACCCACTCATTCTTCAATACACCTTGGCATATATATTAAACATATTTAAACTTTAAAGAAACACACAGTCACTGGATGATGCCATCAGTGATGTCATCAGTGATGTCATTGACCATGTCATGAATGATGTAATATGTGACGTCATCAGCAGTGCATTGCGGGGGCGCGAGTTATAGTTAGCTGAACTAACTATAACGGCGGAATTTCTCTGGTTTTGTAAGAGTGAAATGTCCAACTAACTATAACGTCAATGAAACCTATGGTTTTTTCAGTGAATTTCTAAGGTTTTTTAAATGCTAATTTCTAACTATAACGTGCCTGAAACCTATGGTTTTTTCAGTGAATATATATATATATATATATATATATATACATATATGCTGAAGATTTCACCAAACAAACTCCATTTACCAGGAAAAGACGAATGCGGACCGTTGATCAGTGCAAAGGATTTTATTAAACGCCCTGCACCACCGCCATGACGCGTTTCGGCTTTCCAAAGGCCTTGATCACATGACGCGCATGAGGAGTGCCTCCAACTATTTAAAGTGCAAGTGCAATAACACGTGACAGAAATAATCATAGATATGGAAGAGTCTTTCAGAAAGCACCATGAAAACACAGTTGATTATACTGATGTTATTCTCACATATGTAAAAGCAATAACTTTGTTAAATATTCACCTTTCTTTGAATATCTAAAAGTCAGCAAAGCAGTTACAATTTTTTTTTTGTGTTTTTTCTAAAAGCTAAGAAAAAGACTAATAAGTAACACTAAAATGTATCACTGAAATGCGGCCGGTACAATTCCCAGCATGTAAACATTCTCAAGAAACGTTACACATTGAATAATAGTGTATCCAACTCCATATACCCTTGTCGGATCCAATCATTTATTAATAAAAACACTTGTTGGTCCTATTGCTGATACATAAAGTGCTAGTGCTAAACAATTCTGCCCAAGTGGGCCATGGATCTAATTCCATATCTTAATGAAAAAAAGTGCGAGTGCTTGAAAAAGGTGCCACCATGATAGGTTTATACTGTGCAAAGTGCAAAACTTTATCGGAGACTAAACGAAAATTTATGGAGGCAGAGCAGTTAAAAGTTAGTTACAGTACAATCATGAAGCTGAAGACATCTTTGTGCCAACTCACCAGAGCGAAATATCTATGTGGTGGCAGCAATATATTTGAGGTGTGTATTTTTGACAATAATTCTTTTTGAATCAGTATCTTATAGTTTTTTACTTTCTGAAGAATGATCGAATAGACAGTCACTTTAGGATACATATTCAATGACATATTCGCCCTTACCGTTTTAATACCATCATTGTGTGCCATTTCAAGATGGCGCCCATCACTGGGCGAGGATATCTTCCCAGATTTTTTGTTCATAATGTGTTCTTTTGTTCTAGTTTGCTACTTTCAGAGAAGCTTCGCTTCTATAGACAGTTTAGTTTCCCAGTTTGAAATTTTCAGTGGACTTTATAAAATGACGCAGTTTTTTAACATTAGGACCGTCTTAATTGTGCACTTGGTGCCGTTCCAAGATGGCGCTCTTTACAAGGTGAGGATATATCCCTAGCTACCTTGTCTATTAGGTGTTTCTTCATTCTTTGACTACTTTTAGAGAAGTTTTGCTTCTATAGTCAGTTTGGCATTTTAGTATGAAACTTATCTGTTTTCATAGGTCCAAAACTGATTTCTTCTTTCTTTCAGCTCTTACGTATAAGCTTATTTTAACATTCCAAGATGGCGCGGTTTAGTCACATGTGGCTCCGTACTGCACGTGATAGGTGCCGAGACCCAAATGCTGATCTCTATTTACCTCAGGTGTGCGCAGTTTGAGATAGCATATATATTGGGTTTTCAATGGCGTTCGGTTCTTTTCGTTTTTGAACCGGACGCTACAACCAAACCTTTGGGTGATACATATCCCGTGAGTAGTAACTTGCTCTTAGACTCACGAAAGCTGTTATTATGATTTACTGTACACAGATAAAAGTTGCACTCTATTCGTTCAAGATAAGTTTCACAAGTAATTTCGTGGATACCGTATGGCATAATAATAGATGCCGTTGTGCATTTTCTTCCATTACCATACGCGGTAATATGCGCCATGCGCGTTATTGGCACATATAGCCAAGGGGGTGAAAAGTTGGGACATCTAGTATGAGTACACGCCCGTTTCAAAATGGCGTTTATTTATGGAGTATGTCCATACTTCAATGTTTACGATATTAAGTAATCTTCTGAGTCAGTATGGCATAATATTAGATGCTATTCTTAATTTTCCACATTATCATGCACCTCAATATGCGCCATTTGCGTTATTAGCATACATCACTAAAGTTGGCACATTCAGTATGAGTATACGCCAGTGGTGGCTCGCCAAGGGAGTACTGCGGGCGGTGAGGCGGGGCGGGGGAGGGGAGGGGCAGGGTGGGGGATAGTGGACTCAGACTTACGACATACTCTGAGTTCTGTCCGTCGTATGTCAGAGTCCACTACCTCCCCACCCTGCCCCTCCCCCGCCACTCTTCAGCACTCCCTCTGCAAGCCGCCACAGGTATACGCCCGTTCCAAAATGGCACGTACTTATGGGCTTGTATTTATACTTCCATGTTTATAGTATTAGAAGATATCGATCTAACAATAGCCCACACAATGGACTTGTAATCCTGATATCTAGGCAATGCGGCATAGACGGAATACCCGAGTGTTGTTTTTCACCCACCCAGTAAGCTAGCTTGTTTGTGCATTTTTCTAAACAAGACACGTCGCTATTACGTCACGTTTTTTCAATCTGGAATTATGAAGAATGGTACTTGGACATGGAATATGTCTTAGAAATATAATGTTCCCTTCTGAAATGAGTTGAAAGCTAATCTGATTTTAAATAGATATGTCTTGTGGCTTTTCAACTATAAAATTAGTCTGTTAGTTACTTTGCTTGAACAAGCTTTCTCCGTGTGAATTTTCCACACTTATTATAAATACAATGAAATGATACCTAGGATTGTTTGGAATGTGATGATTTTGTGGCATTGTACTATTGCGTGACGCCTTGACTTCACTTCACAAATACAACATCAGTAGAATTGCGAATATAACATTCGCAAATCTTTGTATTTTGGTGCAGATTTTGTTGTGGGTTTTGTCCTTTTTAATAAAGTAACAACGGAATGCTTTTACTCGAACTGATATTGAGGGAATACCTTTGCTTAATTTTTTCCACAGATTCACTTGTCGTACTACTCTTCTCGTTCATATAAGGACAAACCTCAAAGAGCATATGGTATATGTCTCTTACATGTTAAGGTACGCTAGATTAAGCATATAGTGCTTTTCAGACCATTCTTCTTTTCTGTGTCAAGTCTTTATCTTTACTAATTTTTGGGCATTTCTCTTAATTAATTGTCTTCTTATAAATTTGTTGTGTCCTGGATAATTTGGTTGTTTTTTAAAAAGTATGTGTGAAAGAATTACTTTTGTTGTTTCCTCCCTTTAAGAATGTCAATATATATATATAATTTGCATTATGAAGCATCAATGAGAATAAACTATTACTGTATATTATCGCTGACAGACTATCTTCCCATAATTTAAATGACTAAACGCTTGTTAGTCTTTTTATGAAATAGATCTGTAAATCAATTTATGGAAAGGATTTTACATCTTGTCTGGTTCATCTGGTATTGTAATATATGGTTTTAATGTGTGAATAGATTGTAAATAGGTTTTGTTTTGTGTATATTTTAGCCCTAAAGAAGTCCCAAGAGGGACGAAACGCGTTGGCTGTCAAATGCGTGCTGTGATTTTAAAGAATTTCTATGGAATAAAAGAATAAAAGGAACCTTTTTCTGCAGCAAAAACGCCGGCTAACGTGTTTCATTTGGGAAGATACAACTTTATTTCTGTGCGATGGACTATGAACACTAACATCCTTTTACCAATCATCTATTTGTTTAATTGAGTGCAGGGCCATTTCTGTTTAAATTTGTGTGGGGAAGGTTGTATACCATCCTTTTGGGGGTGTATGAAGGTCACGTCCTGGGCTCATTGCACCAAGCTCTAATTTTATCATCATAGCCACGATACGTTAAAATGACTGGTGCAGGGTTTTGTTGCCCTGATCTTTTTTTCTTGTGCTTTTGTATAATTATGGGCTTTCCAGCACAGTCTATTTGTTGGCTTTACTACTGTCCTATAATGGATTTTGATGATAACATGGAGGAATGAATCGGAGACCTATTTGGCAAGAAAAACAATACTATGGCCCAAACTACATCAAAATTACCCAAAAACGAGGGTTTGAAAAATAAATTCAGTCATTTAGAGAGCCTTAAAAAACAGGAACTTGCCAAATGGTGGGACGGTGCAACTCTAAAAAAGTATTAAAGAACAAAAGAATACCACGTGGCCTACGTATCCTCATCTTTCCCAACTATGAGGATCTTGACCCAGATCACTTAGAGGAAAGGGAGGAAGACTTATATGTCACTTCATATAAGATGATGGACATTTTAATAAGGAATTCTGAGTGTAAAGTTAAGAAAATCAGAGAAGACATAGTGGGATTGGAAAAAGAAATAAATGACGCAAATCTTATAGATGTAATAAAAAAAATCATGTCATTTTAAAAAAGGAGTTAGCCAACTACCAGATTTATCTTAAAGAAAAAAATTAACAGAAAATTCAAAGAGATCAGGGTGATTATGAGAGGGGCCGCATATTTACCTTTGCTAGGAAATACGACGATATTACGACCAAACCAACAGCCAATATCCCCAATGAAGTGAGAGAATCTAACATATCTTCCAGTAGCACATTTATTTCGTCTGTAGAAAGTGACCCTGGTGAAGGCCAAAGTACAGCCACCAACCCCAATCCACCTTCAGTTTTTTTTACGGGAGGTACAAAGTTACAGTTTGGACAACAAAAAGAAAAACTTCAACGAAGAACAAGGAATGGTGGCAAAAAATAGAAGGGCAGGAACAAAAGCAAGAATGGAGAACACACAGGGCAAACAATTATTGAGATTGTGTATCACGAAGTGGACAGCAGTCATGATATGATCGAAACCAACACATTGAATGTTGTAAATTTGTACTCTAGAGTTTTGAATGAACATGAAACATCAGTGCTATGTAAAGGTTAAACCTTTTGTCCCACAGAAAAACTGATCTTTGAAAATGTACATTTAGAATTGTTTAAATTTGTGCGCAAACTAAAATTAAAAAAATATTTTGCGGAGCATCCGTCTGTACGTCATCCAACTATTGAGACTGTGCATGATTCTGAATTTACTATATCAGACTTACATGTAACACACTTGATCACCACTTTACATGATGAAGATAACTCAGGAGATTTGGTTGAGTTTGCACAAGACTTGAACGTACTAGAGGATGTAACTGTGGATAGTGGTTTGCGTAATACATCTAAGTTCATTCCTTAAAGCAATACAAATTCTGTAGTTGATGAGTTTTCATCCAGGGTCACTCAAGACCTATACCTTTTGGAGGACAGTCATGCAGCAAATAAAAAGTGCATACATTTTGTGTCCTTGTGTAATGTAACTGGTGCTCCTGTAAAGCGCTCTGATACCCGATGTCTCGGGTCTAGTTCGCGCTATATAAAACTCTATAAATATATAAATATATACATCAATCAAACATATGTAGAGAAGATAGAGTTTTTCTTCAATCTATTAGAGATGATCCCAACTTGGTGATCTGCGAAGCGGATAAAGGTGGAAATATTGTTTTAATGGACCATAGAGATTACATGGCAGAAATAGATAGACAACTTGATCAGGCTAACTGTTATGAAAAACTCAATTCCAATCCTACAGCCACCATTGAGAGAAACATCAAAGCCAAACTAACAGTTTGGCATGAGTCCTGCCTCATTACTGACCTGGAATACAGGTACCTTCTAGCACAAAATTCTAGACATCCCTGTATCTGCGTACTTCCAAAAATACACAAAGGTGGCCTCTTTCCCCCTGGGAGGCCAATTATATCAGGCAATGGGGGCCCCACAGAACACATAGCGGAGTACGTAGATACATTCCTCCAACCCTTTGTCCAGAATCTTCCTTCCTATTTGAAGGAGATTAGAGAGTTATTATGTAAACTGGAGGACTTTAAGTGGGAGGAAGGTATTTTTACATTTGTCACCATGGACGTGGAAAGTCTCTATACTTGTATTGAAACGAACTGTGGACTTAAGGGCTCTGACCTATTTTCTGTATAAACGTAATGCATGCCACTTGGAGCATACTCGTATGCTCTTAGAAATGTCAGAAATGATCCTCATGCAGAATGCCTTTATGCATGGTAATGCATGGTTTTTGCAGAAACAAGGGACTGACATGGGCTCCAGGTTTGCTCCATCTTATGCTAACCTCTTTATGGGGTTGTATGAGATGGAGCATGCCTGGGGCTCAGGTGCAAGTGACTGGATTGAAAACATTCTCTTTTACGTCAGATACATCGATGATGTTTTTCTTATTTGGAATGGCAACAGTAGGGACCTTGAGCAATATTTCACATATCTTAATAATAATAAATTCAATGTTAAACTCACTATTAATAGCTCCAAACAGGAAATTGGATATTTGGATCTTAGACTATATGTAGTTGGAGATACCATACAAAGTGACATTTTTAGAAAATCTACGTCATGCAATAGTGTGCTCCATGCCACTAGTTGCCATACCAAATCCACCATCTCGGCAATACCATTCGGTGAAATGGTAAGAGCACGCCATAATTGTAGTCAAGATCACAATTTTCAAAAAAATTTAGAAAAGATAAAGAGAGATTTCAGTGAGAGAGGCTATGACAAAAACTGTCCAAGAAAAGCTGAGGATAAAATAAAGAAACTAGACAGGAACATACTCTCGTCACTAGGACTCACAAAGTTGACCCTGTACATCAGACTCAGGTGGCCTTTATAACAGAATACAATGTCTACAGTGGCCACATTTTTAACATTTTGAGAAAGAACTGGCACTTACTTATGTCTAATACCTTGCCTACAGACATTGTACCCAGAAAAACCAGGGTTACTTACCGTAAAGGGAAAACGATAAAATATATGCTGTGTCCAAGCTATGTTAGAGAGCCTAAAATTGTTGCACAGACGTGGTTACCAGGAAAGCTGCAGGTTTTTTTGTCTGTGGTAATTGTTGTGTATGCAGTTTAGGTGTTAACAAATTAACTTGTTTTCATTACAACAATTCAAGAGAATTCAAAATTACATCCTTTATAAACTGCAACACTACATTCGCTGTTTATCTGATCAAATGTGCTTGTGAGAAGATATACATTGGGAGTAGTATACAGAGTTTGAAAGTTCGTATACAAGAACATGTAAGGAGCATCAGAAACAGAGATGAGAGATATCCTGTTGCGCAACATATACATACCTCTCATCCTGATGACACAAGTATCACTTTTCATGCCTTGGATCATGTTAGAGGTAACGACAGAGGTGGAGATAAGGTCAACTACCTGAGAAAGATGGAAGCGAGATGGATATGTCGCCTCAGAGCTGTATCCTTTGGTCGTAATGTTAATAATGAATTTCACAATTTTCTATAAAATATTTCTCTGTTAATTCACCAGTTGGACATCTCTAGGCGTGTGCATGAATTGTTCTTGACACTTTGTCATTGACAACAATTTTCAGCATCAATCACTTTTCACCTCGGTTTGGGTCCACTTTGTATAACACCTTGTATCCCATATGTATTCTTAACCTGTAGGTGTTCCTAATATCAATAATAATGATTTTAGCCATTGTACACAAGACATCTTTGTGCCAACTCACCAGAGCGAAATATCTATGTGGTGACAGCAATATATTGGAGGTGTGTTTTTATGACAATAATTCTTTTTGAATTAGTATCTTATAGTTTTTACTTTCTGAAGAATGATCGAATAGACAGTCACTTTAGGATACATATTCAATGACATATTCACCCTTACTGTTTTAATTACGCATTGTGTGCCGTTTCAAGATGGCGCCCGTCACTGGACGAGTATATCTTCCCAGCTTTTTTGTTCATAATGTGTTCTTTTATTCTAGTTTGCTACTTTCAGAGAAGCTTCACTTCTATAGACAGTTTAGTTTCCCAGTTTGAAATTTTCAGTGGACTTTATAAAATGACGCAGTTTTTGAACATTAGGACCATCTTAATTGTGCACTTGGTGCCGTTCCAAGATGGCGCTCTTCACGAGGTGATGATATTTCCCTAGCTACTTGCCTATTAGGTGTTTCTTCATTCTTTGACTACTTTTAGAGAAGTTTTGCTTCTTTAGTCAGTTTGGCATTTTAGTATGAAACTTATCCGTTTTCATAGGTCCAAAACTGATTTCTTCTTTCTTTCAGCTCTTCCGTATAAGCTTATTTTAACACTCCAAGATGGCGCGGTTTAGTCACATGTGGCTCCGTACTGCACGTGATAGGTGCCGAGACCCAAATGCTGATCTCTATTTACCTCAGGTGTGCGCAGTTTGAGATAGCATATAAATTGGGTTTTCAATGGCGTTCGGTTCTTTTCGTTTTTGAACCGGACGCTTCAACCAAACCTCTGGGAGATACATATCCCGAGAGTAGTAACTTGCTCTTAGATTCACAAAAGCTGTTATTATGATTTACTGTACACAGATAAAAGTTGCACTCTATTCGTTCAAGATAAGTTTCACAAGTAATTTTGTTGATACAGTATGGCATAATAATAGATGCCGTTGTGCATTTTCTGCCATTACCATACGTGGTAATATGCGCCATGTGCGTTATTGGCACATATAGCCACGGGGGTGAAAAGTTGGGACATCTAGTATGAGTACACGCCCGTTTCAAAATGGCGTTTATTCATGGAGTATGTCCATACTTCAATGTTTACGATATTAAGTAATCTTCTGAGACAGTATGGCATAATATTAGATGCTATTCTTAATTTTCCACATTATCATGCACCTCAATATGCGCCATTTGCGTTATTAGCATACATCACTAAAGTTGGCACATTCAGTATGAGTATACGCCAGTGGTGGCTCGCCAAGGGAGTACTGCGGGCGGTGAGGCGGGGCGGGGGAGGGGAGGGGCAGGGGTGGGGGTAGTGGACTCAGACTTACGACATACTCTGAGTTCTGTCCGTCGTATGTCAGAGTCCACTACCTCCCCACCCTGCCCCTCCCCCGCCACCCTTCAGCACTCCCTCGGCAAGCCGCCACAGGTATACGCCCGTTCCAAAATGGCACGTACTTATGGGCTTGTATTTATACTTCCATGTTTATAGCATTAGAAGATATTGATCTAACAATAGCCCACACAATGTACTTGTAATCCTGATATCTAGGCAATGCGGCATAGACGGAATACCCAAGTGTTGTTTTTCACCCACCCAGTAAGCTAGCTTGTTTGTGCGTTTTTCTAAACAAGACACGTCGCTATTACGTCACGTTTTTTCAATCTGGAATTATGAAGAATGGTACTTGGACATGGAATATGTCTTAGAAATATAATGTTCCCTTCTGAAATGAGTTGAATGTGAATCTGGGATTAAGTAGACATGTCTTTTGGCTTTTAAACTATAGAATTAGTCTGTTAGTTACTTTGCTTGAATAAGCTTTCTCCGTGTGAATTTTCCACACTTATTATAAATACAATGAAATGATACCTAGGATTGTTTGGAATGTGATGATTTTGTGGCATGGTACTATTGCATGACGCCTTGACTTCACTTCACAAATACAACATCAGTAGAATTGCGAATATAACATTAGCAAATCTTTGTATTGTGGTGCAGATTTTGTATTGGGTTTTGTCCTTTTTAATAAAGTAACAACGGAATGCTTTTACTCAAACTGATATTGAGGGGATACCTTTGCTTCATCTTTTCCAAAGATTCACTTGTCGTACTTCTTTTCTCGTTCATTTAAGGACAAACCTCAAAGAGCATATGTTATATGTCTCTTACATGTTAAGGTACGCTAGATTAAGCATATAGTGCTTTTCAGACCATTCTTCTTTTCTGGTCAAGTCTTTATCGTTACTAGTTTTTGGCAATTTCTCTTAATTAATTGTCTTCTTATAAATGTGTTGTGTCCTGGATAATTTGGTTGTTTTTTTAAAAGTATGTGTGAAAGAATTACTTTTTTCTTTCCTCCCTTTAAGAATGTCAATATATATATATAATTTGCATTATGAAGCATCAATGAGAATAAACTATTACTGTATATTATTGCTGACAGACTATCTTCCCATAATTTAAATGACTAAACGCTCGTTAGTCTTTATATGAAATAGATCTGTAAACCAATTTATGGAAAGGATTTTACATCTTTTTTGGTTCATCTGGTACTGTAATATATGGTTTTAATGTGCAAATAGATTGTAAATAGGTTTTGTTTTGTGTATATTTTAGCCCTGAAGAAGTCCCAAGAGGGACGAAATGCGTCGGCTGTCAAATGCGTGCTGTGATTTTAAAGAATTTCTATGGCATAAAAGAATAAAAGGAACCTTTTTCTGCAGCAAAAACGCCGACTAACGTGTTTCATTTGGGAAGATACAACTTTATTTCTGTGCGATGGACTATGAACACTAACATCCTTTTACCAATCATCTATTTGTTTAATTGAGTACAGGGCCATTTCTGTTTAAATTAGTGTGTGGAAGGTTGTATACCATCTTTTGGGGGTGTATGTAGGTCATGTCCTGGGCTCATTACACCAAGCCATAATTTTATCATCATAGCCACGATACGTTAAAACGACTGGTGCAGGGTTTTGTTGCCCTGACCTTTTTTTCTTGTGCTTTTGTGTAATTTTGGGCTTCCCAGCACAGTCTATTTGTTGGCTTTACTACTGTCCTATAATGGATTTTGATGATAACAGGGAGGAATTGATCGGAGACCTCTTTGGTAAGAAAAACAATACTATGGCCAAAACTACATCAAAATTACCCAAAAACGAGGGTTTGAAAAATACATTCATTCGTTTAGAGAGACTTAAAAAACAGGAACTTGCCAAATGGTGGGACGGTGCAACTCTAAAAAAGTATTTAGAGAACAAAAGAATACCACGTGGCCTACAGTATCCTCATCTTTCCCAACTATGAGGATCTTGTCCCAGATCACTTAGAGGAATGGGAGGAAGACTTATATGTCGCTTCATATAAGATGATGGACATTTTAATAAGGAATTCTGAGCGTAAAGTTAAGAAAATCAGAGAAGACATAGTGGGATTGGAAGAAGTAATAAATGACACAAATCTCATAGATGTAATACAAAAAAATCATGTCATTTTAAAAAAGGAGTTAGCCAACTACCAGATTTATCTTAAAGAAAAAAAAACAACAGAAAATTCAAAGAGATCAGGGGGATTATGAAAGGGGCCGCATATTTACCTTTGCTAGGAAATATGACGATATTACGACCAAACCAATACCCAATCTCCCCAACGAAGTCAGAGAATCTCGCATATCTTCCAGTAGCACATCTATTTCGTCTGTAGAAACTGACCCTGGTGAAGGCCCAAGTACAGCCACCAACCCCAATACACCTTCAGTTTTTTTTACGGGAGGTACAAAGTTACCGTTTGGGCAACAAAATGAAAAACTTCAATGAAGAACAAGGAGGGGTGGCAAAAAATACAAGGGCAGGAACAAAAGAAAGAATGGAGAACATACAGGGCAAAAAATAATTGAGATTGTGAATCACGAAGTGGACAGCAGTCATGATATGATCGAAACCAACACATTGAATGTTGTAAATTTGTCCTCTAGAGTTTTGAATGAACATGAAACATCAGTGCTATGTAAAGGTTTAAACTTTTGTCCAACAGAAAAACCGATCTTTAAAATCGTACATTTAGATTTGTTTAAATTTGTGCACAAACTAAAATTGAGTTTTTCATAACAGTTATCCTCTCAACACCAGTGACACTCTAGATCTGCTCACCTCAAATGTCTGCTTTTCTATCAAAGTCTTTAAACATAGGATTAGCACAGTGCCATCCACGCCGAGATAGAAAGGGACAAGTCTTTTGCCATTTCTACAGCAATCTAGAGTGTTGCTGGTGTTGAGAGTGCTCTACACAGGAGCTGCTTTCCACCTTAACTTGAGAACTACCCAGAGTTCTCTGCTTCTTTATTGCATAATTTATGCGTCACTCTATGCCTGAAAGGGTATTGTTTTGACTTAGACTGGGTACTCCCTTGTGTCTGGACAAAGCTATACCTCGCTGAAGAGCTCTAAGTAGAGCGAAACACTGTGTCAGGGGTTGCTTTTACTCATTTCAGGTTGGCTTTGTTGGTATTTTACCAATTCAAAGTAGTATTACTGTGCCTGGAGTGGTAAATGGCTTTTGTCATTTTACAGCTCTGCATGGACAGCACTGTGCTAGTCCTATGCCTAAAGACTTTGCTGTAGAAATGGCAAAAGACTTTGTCCCTTTCTATCTCGGCCTGGATGGCACTGTGCTAATCCTATGCTTAAAGACTTTGTTAGAAAAGCAGATATTTGAGGGGAGCAGATCTAGAGTGTCGCTGGTCTTGAGAGTGCTCTCTACAGGAGCTGCTTTCCACCTAAACTTGAGAACTACCCAGAGTTCTCTGCTTCTTTTATGCATAATGTTTGCGTCACTCTATGCCTGAAAGGGTATTGTTTTGACTTATACTGGGTGCTCCCTTGTGTCTGGACAACGCTATACCTCTCTGAAGAGCTCTAAGTAGAGTGAAACACTGTGTCAGGGGTTGATTTTACTCATTTCAGGTTGGCTTGGTTGGTATTTTACTAGTTCAAAGCTGTAATACCGTGCCTGGAGTGGTAAATGGCTTTTGTCGTTTTACAGCTCGGCGTGGACAGCACTGTGCTAGTCCTATGCCTAAAGACTTTGCGGTATAAATGGGAAAAGACTTAGTCCCTTTCTATCTCGGCGTGGATGGCACTGTGCTAATCCTATGCTTAAAGACTTTGATAGAAAAGCAGACATTTGAGGTGAGCAAATCTAGAGTGTCGCTGGTGTTGAGAGTGCTCTCTACAGGAGCTGCTTTCCACCTAAACTTGAGAACTACCCAGAGTTCTCTGCTTCTTTTTTGCATAATTTATGCATCACTCTATGCTGGGTCTGGTGGCGCAGTGGACTAATGCATCCACTGTAGGGGCCTGTGTTCAACCTCATGGTCACAGGTTCTAATCCCGGCGGGTCCACTTAGCCTATCATCCATCTGAGGTCGATAAAATGAGTAACATTGAGTTGGGTAACAATATACATCTGTTATTCAGCGCCTTGAGACCCTCGGGTGAAATGTGCGCTTTACAAATGCACATGTTATGTTATGCTATGAAAGGGTATTGTTTTGATGGATATATATATATATATATTCACTGAAAAAAACACAGGTTTCAGGGACGTTATAGTTAGAAATTATCATTTAAAAAACCTTTGAAATTCACTGAAAAAACCATAGGTTTACTGGAGACAGAAGGCTCTGGCGTGTTTCAGTGGACAAACCACCTTGCACACAGTTCAGTGCCATTGAAGGTACGGTTTATATATTGTTGTCATGGAAACCATGTAACTGACATGGACATAAAAGAAACACAAAGCGATACTATACACGCATGTTGAAGGCACATTGCGAGTAGAAATCCCAAAATAAAAGCCAAATCATTAAACAGCATTGAAATGAGCATTAAGATATAGAATATAACATTAAAAACTTAGGTTATGAACCACAAATGCGGTATTGTTCAAATGGACACCATAAGTATGTGGATGGTGTATGTAGTTGAAAGTGTGATCCACAATAAATGCAATCAGTTGCAATTCTTGATTATACATAAGGGGTGAGTGGATATACCACTGGTTAAGGTATCATGTCTACATTCTTTAAACACATAAATGTCTATGAATCCATGTACCTGATGAATTAAAGCAATTTACAGCTAAGTAGAAGGAGCTATACACATGTACCAACACATCAATTGTGTCAAACCCAAGTGGGTTATGTGTGACTTATCTCAACCCCCAATGGCTAATTAGAGATGGCATGTTGAGCTCATACACCTATAACTCTGAGTACCCTTTGCCCAGAACATTACCAAGGGATATCTAAATCACATCTTATTAAGACATAATGTCAGAACTGCAATTCAATGCCTATTGGCCATGGCAAAACGTAAAATAAATAAATTATAACTCTGCACTGAAAAGGCTGTTAGGGAGCGGGTGGACACAAACATAATTACAGATGCAATATTAACTCTTCATCAGAGTTGAGTCCATATGGGATTTTGCTGTTACGCAAGAGGATATACTGTGATTCCAACCTCCTCAATTGCTGCCCTCTGTTATCACCCCTCGGGTTTTTGGGAATGGCATCTATCACATAATACACCAGATCTTTAGCTGTTCCCTGGTGGTGTTCATGGAGGTGCCTGGCTACTGGGTAGCCCTTGTCATTGTTTGTTATGGCCCTTTAGTGTTGCAGGATTCTGACGTGGACCATATGAATGGTGCTGTCTACATACAGTTTAGGGCACATACACTCTAGTACATACACTGCAAATTCTGTCTTGCAGTTGAACATCCCCCCAATAGTCATAGGTGTTTTTCTTAGTGGTGACTGGACTGTTTTCATATTTCTACCATGTTTACAGGCTTTACACCTAGACCACTTCTGGAAACCCCTACTAGATCTCAGCCACTCTGAATCATTCCTGGTTTGGGGTAGGCACTGCACTAGTTCATTTTGCATGGATTGTGCCCTTCTAAATGATATGAGGGGTACCCGGGGTATGTCATGTCCTATCATCGGATCACTTTTGATAAGACGCCAGTGCCTATACAAGATGTTGCGTAATCTGGCATGATAGGTTGAGTACCCAGTAATCAAGCAAATCTGACTGTTGTCTGCAGTTTGTTTCTTCCTCTTGTGCATGCCAAATAGCAAATCTTCTCTCTTCTGTGATCTGACCTTATCTTTGGCTGTGTCCACTACATTTCCAGCATAGCCTTGCATTGTAAGACGAGTAGACAGATCACTCTGGACTTCCCTCAATGTGTCCTCATTACTACAGTTACGCTTCATGCGCAGGTTTTCGGCATACAGAATGCTCATTTTAAGTTTGGTTGGATGAAAACTGCTGGCGTGCAATATAGAATTGCCAGCTGTAGGTTTTCTATACATTCTGGTGTGTAATCTATTCCCTTCTACATACACGACTAGATCAAGGAAATGTACCTCATTTTTACTAATGTCGTATGTGAACGTAAGATTGAGGTCATTTGAATTTAATTGTTGTGCAAATGTTTTTGCCGACTCAGGCGATCCCTTTCAGAGAATGAAGAGATTGTCTATATATCTGGTCCACAGGATGATGTTTTCTGCCAATTCATTCACATAGTCTACTGCTAGTACCTGCTCCTCCCACCAGCCCATATGCAAATTCGCATAGCTGGGGGCAAAGCAGGTACCCATAGCAGTCCCTTGTATCTGTTTGTATGTCTGTCATTGGAACAGGAAATGATTACTCTTGAGACACCACTCTGCCATACTGATCAGCATCTGAGTATGATGATGTAGGTGCATGTGTCGAGTTCCAAGATAGTGTTTTAATGCTCTTATACCATCATTGTGTCTTATGCTCGCATAAAGAGCCATGACGTCCATAGTCATAAGGACATAGGAGTCATCCCACGATACATCATAGATTCTGCGTAGGAAATCTCCTGTATCCATAGTGAATGATGGTAAGGAGCGGACATATTCCTGAAGAAAGTAGTCTATAAATCTTGAAGTGTTCTCAAACAGCCCCCCTATTGCCGAAATAATCGGTCGGCCCTGTGGATTGGTGGCGCTCTTGTGGACCTTCGGGATCAAGTATAATATTGGACTTACCGGATGCTCTACCTTTAGATATCTAAGTTCTTCCTGTGAAATCAGCCCCTGGCCTCTCCATTTATATAGCTCAGCATGGAATCTAACTTTAGTTTCTTCTAAACATACAGGATTCACTTCACAGTAACAATCCCTGTCTCGGAGTTGCCTGTGGGCCTCGTTGTTACACATATCTATTGGCCAAAGTATAATGTTGCCCCCTTTACCCGACCATCTCACAACAATGTATTTTCTGTCTTTCACTTTTCTCATAGTCTGAGTGTACTGACCCCTAATATTGGACATTATGTGTAGAAACTGCTCACTTGAATCCCTAGCCAGTTGTTTAAGATCTGAAATTACAGTTTCAGGGAATAAATCCAATGAGTCTCTGGGCATGACGGGTAGGAAGACAGATTGGGCTTAAAGGGAGTACGTGTGCTTCCATAGATATCCAATCCCATGACTGCTGCTAAGTCTTCCATGTGTGCTTCATTTTGGAGTTCATCAAGGGCATGTAATACCTGCATATTACCAACTGCTAAATTCACCATAGATTCTACATCCTGGTTCTCTGCATGTGACTGGCTGGATCTGCCTTTAAAAAATGTATAGAGTTTCAATTTTCTCACAAATTTGAAAAAATCTACTCTGGTTGTACATAGTGGGTTTGTTGGTGAGCAGAACGAAAGTGCCAATGATCTGCCCTCTTTGTCTTTTCGTTGGGGCCGGGGTCTGACGTTGAGAGCCCGATCTCAGCGTAAAAAACGCAGCTCCTCCTCAACAGATGGTATATCTTTATTTGAACCTACTCCACCCATAGCAGAGCCTTCACCTCAGTCCGTTTTAACTTCCGAGCTAAGTTCTGAGCTTATTTCTGTGCTCTGAGATTCCGAGGTAGGAAGTGCTTTTTTCAGAGAGCTGCTGAAGTCTCATGTTATCAAAGCATCATGAAAATGTATAAATACGACCCATTTGATAGTCCAGTTTGTCACGGAGGAACTTAGTTGCTTTTCTGTCTTTGATGGATTGCCCCTATTTTTGTAGTCTGGTTTTCATCTCACCTTCTAATCACTTAATTTCCTTTTTATTGGCATATTGATTTACTTCTCTCTGCAAGGTTTCAATTTTTGCTAAAAATCATTTCCCTATCACTGACGGCATATTTTATCAGTATTTTTAACATGCGTTGGGATGACTCTGCGCTGTTGTCAGTCATTCTTTGAGCATGTTAGGGCCAGGATTTTCATATGTCAGTGCCACCAAAATTCGCAGTCCACGTGGGATCCTGCCTACCTCTAGGTACCTCTGGAGTGATTTGCACTCCCACCACTTAGAGATTTCATTGCGCAGCTTTTCAAGTGTCCACATTTGTGCCCTCATATTTGTTGTCGGTGACTGCAACCTCGTGTTCCCTCTTGCTTCATTTGTGGCCGGTACCCGGTCATCATTAAATAATTCCTCTGCTGCTTGCTCCCACTCCTGCAGCCAATCATCAGCCATCCTGTGTACCGATAATGCTCCTGTGTACTTCAGCCTTTGCTTCTTAATTAGCAAACTACCTCACCCATCAGCCACTAGTGCAGCGCTCGCATGTGCAAACTCTTGCAAGAGCTTACTTGTATCCCGACCACACTCCGGCACTCCCGATACCAGCAGCTCCTACCGTCGTTCTCCACGCAGTTCTCGCTGGATGTTCAGGCTGCGGGGGGTGCAGCGTTGTATTTCCAATACTTATTCCACCATGCCGGCAAACGCCGTGCTCCAAAACGAGGGTGTGTCGGTGAAGATGATCCCGGACCCTTCGTCAACACATAAGCAGCAATCCCGTTCTTCTTGAGAATTAACAGGCACTGACACGCTGAAGTTTAGTTCACAAGTTTACTGGAGACAGAAGGCTTGGACGTGTTTTGGTAGATGAACCACCTTGCTCACACAGTTCAGCGCCATTGAAGGTACGGTTTATATATTGTTGCCATGGAAACCATGTAACTGACATGGACATAAAAGAAACACAAAACGATACTATACAAGCATGTTGAAGGCACATTGCGAGTAGAAATCCCAAAATAAAAGCAAAATCAATAAACAGCATTGAAAATAAGCATTAAGATATAGAATATAACATTAAAAACTTAGGTTATGAACCACAAATGCGATATTGTTCAAATGGACACCATAAGTATGTGGATGGTGTATGTAGTTGAAAGTGTGCTCTGCAATAAATGCAATCAGTGACAATTCTCGATTATACATAAGGGATGAGTGGATATAACACTGGTTAAGGTATCATGTCTACATGTCTATGAATCCAAGTACCTGATGAATTAAAGCAATACACAGCTAAGTAGAAGGAGCTATACACATGTACCAACACATCAATTGTATTGACCTAACTTTTTGCCACATTTGGTGTAATTCCGTTCAACAGTTCGGGCTCAAGCTGCATCAAAAGTTTAGTTTTTGGACCCCCTTTTTCTCTGCCCCCGCTTGACAGATCACTCCGACATTTTCAAGACAACAGCTGACGTGACTGACCCATTAGTTTTGAAAATTTGCGAAGATTCGTCAAACAGCGCCAAAGTTATTGGCAAATCAAAACGCTTTTCCCATGGAAACTAGGTCCTAACTATAACTACCTACTGGCGACCGCCAGAAGGTTATATATAATATATATTCACTGAAAAAACCACAGGTTTCAGGGACGTTATAGTTAGTTGGACATTTCACTCGTACAAAACCAGAGAAATTCGGACATTATAGTTAGTTGAGCTAACTATAACTTGCGCCCCCCAATGCACTGCTTATGACGTCACATATTACATCATTCATGACATGGTCAGTGACATCACTGATGACATCACTGATGACATCTCAAATGACATCACTGATGACATCATCCAGTGACTGTGTGCTTCTGTAATGTTTAAATATGTTTTATATATATATAGGCCAAGGTGTATTGAACAATGAGTGGGTGTATGACTGTCTGAATGGATGATTTAGTAGGTGCGTGACTGACTGTATAAGTGAGTGATTAAATGTGTCTTACTGAATGCATGGGTTAGTGACTAAACTGTGTGAGTGACTGTATCAGTCTGTCAGTTGGTGTGTAAGCGTCTGCATGGGTTGGTGAGTAGCTACATGAGTGTCTATATGCTTTATTGATTGGTTGTCTGACTATCTGTATGTGTGCCTGAGTGTCTGTGTGGGTGGGTGGGGTGTGTTTGACTCTGTGCATAGATGTGTGAGTGGGTGATTCCCTGGGTGTATGGGTTCATGAGTGTATTTGTGAAGGGATGTATGGGTGGGTGAGTGTGTTCGTGAGTGAATGGATGTCTCACTGGTACATGTGTGAGTAACTACATATGTGAAAGGCAGTATATATGAGTGTTGGAGTATATAAATGACTATATGTGAGAGTGAGTGATTGTGAGAGTGGCTGTATGGATGAGTGTGTGCTTGTGTCAATGATTGTATAAGACAGTGAGTATGTGTTAGTCTCTGTATGAATAAGTGAGTTGGTGTGTGTATAACTGTATAGGTGAGTAAATGGGAGTGTAATTGATTCTTTGCATGACTGACTACATGTGTGAGTAACTCTATGGATGAGTGGCGATGTGTGAGTGTCTGTATAGGTGTATGAGTGCAAATGATAGTGTTGTATTGATAAGTGACTGCATGTATGAGTGAGTGTATGGGTGAATGAGTGGATGTGTGTCAAGACCTAGGAATCAGTGAGTGGGTATGTAGTAACTGGTATTTGTGTGTCTATGGTTTCGAAAATGGTAGTCTGTATTTTAGAGTGGGTGTATCAAAGGTTATATTAGGGTGTGAGGAGGTGCATCAGATTATCACGTGGATGATGTCATCAGTGATGTCATCAGTGATGTCATTTGAGATGTCATCAGTGATGTCATCAGTGATGTCACTGACCATGTCATGAATGATTTACTATGTGACGTTATGAGCAGTGCATTGCGGGGGCGCGAGTTATAGTTAGCTCAACTAAATATAACGTCTGAATTTCTCTGGTTTTGTACGAGTGAAATGTCCAACTAACTATAAGGTCCCTGAAACCTGTGTTTTTTTCAGTGAATTTCAAAGGTTTTTTAAATGCTTATTTCTAACTATAATGTCCCTGAAACCTATGGTTTTTTCAGTGAATTTCTAAGGTTTTTTAAATGCTAATTTCTAACTAAAACGTCCCTGAAACCTATGGTTTTTTCAGTGAATTTCAAAGGTTTTTAAATGCTAATTTCTAACTATAACGTCCCTGAAACCTATGGTTTTTTCAGTGAATTTCTAAGGTTTTTTAAATGCTAATTTCTAACTATGCCTACAGAGGTAGGACATGTGCAGAAAGAGGAAGAAAGGCGCAGAAAGAAGCAAGAGAAATGCAGAAAGAGGCAACAGAAGTCCAGAAAGACAAAGAAAGGTGCAGAAAGAAGCAAAAGATATGCAGAAAGAACCAACAGAGGTGCAGAAAGAGGCCTTGTTGCAAAGTCATTCTGTGCCCCCAACTTTTTGCTGACGGGTACTGGTGGTAACTGACTCTGACTAATCAGGCCTAGAGCCAGTGCTATGCTAAAAGACACTTAGAATACAGTGAAAACACCTACATACACTAGGGTGCACTATGGGTTGGGGTACCCCTGTGATTGGCATGACCTCCTCTGTAAGGCCCTAGTATATAATAGGGCAGGGGGATTAAAACTACCTCTAAGTCAGAGGTGCAGAAAGATGCTGCTTTAACTAGTAGTTGCGTTTGCAGAGTGGTAGAGAAATGGTGCTGGGCCTCCGACCAGCACTCAGGAATTCTGCTGCGTAGGACACACAGGAGGTACCAGAAGGGTTTATTGGCCCCCAAAGTCCCTCAGGAGTAAATTGGACTTCATCCCCCATCCCGTAGACTGCCAGGAGGCGCGTTTGCAGAGTGGTGGAGAAAGGGGGGCATGGCCTCCGAAGACGTCTTAGCAATCCCACTGTGTGGGACTTACTGGAGGTAACACCAGGAGTACTTGGCCCCCAAGGACATCCTTGGGGGCCAACTACCCCTCCTATTACCTCCAGTAAGTCCCACACAGCAGCATTGGTAAGTATTCGTAGCAGGCCACGCCCCCTTTGCCCACCACTCTACAAACGCGCTCCCTGGCGCGCTCTTGGATGGGGATGGAAGTCCCCTTCGCTGCTGGGGGTCCTTTAGGGGCCAACTAGCCTACCTCTTACCTCCAGTAAGCCCCACACAGTAGGATTGCTGACAGATGGACAAAGGCCACGCCCCGTTTCTCCACCACTGTGCAAACGCGCCCCCTGGCGTGTTCTAAGTTGGGGGATTAAGTCCCCTTGATACTGAGGGTCCCTGGGGCCAACTAGCCCACCAGGTACCTCCAGTAAGCGCCACAAAGCTGGATTGCAGAGAGGTGGTCTGAGGCCACGCCCCCTTTTTACACCACTCTGCAAACACGCCTCCTGGTGCACTGCTACTCGGGGATGAAGTCCACTTGTGTCCTGAGGTCCTCGGGACACAAGAGGACCTCATCGCCCCACCAGCAGTGCGCCAAGAGGCGCGTTTGCAGAGTGCTGTAAAAAGGGGCATGGCCTTGGACCATCTCTCTGCAACGCAGCTCTGTGGTGCATATTGGAGGTACATGGTGAGCTAGTTGGCCCCCAGGGACCCTCAGTATTCAAGGGGAATTAATTCCCCAACTAACAAGGCACCAGGGGGCGCGTTTACAGAGTGGTGGAGAAAGGCGAGATGCTGGTTTTTTTGTGTTTTTTTTTACTAGGGGGGCTGTGTGGGCCCCCTTTTTAACTTTTTTGGGGGCCCTGGGGACCCCATCCCCCAGAACCTGACCCCTTTTTTTTTTTAAAACAAAAACAAAATGGGAAGGGGGCGGCACGACCCCCCTCCCGAGTCCAATTTCGGCCCCGGGGACCCCATTCCCGGGGCATGGCCTCCTTTTTTTTTATATATTCATAGGGATCCCTGGGCCACTATTGGCCCCGGGGACCCCATCCCCCGGGTCTTGGCCATTTTTAAAATAATTTTGCAATTGAGGAGGGGGGCCGCACGGCCCCCCTCCCCAGGCCGATTTCGGCCCCGGGCACCCCATCCCCCGGGGCCCGGCCATTTTTTTTTAAATTAACGCGGAGGGGGCTGCGTGGCCCCCCTCCTGGGCCACTCCTGACCCCGGGTACCCCACCCCACCTGGGCCGGACCTTTGCGTTGGGGACTGTGGGGAGAGCCGCAATGCCCCCACGGTCCCGCCGGCTCCCCGCCTTCTGCGGGAGCCGGCATTGCTTTTGAGCAAGGGGAGCTGCTAACATTCAGCTCCCCATTGCTCAAAAGCAATCTGTTTTGCTTCATTGAAGCGAGAGCAGGTTTTCCTGCTCTCGCTTCAATGAAGCAAAGCAGAGTTTGCTATGACAGGGCGGGAGCAGCACGGCTCCCGCCCTGACATAGCAAACGGCAATGTCCTGGGGTGGGCACCCCGGGACATTGCAGGAGCCGGCCCTGGGGGGTGGCGGTCCCCAGGGCCATCAAGGGCTCCTGGAGGGGGGCCGTGTGGCCCCCCTCCCAAGTCTTTAAAGCCCCGGGGAGGTGGTGGGCCCCGGGGCATGTGGGGGGGCTCTTCCCCCCCACACATCATTTTAATTTAAAAACAGAGCCCCGGGGCGGTGGTGGCCCCCAGGGCTGCGGGGGGATGCGTGCCCCCGCAGTTCATTATCAAAGCCCCGGGAGGTGGCGGTCCCCGGGGCATGTGGGGGGGCTCTTCCCCCCACACACACATCATTTTAATTTAAACACAGAGCCCCGGGGAGGTGGCGGTCCCTGGGGCTGCGGGGGGGACGCGTGCCACCCGCGGTTCATTATCAAAGCCCCGGGGAGGTGGCGGGCCCTGAAGCAGCATGGGGGATTGGGATCCCCCATGCATTTTTTTTAAAGCCCCGGGGAGGTGGTGGTCCCCGGGGCTGTGGGGGGGCTCTTCCCCCCCCACACATCATTTTAATTTAAAAACAGAGCCCCGGGGCGGTGGTGGCCCCCAGGGCTGCGGGGGGGATGCGTGCCCCCGCAGTTCATTATCAAAGCCCCGGGGAGGTGGCAGTCCCCAGGGCATTTGGGGGGGCTCTTTCCCCCCCACACACACATCATTTTAATTTAAACACAGAGCCCCGGGGAGGTGGCGGTCCCTGGGGCTGCGGGGGGGACGCGTGCCACCCGCGGTTCATTATCAAAGCCCCGGGGA
Source organism: Calotriton arnoldi (assembly GCA_963921515.1). Lineage (NCBI taxonomy): Eukaryota > Metazoa > Chordata > Amphibia > Caudata > Salamandridae > Calotriton > Calotriton arnoldi. The sequence continues at coordinate 290,418 of CAWUFW010015322.1, forward strand.
GGTGGCGGTCCCCGAAGCAGCATGGGGGATTGGGATCCCCCATGCATTTTTTTTAAAGCCCCGGGGAGGCGGTGGTCCCCGGGGCTGTGGGGGGCCACAGTGGCCCCGCATACAATTAAATAAGCACCTGGGAGGTGGCGGTCCCCGGGGCTGCGGGGCCCCCACGGGCCCCCGCAAATTAATTGGTGAGTGCCCCCGGGACCTGGCCCACCCGGGGGCTTTCAAAAACGAAGCACGGGAGCCCGCACTTCATTTTTTTTTTATTTTCTCGGCCGGATTCGCGACCCCAGCGCGAATTCGGATGATTTTTTTTTAAAATGCTTTTTTGGGCCCTGGGGTCCTTGTGGGACCCCCTGAGCAGGCCTAGGTGGTCAATGTGTTTGTACCCTGCCCCCTTTTCTTGTTTTTCACCTTTTTATTTAATCTTTTCTTGTGACTCGGTTACCAATCAGAATTGAGCTTGTGCTCGGAAGGGTTCGCGAACCCTCCTCGGTGCTCAGAAATCAAAACTTTTATTTAAAAAATTTCTCAGCAACTACTGGACGGATTTACACCATTTAAATTTTTTTTATTATATATACTCAATATTTTATTTAGCAGTTGATGAAATCTCTTATGAAGTCATCAAGACAATACAGCAATGATAAAAGTATCCATAATTTTAGAGCACTATGACCATATGCACAGCTTAAGCATAGAAATGTTTCTCATTTTATTGTTTTTAGTAGCATTTGTTGATTGTGAGAAAGTGTCCTTTTTGCATGGTCATCCCCTAGTTTTGGAGTGATACTTTTGACACTGATGTCCATTCCCCACTGAGCCCTAAAACATGGTAAAATAGGCAAACTCTCGGTTGGCATATTTAACTTCCCAGTATGTTTGTAATATACAGTGCAGGAAATACATCAATGGCATGGAAAAGTTAAATGCCAGCTGTGGACAGCAGCACATTTTGTGGCATCCACTAGGCTGATAAAGGAAACAAGGCTTCAGGCCTTTCTGTGTACCAAGACTGCATCAGCTTTTAAACCTGCTAGCGAACTTGTCACAATAACCCTTTTTTGACAGTAAAGACCCCCACTTTTTATATATTAAATAAGTAATCCCTAAGCAGTCTTTGTAGCCCACCATGTAGGGTGCATAGTATTTAAAAGTGATACATGCAAGAATTTAGCATTGACATATACCTGCAGAGACTAGCTCACAAAAGCTATTTTCACTGTAAAGGGCTGTAGTTATCCTATAAGAAAAACTAGAGTACAGTAAAAAATTATAACCCTGCACACTCAGATATGGGACAAGCTACCAGAATAAGTCAAACACTATTTTTAATGTTTATTGAAAATCCAATTCAGTAATGAAGTTGGACTGTAAATAACTATTTTGAAAATTTGACTTTTAAAAGGGCACATTTTAACTAACTGAGCCTCCAGTTGGCTCATTACCTTATCCTGCTGGCATATGGCCTGTCAGTGCTTCCCCTTAATGAGGTGTGAAAGACCAGAGTGAGGTATGTGATAGATATCAGCTCAGGAAGGATAGTTGTGGAGGGTCCAGGAACTTCATTAACTTGAAAGGGACCAGGTTGAAGTCTGCATATTCACAGTTAACTATAAGGGGATACCTGAGAAAGGGGCGTCCTTTGTTTGTTAAGCTCTGTGTAGCCAGGTGGGTACCAGCCCACTGGAAGGGGGAGATGTTCCCAGAACCAGTTTGGTGTAGCTGAGGAGCACATGACTGCTAATTTCCTTAAACACACCCCTGGCTGGCCCACAGGTTCTTTACAGGACAGAAGGCTGTGCCATCCTGTATTTTTCTTAGAATAGTACAATATGGGATAGGTTGCCGTAAGGCAAACAGGATGTTCTGCAAAAGTCGGAAAAGGTGCTACTGGAAGGTTTTTCTCCATTGGTTAGGAAGTGTCCATGTGTCACCCCTGCCCACTAACAAGTAAATCTACAAAAGTGGTACAAAAGTGGTACCTCACCCACAGCTCTCTGGACATGCAGTAGAACAGAAGAGGACTGGACCTGCTGTTTGAGACCTGTGAGGGCACTTGAAGGGCTTGAAGGGCTGGACCTGCTACCACGTGTGCCCAGGACAAAGAAGAAGACCCCAGGGGCCAGCTGGCTGATCTCCTGTGTGGCTACAGGGACACAACAAGCTGCAAGAGGCCATTGTCCTAAGGTGTCTGGCTGACCAGTAGCAACTGGACCTAAACTAGGCCTTGCTGTTGGCCTCTGCCTGATACCCTTAAAGTGATGTCTAAGTGTCTCCCCTGAGGTCCTGTGGGCATTAGAAATGTACTTCTCTGGTTGTTTGTGCACCAAGTTTGGAAACATTTGAAAATATTTCCTCCAAAAGCTCCAGACCTGCTGGAAAAAGTATCCAATCAGCAGTTACACAGTGTATGATTGGATTTCAGCTTCATCCTGCTCAAAGATCCCTTCACCTCCAAAAACCACATTCTGCACGGGGACTAATCAAATGTTCAGTGAAAAATCTCCAAAGCTCCAGAGTCCCAGAGGGACCAACCTATTTCAAGTATATGGCCATGTGTTCCCCAGTGAAGGCTTCAGTTTCAACTGTGACCCAGTCAGGGATAACATTTCCTCTCAACAAAAGGCAAAGCCCTAATCTGCTTGGGAACTCAGCAGAAATGTCAGCACTCTTATTCAAAAAAAGTCAGAAAGTTCCTTTCTAAAGTGGAAGACTATGATGTGCAGGATGTGCTTCTCCAATATAATTCTGGTGCTGATGAAGGGCTGATTCTGATATAAAAGATTGAGCTTGAGCATTGTTAATACAATCTAAATGGAAATTAAATCCCCTATAAGAAACCCTATTCATGTAATCCTCTTTCACTATTCTGACAATTGATCTAAAGTAATATAAAGTATGTATACACAGCTAAGCGGATACTAACCCTTTCCTAACAGCCTCATCCTTCATGATTTTATGATTTATAGCTCAGAATATTTAACACTTATATAGACATTTTTCTTCATAAAAAGCAACACACTACACGAAGCACATTCTATTATAATACTGTACTGACAGTTGAAGTGCATACACTTACACTACACTTGTACACTTACGAGTTAAAAGTGGGTTTCACATATTCTCTTAATCAATATCAGACAGCAATACTAAAGGTCATGCTTGTTTTGTTCTGTTTATATGTGCATGTTTTTGTTTGCCTTTTTCATTTAGCCTTGAGAAAGCAAACGTGCATACTGTTGGCCAGAGCAAAACATATGTTTGCATTCTTTTGATATACAACAAAACAAAAATCACATTCTACTCATCTCATATGGACGCTCAGCGGATTATTTTTATTTTACTTAATGAAAAAGAGAAGTGATTAGTCTAATGTCCTTTAAGTTTGCAGTTGACCTCTCTAGGACGGGATGTCATTCCTGTAGCATAGCATAATGGACCCACAAGAGTCTATTGTCAATACATGTATTAATGTGCTATAAAGGAGAGAAAATTACATACAAGAGAAATGAAGGAAAAGAGAGGGATCAATTAAAAGACAAGAAGCCAATAGTGTAAGAGAGGGATATTGTACATAGCGTGCTCCGGTTATTCATTACCACTGGATGTGTTAAGCATAATGGGTCATGGATAGAGCGAACAAAACGGATAGAACGGATAAAATTGGACCTACAAAAGTATTAAATATGTAAAATGTGATGTACATCGAGGATGATGGAAGGTTCTAAAAAGTCATAAGTAAATAGATAAATAAATAGATAAATAGTTAAATAATTAAATACATAAATAAATAAATAAATAAGTGAATAAATAGATGATCAAATAGGTAAGTGAATAAATAGAAGAATGAATAAATAGATGATGGAGAAGGAATGACATCTCCTTACCCGGGAAAAGAAAGAGCAAGAGCATAGGAAAAATAAAAATAAAAAAGGGGGATTTAAATGGAAATTAAATCCCATATAAGAAACCCTTTTTTACATATCGTCAGTAAGGATGTAAGCAAATCTGGAAAAGTGGATTGTCTATAATTTCCTGGGGAGGGGGCAATATACCAACAGGATATGTTCCACTCTTGTTTAAGAATTTACCACCCAAGCCAGAAGTATTGCTGCATTTTCTTCTTTTGGTTAATAACATATTGCAAGGTGAAAGAGTCTCTTAATGAGAGCTAATTGACTCCCTTTTTGTTACTTTAATGGTATAGAAGACATTTATAGCCTTTGAGGATCAAATTATTTATTGTATCCTTGCAGCTTTCAACAAGGCAAGTATCACTGAAACACTTAGTCACTCGTTATGAGAGTGCTGCCATTCCCAATTGGACCTGTAACCCTTTAACTAGCTCCAAAAGGAATTATGAGGGTGACTGCAGACCTCTTATGTTCCCCTGGATATTTAGTCTGCTAAAAATAGCTGATCTCTCTTTGGAAAATTGCAGGAGCAGAATTAGGAATTATCATGGGAATGGGGTCCTGTATTGTCAATTCCTCATCCATTCTTCATGTTTTGTATTGAATTGTTTAGAAGACTACTGTGCAAGAGTTGGTTAACACATGGGTCTTTACCTTGGATCAGCTTTGTGTTACATTTAGGCCCTGTGAGACAATTGTAAATAGCTGGCATGGCAAGACGTTTGCTTCTACTAAATTCAGATTCAGTTTTGGGGTATCAGGCATTAGGTTCCATACGATGGCTAAACTTTTAGTGGTGGCCTGCTCTTGAAGATTTTTCTTGTCAAACAGTGACAAAGTTTATTCCTGCAGTGGAATGTGAAAAGTTACAAAGCCAGTTTCTGCTTTGGGACTCAGAAACGTTTTTGACTTCTAGACTTTCACCAGGATTAATCCACTTGGTGATTCCAACTAAGCCTCCATTGTGGTCGGTCTGCAATTGCACCTAGTTCCTGGTCTGCCGTGTCGATTGACTTACATTCAGCTAGTTATTTTTCTTGCCAGTATTTTCACTTAAATCTTTAAAAGATCATATCTCTTGTTCCCCTTATTGGAGTTTTGTTGTTTTGGTGTCATTTTGCCTAATAAATGTTTCTCTATTTTTTTAATTGTTGAAGGACTTTTATTTTATTGTGTCTGTGACTGTTTAATTGCACTGAACCCTTTGACTCGATCTAACAGGTTAGAAACGTCATTACCTGTGGTGGACTTCCACCCATGCCAAATAATACTTTATTACACCCCAGTTCATCAATCTATACCAACACAATAAATGTATTCAAATTATAAAATAGCAGTCTTCCAGCACCCATTTCAAGAAACAATTTCTAAAGAGACAATAGGCAAACTGAGTATATCTCTTCTAATAGACCTAAAGGGTGCCAGTTTCCCACAGCCCAGTGTGAGGACAACATTCACTCTCAAAAGGGGGAGCACTTTGTGTTCCCCTCCATTCCATAGAACCAAGCACTGGGGTCTCAACTCATTACATGGCGGGCCCTCAGTGAACACATGCAATTGTAGACCTCTTTTAAGTGGAAAATCAGGGGATATATCTGTCCTTACATAGGTTTGCACCCAATGCCTCAAAGACTATTGCATTGCTTCAATAAAACCTCACTTTCCTCATGCAGCCGACTCCAGGTTATGTAATGCAGCATTGGCCAAGTCTTCAAGAGCTCTGCTGGCTCAATGATGATCCTCATGCCTGATTATTTATATTTGAGGTATCTAAAATCCCCACATATAACCCTGTTGAATGAAGGTGACACATCAAAGAAGGAAAGACATGAAGACGTTTTCTTCCAAATGAAGAAGATCCAACTTCCAACATGTCCTCACCCAGTGGCTTCCAACTGCAAGCTCTATGACGTTCCAGTTAGAATCCATAACAAGCACAGCCTGACCATGGAATGCCATACAAACAACAACATGAAGATAACAGGTAAGTACATGTATAATAAAACTGAGGTAGGACTAACTTTAACTTACTACATCATCTTCCCCTTTTCAAAGCAAAGAGTGAGCCTCCAAAGAAAAATTAAAATGATATATGTTGCAAAAGAAAAGTATGCACTAATATAAATAACAATCTTTATATTTTGCGGGCATAGGCTCATTGCGAGAGAAATGGTTAGTATGCTCAGGTAGGGCAATGTTTGACTGCTCATCTGAGTTGAGTCGATCATTCAATGTGCTAGCAGAGTTTGATAGTTGCAACACAGAAGGTGTATTGTTTTGTGCAGTGAGACAGTCAGTCTCTTCTGCTTTGGAAGAGAGGGAGTAAGGCACAATCGAAACATACTGGGTACTATATCCCGAATTGACAGAAATTGAATCTGAAACATTACACTCAGGTTGACTAACACTTTCCGCCAAACAAGCATGATCTTGACAAGATTCATCATTCAAACTACCCACATGTTGATTGATTCTACTCGCCTGCTCTGTGGATAGTTGAACTAAGCATCTTTTATTACACTATTCTTTTTATTGATCAAAACTGAATTTAACTGAACAAGTAAATCTTGTCAGATGCTAATGCATCAAACCGACCAGCAAAATCTAATGCTACTTTTGACCAGACCTCTTCAGGAAACGGTACCATATTTAATGGAGTTTGAGACATTTTCCAATGCTTATTAGACAAGAGGCACCATGGCACATTTTATTATGTTATTTGTACACTACATCCAAGACTAAGGAACTCTGAAAGCGATGCCCTTGTATTTGGTTTTCCGGCTGGAGACAGCTCTGAGTCGCAAAACAAATAATAACATCAGCGTTGCACCTCTGGCACAGTGCGCTTGGAACAGTGCTTTTATTTTATAAACCAGCTCTGAGCCTAATTCAGCATAGGAGCACTTTTGCAGATTATCCTGGAACACTGTGCCTGAGATATAGCCCTGCTGACCCTGACCTTTTATCCTGCAAATGACGGCAGCCTGCTCCACACCACATCGGTTTCCTGATACCTCATATACAGGTATGGGGGGTTAGGTTGTCTCAAGCAATCTGGCAGAGGGTACTCACACTATGCTCTCAATAGTATAATCATAATGACAGTCTAACGTTATTATGGTTGAACTGTTTATCTTTTTCATCATTCCTGTAATGCTTTTTAAAATGCTTTGTTTCATCCTACTATTTGCAGCTCACGCATTTTACACAAGAATACAATTGTTTCAATAATATGTTTGAAAAGCCAGTTCATATCATTCTTGTGTCTCCCTTGGGGAAGCCTGAGTAACAACGAAAGGGTAGATCTATTTCCACAATTTCCTTTGGGAATTAGAGTGGTTATGTTCTGAGGTTGCAGATACCAACTGGTACCCATGAAAGTTAGGGGTTAGGGCACACTGTGAGCTAGCTAGGAATTAAGCCAACATACTCTGATGATATGTGTGTAATGAAGCACCATTTTCCGACAGATATCTTGTCCGGATACACAGTCCTACTTGATTCGTAGGAATCGTATGACACTAGGGCATGTCCTTGAATAAACCACGAATAATATTGACTTAGCCCTAAAAAGGATCTCAAGGTGTCTTTCTCTTTTGAGTGTGGTCCCAACTTCTTTGAAAATACTTAAAACATTTTCTAGTGTTTTGTTGTGCTCAGCCATAGTTCCTGCATAGATCAGCACATCATCTTGATATGCCTGCACCCCATTGACACTTGCCAAAATGTTGTTCATCAATTTTTTAAAAACACCCACTGCAGATTCCAAACCGAAAAGTAGCCGCAAGAATTTGTATGCCTCAAAAGATGTTATGAATGCGGCCAATTCTTGTGACTCCTTAGCAGGAGATATCTGATGATATGCAAACTTTAGATTTAGTAAGGAGAAATACTTAGCACAAAGTCAAATTTCTCCAGACTTTTTATGCAATATTACTATGGGACTGACCCATTCTGAGGAATCAGTATTATCAATCACACCTTTATAAATTAGTTTGTCAAGAAGTGTTTTCATATTCTGCTTCACAGGTACCAGTCTAAATTTGTGCACCACTGGCACAGCGTTCTTCTTTAACTCTATTTGATGTTTAAATTTTTTTATATCACCAATATTACCACTGCAAACCTCTGGAGATGTTTTAACAACCTCAAGCACATTCTCATTTGCAATTACAGCAGTAAATGTAGGATATATTCTCACCGGGCTATCAGAACCTGGTACTAACATCAATTCTAATTTGGCCAAATCCTTCCAACCAACAATGTTTTTGCCTTGGATAGCTACACAGATTTTTGCAATAGTTCTTCTACTGAAGCATATCAACTTTTCTAGAAATTACCCCAACATACACCACTTCCCTAAAGCTGGACAAGAAGGGTTGTTGAACAGTGGAATCAGTTTAATCTGTGAGAACCAGTCTAGAAAAATCATGAGTGGTTTCATGTGTGTCAACACCTACCCTGCTTATTTGTATATGTCCCTTATTGCTCCGTCACACACTTTGAAAGTGACCTATTCTATGGCACTTATTGCACCTCTTCCCTAATGCTGGACAAGAAAGGTTGTTACTAAATGTGACCTAGATCCACATTCGAATCACCTAGTTGCACTTGGATTTCCTTTGAATGACAACTATATACAAATTGGTCCCTAATATAAATATCCAAAGATGCTCCAAAATTGCAGGTGGATGGCAAGTTTCATAATGCCAAGATGTACTCTTCAACCGGCTCCTCATTGCTTTGTTTTCTCTTAAAAAAGTAAAATCTTTCCAGCAAAACATTTGGCTGTTTGGTAAACTTGTTGGACAGCCTGGTAACTGCTTCAACATATTCATCCCATTTTTCAAAATCCTATTTAGAAGGACAGCCTTCTTTTTAGGAGGGAACTTCTCAGCATCTACAACCACGTAATAATTTTGATATGATCTTAACCGTGTTTTCCATGGCATAGTTGGCTTCCCTGGTAGCGGCAAGAATGGTGCAACCTGAATCAAGTTCTGAGCCAAATTCATCATGTCAGTCAGTTTTTTCTTTCTTCAAATTTTAAAATATGGTAAAATTCTCACAAAGTTGCAAGTATAATCCTTCAAAGTAATAGTATTTATAACATACATGCTCCAGAACTGTTCAGATTGTAAAGTTTCACCAAGTACTCCAACTGGAGTTGCTCCAAAGAAGGAAAAAATAGCGATTGTAAAATACGAAGTATTTGAAATTCTACAATGTGTTTCAATTTAATTGAATGTTGTTTTCCAATTTAAGATGGCTGCCACATTTGACTTCGTTACTTGTAATTGGAATGACGTGGATCTGAGGAGGTGCGTAGCCTGCGCGTCAGAGAAACTGTCTTGTACAGTCCACCAACAAATCCAAAACAGTCTAGCGCTGCTTCCGTGAGGCCCCTGATGATGGGGGTATTCACGTGAATTTGGGGCCAACCTTATTGCTGGCTCAAGTGGGTGCAGCGCTAGTACCAAATGCTCCATCAGTGCTCAGGGACCCTTTAACTCAGCCCAGGCCAGAAAATGCTACTTCTGGACTGCTCCGCCCAGGACATTATTCCAAATGTAGAAGAGCCCATTCCAGCACGTCCTCGCCCACTGGCTTCCAACTGCAAACTCTATGAAGTTCCAGTCAGAATCCACAACGAGCATAGCCAGAACATGAAATACCTTACAAACAACAACATGAAGATAATAGGAAAGTAAGTATATGTATATTAAAGCAGAGGTAGGACTACAAACCTTGCAAGAATTTGGAAACAGAGAGAAGCAATCTCCAATCGCGACTGGCATGGCTCGCGAGTTGGGGGTGGTGGGCGAGGGGAGTGGGGGGCGGGTGTCTTTGGGGGAAGGGGGTATTGGAAATGAAATTTTTTTAAACGTACCTCGTTGCCGGGTCCCGCGTCTTTTCTGCTCCTGCTCTCCTGCCTCCGAACAGGAACAGGAAGCAGGCACCCAGGCTCCCTCCCCTAAGCCAATCACAACGCTGCAATGCAGCATTGTGATTGGTCTGAGCGCCGTGACACGGCCCTCAGCCAGGGGCTGGAGGGGTGGGCATGTTCTCCATGCAGGCTGTAATGCAGCCTGCATGGAGAACAAGGAAGTACGCATGACTGCTTTGGGCAGCCCAAGAGGGCCGACCAAACAGTCATTGCGCACTTAGGAGTGAGCAAACCACTCCTCCCCTGCCCTGTTCGGAGAGCAGAGCAGACCGCCCACCCGCCCGCCGCAAAGCAGCAGGACAGGAAACATAAAATGACAATAACTCTAAGTTATTGCCATTTCATGTTTCTCAAAGTTTAAAAGCAGTGGGGCGGCGCTCTTCCGACATAGCGGAGGAGCCGCCCCTGACAATCTCTGCTCACGGTTTCCAAGTTGTGCTGCCAGCATTCAGTGCCTTTTTGAAGCAATTCTGAGTTATATGTTTAGACACCAAAAACACAAAAAACATGCACTTGGTCCTGCGCTAAGTTAGTGCAGCTCTTCATGATACAACCCCTGGGTGTATATAACACCAGAGCAATAGGTGACAGCATAATGTTGTGGGACGGTCTTTCAGTCGTATTACTTTCAAGGTTTACCTTTAACCCCTTCCATGCTTATGACGAGCTGGACTCGTCATGGCACACAGTGCTCGTGTGCTCATGACGAGTCCAGCTCGTCATAAGACCACCCACGGGGAAGCGCTGGCGCTCCCCGTGGGAATCCGATCGTCGGGGTTTTTTTAGGAGGCAGGGGAAGGACTTCCCCTGCCTCCCCCGCCCCGCCCCCCATCAATGACGTCAGCGCGCGAGGCGCGCTGACATCATTGAGGGTTCCCTTTCTTCCGACGCGCTGGAAGCCATTTGCTTCCAGCGCGTCGGGGAAATAAGGTGAGTTTTGGCTCGGGGAGGGGGGTTTGATTCAAAAGAGACATCGAGGGAAAGGAAAGGGTTTTCCTTTCCCCCGATGCCTCTTTGTGCATTCCTGCTGCACGATCGTGTGATCGTGCAGCAGGAATGCCCACTAGGCGGGATTGTGAGCGTGGAGATGTGCCTTCTCTCCATTGCCACCCTGTAAAGTTAGCTGTAATCCTTGATGGAGGTCTCTGCACCCTTGATTTTCTTGAGCGCAATCCTTCTCCTCGTCTGCCGCTGCGATCCTGCAATTCTTCTGGTCCTTTACGCAGCTGTAGTGTAGGAAAGGCATTATACATTTACCCAACGAGGTAGCACTTACTGATTAGCCAGTAGAAAGTACTCCAGTTGAGTAGAGGTATTGCACAAAACGGTGGCATCTTCGTGAGCGTGGAGATGTACCTTCTCTCCATTGCCAACCTGTAAAGTTAGCTGTAATCCTTGATGGAGGTCTCTGCACCCTTGATTTTCTCGAGCGCAATCCTCGTGTAGTTCCTGTGACCAGGAGGTTCCTTCTCCTCGTCTGCCGCTGCGATCCTGCTCTGACCCTTTATAAACAAGAGGCATGTGAACGGGCCTAGAAGCCCCGCCACACATACACTAGCGGTATGCAACGTATGCCCGCCCTTTCCCTACTATGACGGACAGCTTACTCAAAGGATCCCGGCGCTTTCGGCGCGGTGGCAAAGTTACAGACACACAGGTCACTGGAGACAATCCTTGATGGAGGTCTCTGCACCCTTGATTTTCTCGAGCGCAATCCTCGTGTAGTTCCTGTGACCAGGAGGTTCCTTCTCCTCGTCTGCCGCTGCGATCCTGCTCTGACCCTTTATAAACAAGAGGCATGTGAACGGGCCTAGAAGCCCCGCTCGTTTGGCCCCGCCACACATACACTAGCGGTATGCAACGTATGCCCGCCCTTTCCCTACTATGATGGACAGCTTACTCAAAGGATCCCGGCGCTTTCGGCGCGGTGGCAAAGTTACAGACACACAGGTCACTGGAGACAATCCTTGATGGAGGTCTCTGCACCCTTGATTTTCTTGAGCGCAATCCTTCTCCTCGTCTGCCGCTGCGATCCTGCAATTCTTCTGGTCCTTTACGCAGCTGTAGTGTAGGAAAGGCATTATACATTTACCCAACGAGGTAGCACTTACTGATTAGCCAGTAGAAAGTACTCCAGTTGAGTAGAGGTATTGCACAAAACGGTGGCATCTTCGTGAGCGTGGAGATGTACCTTCTCTCCATTGCCACCCTGTAAAGTTAGCTGTAATCCTTGATGGAGGTCTCTGCACCCTTGATTTTCTCGAGCGCAATCCTCGTGTAGTTCCTGTGACCAGGAGGTTCCTTCTCCTCGTCTGCCGCTGCGATCCTGCTCTGACCCTTTATAAACAAGAGGCATGTGAACGGGCCTAGAAGCCCCGCCACACATACACTAGCGGTATGCAACGTATGCCCGCCCTTTCCCTACTATGACGGACAGCTTACTCAAAGGATCCCGGCGCTTTCGGCGCGGTGGCAAAGTTACAGACACACAGGTCACTGGAGACAATCCTTGATGGAGGTCTCTGCACCCTTGATTTTCTCGAGCGCAATCCTCGTGTAGTTCCTGTGACCAGGAGGTTCCTTCTCCTCGTCTGCCGCTGCGATCCTGCTCTGACCCTTTATAAACAAGAGGCATGTGAACGGGCCTAGAAGCCCCGCTCGTTTGGCCCCGCCACACATACACTAGCGGTATGCAACGTATGCCCGCCCTTTCCCTACTAAGATGGACAGCTTACTCAAAGGATCCCGGCGCTTTCGGCGCGGTGGCAAAGTTACAGACACACAGGTCACTGGAGACAATCCTTGATGGAGGTCTCTGCACCCTTGATTTTCTCGAGCGCAATCCTCGTGTAGTTCCTGTGACCAGGAGGTTCCTTCTCCTCGTCTGCCGCTGCGATCCTGCTCTGACCCTTTATAAACAAGAGGCATGTGAACGGGCCTAGAAGCCCCGCTCGTTTGGCCCCGCCACACATACACTAGCGGTATGCAACGTATGCCCGCCCTTTCCCTACTATGATGGACAGCTTACTCAAAGGATCCCGGCGCTTTCGGCGCGGTGGCAAAGTTACAGACACACAGGTCACTGGAGACAATTCTTCTGGTCCTTTACGCAGCTGTAGTGTAGGAAAGGCACTATACATTTACCCAACGAGGTAGCACTTACTGATTAGCCAGTAGAAAGCACTCCAGTTGAGTAGAGGTATTGCACAAAACGGTGGCATCTTCGTGGATAAATATGCAGGGCAGATGTGCCTTCTCTCCATTTACACCCTGAAAAGTTAGCTGTAATCCTTGATGGAGGTCTTTGCATCCTTGAATTTCTCGAGCGCAATGCTCGTGTAGTTCCTGTGACCAGGAGGTTCCTTCTCCTCGTCTGCCGCTGAGATCCTGCTCTGACCCTTTATAAACAAGAGGCATGTGAACGGGCTTAGAAGCCCCGCCACACATACACTAGCGGTATGCAACGTATGCCCGCCCTTTCCCCACTATGATGGACAGCTTACTCAAAGGACCCCGGCACTTTCGGCGCGGTGGCAAAGTTACAGACACACAGGTCACTGGAGACAATTCTTCTGGTCCTTTACGCAGCTGTAGTGTAGGAAAGGCACTATACATTTACCCAACGAGGTAGCACTTACTGATTAGCCAGTAGAAAGCACTCCAGTTGAGTAGAGGTATTGCACAAAACGGTGGCATCTTCGTGGATAAATATGCAGGGCAGATGTGCCTTCTCTCCATTTACACCCTGAAAAGTTAGCTGTAATCCTTGATGGAGGTCTTTGCATCCTTGAATTTCTTGAGCGCAATGCTCGTGTAGTTCCTGTGACCAGGAGGTTCCTTCTCCTCGTCTGCCGCTGAGATCCTGCTCTGACCCTTTATCCCCTTCGGTGCTTATGACGAGCTGGACTCGTCATGGCACACAGTGCTCGTGACGAGTCCAGCTCGTCATAAGACCACCCACGGGGAAGCGCTGGCGCTCCCCCGTGAGAATCTGATCGTTAGGTTTTTTTGGGGGAGGCAGGGGAAGGGCTTCCCTGCCTCCCCTCGCCCCATCAATGACGTCAGCGCGCTGACATCATTGAGGGTTTCCTTTCTTCCCGACGCGCTGGAAGCCATTTGCTTCCAGCGCGTCGGGAAATCAGGTGAGGTTTGGCTCGGGGAGGGGGGGTTTGTATCAAAAGAGGCATCGAGGGAAAGGAAATGGTTTTCCTTTCCCCCGATGCCTCTTTTGTGCATTCCTGCTGCACGATCATGTGATTGTGCAGCAGGAATGCCCACTAGGCACCAGGGTTTTTTTAATTTTTGTGTTGGGGAGTGGCCAAAAGGGCAAGGGTTGCTCCCTTTTACGGGTGTGAATATTTTATTTATACTGTTAGGCCCAACTACCCCTTAGCTTGGCTGGTGGATTGTGTGTGGACTGGTGCATTATTTGCATATGTGATTGTAATGTTTTTTTCCTCCTTTTTATTCTAGTGTAAAGCTTTTGATTCCTGTTTGCGGTTTCGGCAGTTGTGGTTCTGCAGTTTTGCGTAATTGCATTTATTTGGTAAGAAAAATATTTTTGTTGTGTGTACTCCAAATGAGTATTATTGTCATGCATGAATGAATTTTTTTGTAAGTGGTGCCATAATGGCAGCATATTTGTTAGTGTTCAGAGCATGAAATTCTTTGCGATGTTTTGCATTGTCTTATGTGTAATTTTTTTCTTCTTCTTTTTAGTGGGATATTGTTGATCCTTACTGTGTCTGTGCAGAGTAGGTGGTGGTGAGTCTAGCTGCTTCTGTCACGTGAGTGGTATAGTGTTGGAGTATATAGGTCTTTGTGATAAATCTACATTTTGTTTATTTCTTTTTTTTTTTACAAAGGGTTTGTTGTTGTTGACTTGTTTGACAAGTAACCTTTATTAGTAAGCATTATGGCTAGCCGTAGAATTACTGCTCAGCAGGTGGTTGGTTTGCTTCTTGAATCTTCCTCTGAGCAGGATTATGAGACTGACAGTGCGTCTGAGGGAGAGGAGGGAGGGGAAGATTCAGGCAGTGAGTTTTCTCTCCACATGGAATCATCGGATGATGAAGGTACTCTCAGTGCAGATGAAGTGCCTGATTTAGAGGAGGATACTAATGTGCCGATGGTGCAAGAGGCATCTGGATTGCAGCCTGGGGCTGCTAGGCTTCCTACTGGAAGTGCTGGACTCTGGGTTGATCCAAACATGGTGCAGCCGGTGTTGCCTGCCTTTAGTGGTTATGCAGGGTGTAGAGTGGATTGTGAACATTATTTGCCTATACAGTATTTTCAGTTGTTTATGGATGATGTATTTTTGGGTGAGATTGTTGAGCAGACTAATTTGTATGCTGAACAGTTTTTGAGGGACAACAGTGCCAGACTTAGGCCCCATTCTAGAGCTACCCGGTGGAGTCCCACAAATCTGGAAGAGATGAAGAAGTTTTTGGGTTTGACTTTTTGATGGGTTTGATAAGGAAGCCGTCCATGAGTTCATATTGGTCTACCAGTCCCTTGATGGCAACGGCCATATTTCCTGCAGTTATGACTCGTGATCGGTATTTACTTTTGCTTCGGATGCTGCATTTTGTTGATAATGGTTTGGCGTTGCCACGAGATCACCCTGAATGTGACCGTCTTTTTAAGATTCGGCCTGTTCTTGATCACTTTGTAGATCGATTTTCAGAGATCTATACTCCAGGGAAAGAAATATCTATTGATGAGTCTTTGGTGCTGTTCAAGGGCCGTTTGGTTTTAGGCAGTACATTCCTAGCAAGAGGGCACGCTATGGAATTAAGCTGTATATGTTGTCTGAGAGTAGGACAGGATATGTTTTTAATTTGCGTGTGTACACTGGTAGGGATTCCACTATTGACCCCCTGGTTGTCCGTCCACTTTAGTAGGAGTTTCAGAGAAAATTGTGTGGGAACTTGCTAGAGGACTGTTTAACAGAGGCCACCATTTGTACATTGATAACTTCTACACTGCTGTGCAATTGTTTAAGGAATTGTTCAAAGTGGACACTTTTGCTTGTGGCACAATCCGCTCTAACCGTAAAGGTTATCCAAAAGAGCTTGTTTGCAAAAACTTCAGAGGGGACAGTGCAGTGCCTTGCGTAGTGAGGAACTGCTAGCTGTGAAATTTGTGGACAGGAGGGATGTGTACATGCTGACTACCATCCATGATGAGAGTATTTCACCTGTGGCTGTTTGGGGTCAGATTGCTGAAGTGCGCAAACCTGTGTGCATTTTAGACTACAATAAGCACATGGGTGGTGTTGATAGAGTAGATCAGAGGTTGGAACCTTACACTGCTATTCGTAAGTCTTACATTTGGTATAAGAAGTTGGCCATCCATCTCTTCAATTTAGCAACTTTCAATGCTTTTGTTGTGTTCAAGGAGTGTTCTCCTGCGTCAAAGTTGACTTTTGTTCAGTTTCAGGAGTCTGTCATAGGCAGCCTTGTTGTTGTGGAACAGGCAAGTGTTCCTAGAGTTGGAGTGGTGGAGGATGTGGCTCGATTGAAAGATCGCCACTTTCCTGATCACATTCCTCCTACATCCTCAAAAGACTTTCCCACTAGGAGATGTAGAGTCTGTTGGCGAAGAGGTACGCGGAAGGAGACTCGTATGTACTGCCCTGAGTGTCCTTCTAACCCTGGGCTGTGTGTGCCTGCTTGTTATAGAGCGTACCACAAGCAAAAGAATTATTGGGAGCAACCATGAGTGGTAAAGTGAACTGCCTGGTCTGTAATGTTTAAGAATTGTTGTTCTGTTTCAAGGTTGGCATTAGTGCAATGTTTCTGATTTTGTGTTAGTAGATTTGTATCTATTTGCAATTTGTTTGTGTTTTCTTTTTTGTATAAAAAAATCCTAAATGTGATGGTGGTGTGTGTAGGCTGGTGCTTGGCTGGCGGTGTGCGTGGAGTGGCGCTCGGCTGGCAGTGTGTGAGTAGTGACTTGCTGCTGGTCACTACACACACTGCTAGCCGAGCGACACTCCACGCAATCCATCAGGTTGTGTTGTTGCTGTGTTAGGAATGTGGGCGTGTGAAAGTGATGGGCCCTTGAATGGCGCTGTCTGCTGGTGTGAGTGTTGTAATGTGATGGGCCCGCGGCTGGTGGTGTGAATGGTTTTGTATTTGTCACACGTATGAAAGGTGTATGAATGGCCTGTAAAGAGGTTGGTGCCTTGTCGTGGCTTTACAGCTCACGAGCTGTGAGTCAATGGTTCAGTTTCTCGTCCTTTCAATTATTAACAGTGCATTTCATTTTTGTGAAATCACTTGTTAATACAATTGTATATACTGAACCATCACTCACCCTCGTGCCAAATCCAACCAGTATGTGTGTGTGTGCTTGAGGATTAGATGGTTGTGCAGTAATATTTTTTTTGTCTTTCTCAAGCAGGGTGTACCTTGTCCCTTTTTGTGAATGTTGTAATGTGTTTGTTTCGTGCCTGGGGGTGTGAATGGTCTTGTGTGTATCACGTATGAAAGGTGTGTGAATGGCCTGTAAAGCGGTTGGGGCCTTGACGTGGCTTTACAGCTCACGAGCTGCGAGTCACTGGTTCCGTTTTTGTCCTTTCAATTATTGACAGTGCATTTCATTTTTGTGAAATCTCTTGTTAATAAAATTGTATATACTGAACCATCACTTGCTCTCGTGCCAAATCCAACCAGTATGTGTGTGTGTGCTTGAGGAATAGATGGCTGTGCAGTAATCTTTGTCTTTTTAGTCTGTCTGCCAAGGTGTACATTCCGTCTAAGAATAACCTACCAACTGTAGATATTGTCGTAAACGAAACACCCATGGGAGTACATGGTGATATCTCTCTTGTGGATCCCAACAAGTTATGGTACCCACAATGTCCTGCAAACCTCAAAATGTCTGTCACATTTTCCTTGCAATATTGTGCCAACATTTTCACGCTGCAGAAATAAACAACACATTATCTCATTATGACTTGGTTTTGCAAGGGGGTCACCTGGGTTTTTGGCCCGGGGCTCGGCGGCCACATAGGGAAACCTACCAAACCCACACATTTCTGAAAAGTAGACACCCGGGGGCTTCCAGGGAGGTATGGCTTGCGTGGATCCCCCAACGTTTCCTTACCCAGAATCCCCTGCAAACCTCACTTTTAGCTGAAAAAATCACTTTTTTCACACATTTCTGTGTGGGAAAGTGTGGCATCACTGGCCTCACACAAATTTCCTACCACCCAGCGTTCCCCCAGGTCTCCCGATAAAAATGGTGCCTCACTTGTGTGGGAGGCCCAAGTACCCGCGACAGGCAAGGGCCCACAACGTATTGAGGCGACCTCAAAATGGCCTTTCACAAAACCACCTGGTTTTGCAAGGGGGTCACCTGGGTTTTTGGCCCCGTGCTCGGCGGCCATCTAGGGAAACCTACCAAACCCACACATTTCTGAAAAGTAGACACCCGGGGGCTTCCAGGGAGGTATGGCTTGCGTGGATCCCCCAACGTTTCCTTACCCAGAATCCCCTGCAAACCTCACTTTTAGCTGAAAAATCACTTTTTTCACACATTTGTGTGTGGGAAAGTGTGGCATCACTGGCCTCACACAAATTTCCTACCACCCAGCGTTCCCCCAGGTCTCCCGATAAAAATGGTGCCTCACTTGTGTGGGAGGCCCAAGTACCCGCGACAGGCAAGGGCCCACAACGTATTGAGGCGACCTCAAAATGGCCTTTCACAAAACCACCTGGTTTTGCAAGGGGGTCACCTGGGTTTTGGCCCCGTGCTCGGCGGCCATCTAGGAAACCTACCAAACCCACACATTTCTGAAAAGTAGACACCCGGGGCTTCCAGGGAGGTATGGCTTGCGTGGATCCCCCAACGTTTCCTTACCCAGAATCCCCTGCAAACCTCACTTTTAGCTGAAAAAATCACTTTTTCACACATTTGTGTGTGGGAAAGTGTGGCATCACTGGCCTCACACAAATTTCCTACCACCCAGCGTTCCCCCAGGTCTCCCGATAAAAATGGTGCCTCACTTGTGTGGGAGGCCCAAGTACCCGCGACAGGCAAGGGCCCACAACGTATTGAGGCGACCTCAAAATGGCCTTTCACAAAACCACCTGGTTTTGCAAGGGGGTCACCTGGGTTTTTGGCCCCGTGCTCGGCGGCCATCTAGGGAAACCTACCAAACCCACACATTTCTGAAAAGTAGACACCCGGGGGCTTCCAGGGAGGTATGGCTTGCGTGCATCCCCCAACGTTTCCTTACCCAGAATCCCCTGCAAACCTCACTTTTAGCTGAAAAAATCACTTTTTTCACACATTTGTGTGTGGAAAAGTGTGGCATCACTGGCCTCACACAAATTTCCTACCACCCAGCGTTCCCCCAGGTCTCCCGATAAAAATGGTGCCTCACTTGTGTGGGAGGCCCAAGTACCCGCGACAGGCAAGGACACAAAACGTTTTGAGGCAACATCAACATTGCCTATCAAAAAATGTTTTGGGCTGCGAAATTGAGGTGTGACCACGTTGCGTTTTGCGCCGTTTCCTGTCGCAGGCACTAGGCCGACCCACACAAGTGAGGTACCATTTTTCTCGTAAGACTTTGGGGAACGCGGGGTGGGTGGAAATTTGTGGATCCACGCAGATTCCAGAACTTTCCACCACAGAAATGTGGGGAAAATGTGTTTTTTTGGACAATTTTTTATGTTTGCAAGGGATTCTGGGTAACAGAACCTGGTGGGAGGCAGTCAAGTCACCCCATCCTGGATTCCCTGGGTGTCTAGTTTTCAAAAATGTATAGGTTTGCTAGGTTTCCTAGGTGCCGGCAGAGCTAGGGTTCAAAAACTACAGCTAGGCACTTTGCCAAAAAGGGTCATTTTTCACTGCGAAATTGAGGTGTGACCACGTTGCGTTTTGCGCAGTTTCCTGTCGCAGGCACTAGGCCGACCCACACAAGTGAGGTACCATTTTTCTCGTAAGACTTTGGGGAACGCGGGGTGGGTGGAAATTCGTGGATCCACGCAGATTCCAGAACTTTCCACCACAGAAATGTGGGGAAAATGTGGTTTTTTTGACAATTGTTTATGTTTGCAAGGGATTCTGGGTAACAGAACCTGGTGGGAGGCAGTCAAGTCACCCCATCCTGGATTCCCCTGGGTGTCTAGTTTTCAAAAATGTATAGGTTTGCTAGGTTTCCCTAGGTGCCGGCAGAGCTAGGGTTCAAAACTACAGCTAGGCACTTTGCCAAAAAGGGTCATTTTTCACTGCGAAATTGAGGTGTGACCACGTTGCGTTTTGCGCCGTTTCCTGTCGCAGGCACTAGGCTGACCCACACAAGTGAGGTACCATTTTTCTCGTTAGACTTTGGGGAACGCGGGGTGGGTGGAAATTTGTGGATCCACGCAGATTCCAGACCTTTCCACCACAGAAATGTGGGGAAAATGTGATTTTTTTGACAATTTTTTATGTTTGCAAGGGATTCTGGGTAACAGAACCTGGTGGGAGGCAGTCAAGTCACCCCATCCTGGATTCCCCTGGGTGTCTAGTTTTCAAAAATGTATAGGTTTGCTAGGTTTCCTAGGTGCCGGCAGAGGTAGGGTTCAAAAACTACACCTAGGCACTTTGCAAAAAAGGGTAATTTTTCATTGTGAAAATGTGGTACGTCCACGTTTCATTTTGAGCCATTTCCTGTTGTGGGCACAAGGGCTACCCACACAAGTGAGGTACCATTTTTATCGGGAGACTTAGGGTAACACAGAATTGTAGAGCAACTGTTATTACCTATTGACTTTCGATGCATTTCTGCCTTCCAAATGAAAGACAATGTGTAAAAAATAAGTCGTTTTGAAAAATGACCTATAATTCTCATGCTAGTATGGGTACTCCCAATTTCGGAAATGTGCAAATATCTACTGTTTCTAAAATCTACATTTTGTTCCCATTTCAGAAATACATAGGTGTCTTTCATAACAATTTTTCCATGTATACATTTTCCCAAAATAATTGCTATATACCCGGTACTTAAAAAAATCATTGCAAGATGTTGCTCAATTATTGGCTCTGGGTTCGTCGGGTTCTTGGTGAACCTACAAGTCCTATATATCCCCACAACCAGAAAGGTCCAGCGGATATAACGGTATATTGCCTTCAAATAGCTGTCATAATTAGAAGAAGTTACAGGTGAAAACGTTGACACAAATGGCTGTTTTTTTCAACTAATTTTCAATTTTTCCTTTATTTAACTGTTAGTTTCTATAAGGAAAACTTTAAGGATCTACACAAATGACCCCTTGCTGAATTCAGAATTTTGTCTACTTTTCATAAATGTATGGCTTTCCAGGATCCATTATTGGTTTCATACCCATTTCTACCATTAACTGGAAGGAGGTTGAAAGCACAAAAAATAGCAAAAATAGGCTATGTCCCAGAAAAATGCCAAAACTGTGTAAAAAAGTTGGTTTTCTGACAAAAGTCTGCTTGTCCCTGAAAGCTGGGAAGATGGTGATTTCATCCCCACAACCCCTTTTTGATGCCATTTGCAGGGAAAAATCAAGACGCTTTCATCTGTAGCCCTTTTTTTGCCTTTTTCCAAAAAAAAAAAAAATGTAGCTGTATTTTGACTAATTTCTGGGTCCCCTCCAGGGGGACCCACAAACCCTGGGTACCTTTACAATCCCCATGATGTTAGAAAAAAGGACGCAAATTTGGCATGGATACCTTATGTGGTCAAAAAGTTACAGGGGACTAAGCGCGCACTACCCCAAATAGCCAAAAAAAGGCTTAGCACAGGAGGGGAAAAGGCCTAGCAGCGAAGGGGTTAATAGCAACATGTCCATAACATGGAATATATTTTATAGAAATTGGGTCCACGTTTTTATTACTTAAACTATGTACCACATGTACATTTACTTATCATTAACGTTTCCAGTGGAGGAAAATCTTCCTCTATACTGCCATATAATCAAGTAATGTTCAGTACAGCATATAAAAAAAAACAGTTTAAGGTTGCTGAGAAAATGATTTGTTTCTATAAAATGTGGTTTATAATAATTTTAATAATTCTCACACAACAACAATGTTTCCTGTTTTGTAAGCCTGCAATAAAATATAACTAGTTCTAAAGAAACAGGTAGAAGATTAGCTCAGCCTGTCATTTTCATACAATGTACCTCATTTACTTGTATGACTGTTTTTGCAAATTTCTCTTTCAGAAATCACATTTCTTTCAAACCATATTCCTGCCCTCCGGAGGTTGACCTTTATTTTGCCCATCTGGAAAACAAATGAAGCAGGAAGGATCACAATATGAGATACTAATCAGAAGTTCTCTTTTTGAAAAAAAAAAAAGAAAACATTCTCTTTCAACATGTAGTGCGCCCTCAAGGCTCTGCCAATAAATACTTTACAGCTTTGCTACAAAGGCAGCCTGCAATTTGTGCAACGTTTTTATTTTTCGATAGAAAGAGGAACGTGGAGTGAATAAACAAATATACTTCTGTCCCTTTACGAAGTTAGCACATCATAAGCAATGCATCTTTTAATGCTGATGAAATTTAGCATGTGTTATTAAAATTTTAAACGGATTATATTATTAATTACTAATTTAGGTTAATATGCTGCATTAATGAATATGTCTAATATCTTAAACTTGCATAGCACGTATTGGCAGTAAGGTGCTATGTTTAGAAGAGAAATACGTGGAAATCGTATGGTTTCTCTCATTAAAAAGATGTTTAAGCAGCCAGGGCCGGATAATGTGTTGCGGGAATCTCACAATGGTATCCCTGTACTTGGAAGCACCAATACCACGATTTTGGTATTTCTAGGACGCCAGAATATGGGCTAACTTCAAGTTAGCTTTTTAAAAATGGGGAATAATAACAGTGGCTGCTATTGCCAATACAAAGTGGTGGTGCAGCGTGTGGGAGAGGGGGTAAAAATTAAGCTACCGCTGCCGGCCGTCTCGGTGGAACTCTGATCCTAGAGGTCCATGGGCCAGCACAGGCTCCCAGACTCCCCACCCAATCCAGACGCTGCTCTCAAACTATTACCCAGCATGAGAGCGGCGCCAGGATTGGTCTGAGCAGCCTGGTTAGGTGCTTTCTAAGGGACAGAGACCCTGTGCCTAATCTCCACACACTTGTGAAACACAGCTGGGTTGCAGAAATATAAGTGCGCATGTTGGTTTGGCCATCCAAACCAACATGTACACTTACACTGCCCACCACCACTCCTCCTCCAAGTCCCTGCTGCTGTTAATCGAGGATTGCCTGGCCCCGCCCCGTCCTAGACTCAGATCCATTCACCCAGTGAAAAATAAAAGAACAACATTTTTATTAGCAGTTTATTGTTCATCTGGTGGCGCAGTGGAGTGACGCTCCTCCACCATTACGGAGGAGTCGCCGCTGAATAATAATGCAAATCAATGTTTCTGCAACAATTCCAGCTTGATGTTCCCCATTACCAGGTTTTTTTCACTTGCATTTGCATATTTTAGCAAGTGACAGGTCCAGGTGATAAAAGAGGGAATTACTGTTTTCCTGCAATATTGTAATTCCGAATTCGGCTGGTAACTCCAACTCAAAGAACTGCTCCATGATATCCTTCTGCACCTGCGATTTGGATAACAGATGATGAGAGTTTTAGGGATAGTATGAATAGACTACTGAAAACATGCCAGCAGTGGGCTCCCTAAGAAGATCACAGGGGGGTAGAAAAGCTTAGAAATACCGGTCATTAATTGGATTCTCATGCAGTGTCCACTTTATATAAACTGCGATTATTAATAATACATGAAAAAGTAGAAAGTAGCACTCTATAAAATGTAACAATAAATATTTCATGTACACAACAAACCAGTGTGCTAATTATTCTTGACTTTGTAGCAGTGGTTCGATGAGTGGAATGTGGTTGGTGCATGAAATTTATTAAACTTTCACCAACTCAAGCTGTGAAAACAACATATAGAGAGAGAAATTACCATTTTAAGACTCAACCCACTGTATGTATGTATATACGTTTGCGTGCATGTGACTTAAATAGCCTTAAATGACGCAAATCTGGTTCATAAGATAGATCAGTGGACCAATACATCCATTGTAGACATTTGTGTGTAACCAGAAGGCTACAGATATGAACCCTGGCTAGTCCACTAAGACATCCATGCTTATGAGGTTGATGAAATGATTACCATTGAGTTGGATAATAAACACCTGTTATTAGTGTCCCCAGACTAAACAGTAGGGTAGTCGTTATTAATGAATTAGTGTACCCTGTGGGGGGCTTACAATGAGTGCAGGAGTATCTGAGGTGTTTTACATAAATATCGGTAAAGAAAAGTAACTTACCATATTATTTTTGCATTTATATTATGATTTGCAAAACATCATACTTTTAAATATTGTAAGAAAGAATATAGCTGTTAGTGTTTTATTTAATATTGTTGTTAAAAATATAATTTTACATAATATTACTATAGGTAACATCTTTCTTTCTATACTTGTGTTTATTTGTGTTTAATTTTTATTATATTTGTTTTTATTTAAAAACATTAAGGGCCTTATTACGATGTTGGGCGGACGTGACTGACCGACTTCCGGTCGGCGGTCTCTACCCCAACATTACAATGGGACCGCACATGGTGCGGTCGCATACTCCCATTTCTATTTGGGAGCTTGTGCTGCGTCCTTAAACTGACTGTAGCACAAGCTCCCATAGAGAAATGGGAGAAACTGTTCATCCCTGCACTGCGTGACAGGCACCCCAAAGTGCCTTCCACATGGTGCAGGGATGAACAGGGGGGCACCATAGATGCGCCCTCATCCCCCAACCGGAGACCACAGGGAGAAGAAGGCCCTGCAAAGTTGTTTTCTGGCAGGCTTTCCAAACCTACATCGTAATCCCGACAACATAAATGCCGTCCATTGGGATTACGGTCAGGCCTCTGACTGGCCGACGGGATCCTTGAGCCCGTCAGAATCCAGCTGGAATGACCGGCCAGTTTCACTTTCGAGTGCCTGCCTCGTAATGAAGCGGTCAAAAGTGAAACCCAAGGTGGGACTCGGAAAGCCTTCGACCTGCAGTCTGAGGCTTTCAGAGTAGCATCGTAATGAGGCCCTAAATGTTTCAGGAGCCAGATGTTGATTTTATAGAGGAATGCAGTGGGTGGGTTTCTAAAAGTAATTTTTTATATATTGCAATTTTTAAACGTCTAATAGATAATGTATGTCTTATTACATTTTTTTATTTAAATATTGATATATGTTCTGGTCATTTATTGGGGATTTTGTGTTCCGTGTGAATGTAGCTTTTTTAAATAGTGTTTTATTACATTTTTAAATTTTCATGCAGAGTTTAAAAAGTATAAGGGTGGACAGTGCTTCATAATTAGTTTTTTGTGATTTTTTTTATTGTTTGTGAAATTTAAGTTTAATTAAAATATTATTTACTTTTGTATTTTATTTGCATATGTTTGTATTTTTTATTTTATTTAAGTAAATAATAGTATATTTACATTATTTCTTTGTTTTTTTAAATTTGTATGAATTACTTAATTTGAAAAAAATATTTTCTTAGAAGTATATCCATAAGTACCAGTTATTTGATCAGATGATTATTTGATCCTATTTGATCCTATTCATTCAGAAGACTTCTAAATGTTTAAAAAGCAAATAAAATGGTCCTAGAAACATAAGTGAAAAAAAATAAAGCTAGAAGCACTTCGGAATTATTGTCCTAATAATCTAAGAAATTAACCACCTCTACACTTTGACATCGTTTCTGAAACGATCTTTCTTGGTTTGGATATTCAACTTCCTGGTGAACACGGCAAACCACGATCTTCATCGGTCATGGAGAAACAGATCCATTCATCAGGCCAGTTTTGAACTTGCAGCCATATTTAGGGTTTTGGCTGATAGTCTGCCATCCGCCATGGTGAATGAAGGACTGTTGGCCATTCCTCTATCCTCCATTGTCAGTTACCGCATTGTCAGAATAAACCTCCATCAACGTTAGTATGACAGACATTTGTCCACCATATTAATAGTTGTCTGACATCACAGTGGTACAGATGGACCTTTGCAATGGAAGACAGCAATGGTGGACAGGGTATCTGACAGCGGACACAGTCTTTCAATGTTGATAGATGCATCTGTCAACCCACACCTGCTTAGAATCAAATCATCAGTAACACCTGCATCTCCCACTATAAAGGACCCTCCTCAAACCACCCAGACTACTTAACATTTAAAACGGCAACACCATCCAAGATTATGTTTCAAATTTTCCTGACAAATGTCTGAAAGAAGACATCCCAGATTCATTGAAGGTGAGCTAACTGCAAAGATCGATGAGATAATTAGAGTGGAGCCCCAGTTGTTTTGAGTACACATCCATGAACAGCCATGAGCCACAAAAGGGGAATGTGAGCCAGAAACATGGATAAGGTGAATGGTGTATCCAATACCAGGCACTCACTGGAGGACATTTGTAAGCAGTGGAGAGACCTGCATTGGCGAGTCAATTCTCCTGTCTTTCTGGGCACACCTAGGTCCACTAGCAACTAGTGCTAGGTCTCCCAGAGCCCTCAACCTGATGCTCTGAGAGTAGAAGATGTTGTCCACACTCCACATTAAAGGCATTGTGGGAATTCGGGATGAAGTGGGCACTGGTAAGTACAAATACAATCTCCTCCTCAATAACAAATTCACCCTCTCATCACTCTTGCACCTCTACTTCCTAAGACAACTCTCTGCACTAATGCCAAACAATTCACATAATTTTGCTGCCTGATATCTGTCACTACTGATAACATTCCCTGTCTAGTGATATTATAACATCTACTGATTTTGTGAATCCATTACCCTTAACATAACTATTTAAACAGGTGTGAGATCACATTTTGACCACAACTCACACCCTTGCATTTGTTATGGCAACATCTCTGAAGTTACTCTTCCTACTGTAAGGTATAACCACTCCTATCACATAGATAATACTAAACCTTGGTAGCCACTACAGTGCCATATCAAAAATTACCCATTAGTACAAAGGTGAATCCATGTCACTGGGAAGAAAGTGTTCCAGTTCAGGGATTTTATTTAACATATCACTTCATTCTGGTAGCTTTACTTTTGCTTGTACTTAATTGAACCTATTGAACCAGCCCATCTTATTCAAATGATATTTTAAAGCAAAGTCAAGGAATGGAATTAAAATTTCCCTGTGTCATGTCACTACTGTGGCTCACGTGATACTCACCCAATGAGTAGGCTGGGCACTTAAAAGTGCAAATAATTCTCAGCTTTATTAAAAAAAAACACCACATCCATTGTCTCATCCGCAATGAAGTGGGAATACCAAGATGTAGAAATGGATGACATTATGCCAATCTCTGTGTCTGTTGATGCAGATAGGGACATAATCATGAGCAATGTGCCACACACATGCATCCTGCATCATGGTATATGTCTCATGCAAACCCCCAAGTTACACATGTCAAGACACGCAAAGCCACTATGGCTGCTGTTGAAGGGTGAAAAGGTACAGAGCAATGCACTGCTGGCCCAAATGCTGTATAGCATCACTGTGTGCAAGGGAGGAGTTCCATGTGACTTCTGGGTGTGTCTACATGCCGTGCCCACAGTTCATCAAGCATGTCATGTATCCTACCACTGACATTTGTGGTTTACCATGGACATGTGTGTCAGTGTAAAGCATGCCTGCTATGTCACTACCTACCTAGGGAGAACCAACTACCCAAATGATTGATCCTTAATCAGCCACATCACACATGTAGTGGGAGCACATCACATAGAGGTGGTCAGGAGCATATCCAAACAGACATCACAGAAAAATACAGGTTCAACATGAGAGCCAGGATGTAGAAGTGTGCAATGCATCACCCGATGCTCTGTAATTTCTATTTCAGAAAGTAATGAAGGAGACGTGTTGACCTATGAAAATCTGTATGACTATCACATATTGTGAAACCGATGTTAGAAATGTGTATGAGAATGTAACTTCACATCACACACTTGGCCTGGCATGTATCTGGAACAGTTGGCAAAAGTATTGACAGTTGGCCTGTCTTTTCACTTTCAGCTGACCAGGGATATGGCCTTCAGCCATGGGCAATGACCCCATATAGACACCTCCAGACAGAGCCAGAGAAGTCCTACAACCAGGCACTCAGCAAGATACGGAATATTGCTGAGCGAAGCTTCATCCTGCTCAGGGGCAAGTTCCACTGTCTAGACATTTCTGGGTGTATATTGCTCTACTCCCTTCCAGCGGTCTGCAAAATAATGCTGGTGTGTGCCATACTGCACAATATGTGTGCGGACTAATGTCCCCTGAGATGGGGAGCCATAACAGCAGGACCCGATGGAGGAGGAGGAGGAGGATGCCGATTGTGTATACATCAAAAACATTGCTGCTGGCCAACATTTCATAAATGTTCAACACGACAATAAATGTTTGAAAACATTAGTTGTCTTTTTGTTTATGTCACATTCCCACAAAACATTAACTTACACATATCGCATCAACTAGATGTAGCCCACAAAAATGTACAAACAGGTCAGAAGGCAGGCATCAACATCAAAGCGTCAGAACTTGCTTTGTCATGTGTTGTATGTCACTTGCGCCTTGCCCATTTCCAGAGTAATGTGTCAGTAAAAACCCTTGAGTGGGAAAGTTGACACTCTAGTAAGAAAGGTGACACTTTTCTAGCAAAGGTGACTTTTTAGTAGAAAACGTGACGCTTTTATAGGAAAAGTGATGCTTTACCACTAAACGTGATGCTTGAGTAAAAAAGGTGACACTCTAGTAGGAAAGGTGATACCTTTCTAGGAAAGGTGGCTATTTAGTAGAAAACGTGATGCTTTTGTAGGAAAAGTGATGCATTACTAATAAACGTGATGCTTCACTTAATTTCTACTTAATCTGTGAAGCCATTCCCCTTAACATAACTCACTTTAGTGTCCTATTTAAACAGGTGTGAGATCACATTTTGACCACAACTCACACCATTTCATTTGTAATGGCAACATCTCTCAAGTTACTCTTCCTACTGTAAGGTGCACCCACTCCTATCACTTAGCATATGCTAACTCTTGGTAGCCACTACAGTGCCATATCAAAAATTAACCATTAGTACAAAGGTGAATCCATGTCACTGGGAAGAAACTGTTCCAATTCAGGGGTTTTATTTTACATATACTGCATTCTGGTAGTTTTACTGTTTCTTGTACTTAATTGAACCTATTGAACTAACACATCTTATTCAAATGATATTTTAAAGCAAATTCAAGGAATGGTATTACAATGTCCCTGTGTCTGGAATTAATCTTGTCAACCTAAGTAACACACTACTGTGGCTCACATGATCCTCACCCAGTTAGTAGGCTGGGCATTTAAAAGTGCAAATACTCCTCAGCTTTATTAAAAAAACCACCACATCCATTGTCTCATCCACAATGAAGTGGGAATACCATGATGTACATATAAGTCCCTCCAGGACAATGCCAAGTGGCCTGCACTTGCCTACCAGATTGATGCTGCTGTGTGACTCAACAGCAACACTGCATACCTCTGATAAGCACAGAATGTAAGTGGAAGCCCAGAGTAGCCTGTTGCTGACTAGAGAATGGGTGAGAGCATATAACAAAAATACAGTCAGAAACGCAATGTAGTAATTCACAGATAGTGTTGCATCTGCTCTGTGTAATTTACCCAACAAGCCCTACAGTACAACGGGTGTGGGTTGCATCACAGCGAATCAACAACCCTAGAACTCATGGCCTCCAACCTGTATATTGGCTATCTGCTATTATATGTATTTTGTGCATGATTATGTTCTTTATTAACATAAAGTCATTCCTTTTTTTTTTTTTTACATTTATTTAAGATTTTATCATATCATATAACAGTACAGTTCAGGCAGAGTTATAGTGAGTCTTATCATATCATTGGCAGTCTCTTGTATCTAATATCTTAGCTATAATACATTTGATGGTACAATACACACAGACATACAATTCATATTCGAATAGAGTAGAACAGGCATCAGAGGCACTACATGAACAGTAGGCGTGTACACTCCGTAGCATTGTTCTAAAAGTAAGCAGTATAATTTAACGCCATTTCCCAAATTTGAGCAATGTCTCTTGGCGTTGAGCAGACCCGTGAAAAGAAAAAAGCAGTATATATACAGTATTTCATTAAGAGTGATCATTGGGTATCTCCTGGTATTACGCATGGATCATTAGATAGTAGGTATCCTTTAAGAGGTCCCCATATAGCCCTAGGTGTGGATGAGCGAGGTAGCAATTCGGCATATATGCATGTCTGCTCTTGACAATATATTAAGTCAGCTAGCCATCGCTTGAATTTCGGAGCCCGTCCCCTACCCCACCTACAGGCCACCTGGCGTTTAGCTAATAATAGCGATAAGGCGAGAAATTTCCTATATGTTTTGGGTATCTGTTATGTGTACCCTAGTACTGCAAGTAGTGGGTCTCCAGGATAAAGTCATTCCTTTTACTGAAAAAGAAGCACTAAGATAAAGGATCATTTTAATATGCTCTTGGATGCATGTTGCAATCTGAGTCAGCTGTATGCATATCTGTATGGCCCCCCAGAGAAGCCTATGAATGCTCACCATTGCTAACACTGACAGTTAAGTTCTGAAGGTGTTGAACCTGGCTCAGTTTTCCTAGGTGTTAGTAGTAAAGAGCCTGGGAAAGAGAGGCGAACAACCCGAGCCGCCACAGCCGAGGTCCAGTAGCCCACACCTTCCCTCAAAACTGACAATGTACTTCTCACAATGGGTAATATAACAAGATGTGTTGTATATGAAATGCTAATAGTCAACCCATACAAGCTCCATTAAAAATGTAAATGAAGGACACATAATTTCTTTTTCGAGGCCATGCAGCACATAAGACTACATCTATAAGAAAATACACTCAACAATATGAAGTAATCTCATGGAATACAAGATGTTGGAATTTATGTGCTAAGAAATTGGTGCCATAAAAAAATAATACATGGAAGATACATTAGAATTACTCAGCCAAGCCCTTCACAGTGCAAAATACACACCTACCTCAGAAAATGGAAGGAGTACAATAGGCCACAGCAACTGTGCTGCCATTAGTCTCTTAACGTTCTAAACCAACACATGTCACAGCAGCATGCTACAATCCTACAGCATGAAATTACACATATGCTAGAAGAAACAATCCAATATCAGGGCAAAACCCATTGAAAGTAATAGCTAGAAATTCTGGGTGAGTTATCTTCAAATATGCATTGCAATGTTGTAGGAAATGTAGCTAGATTTCAGGGCTGTCAGAAGGACTTTGAATGAACATGTAACTCCGGATTAATTATGCATAAGATAATATCTACAAACAGCATATCACACCGTTTATGTGTCTTTCTGAAAAGAATAAAGGGATATTGAAATGGAAGACATTCAGTTACAAGACTTAATTCTGTATCAAAAGTCCACTCCCTATATGCTAGATATATTACTCTACATAAAATTGAGGCCTCTCTATTTCATCATAAGGTGAGGAAATAATTGTCGAGATGTCTGAACTTACCATACCAATGTCTTATAGCATGCCATTGCACACTTTATATGAACTATCATTATCAAAAATATACAGTATGTACTTGTTTCCTTCTTTTCCAAGTGACACTGAAACATCACAATCATTTAGCTCGGTGTGAGTCTCTCTGCCTGAGTTTACAACATGCCAAGTCATCAGCGGAAGCAGCATCACTCCTGCCAATGAGGGAGATCTTGACAACCTATCAGGTTCATCAGGTTTGACTGGCCAAACTCCTAGAACCTCCCTGCTCCTTTAAGACACAAGAGACAGAACCTGCAGCAGAATACGGCCACCATTACCAACATTAGTGCACACACGAGTCTATTGTATATCTATGCCACCAAAAGATGTGTCCACTCCTGCCCTTGCTCCTTTTCCAATCACAGTCATAACATCTGCTGTGCAGCCAGAACAGACTGCACCTGTGGCCTCCTAGTGAAGGTCACCGGGTGGTTTGGCAAGGACTGGGACATGACATGCTGCAAGCACTGATACTCAGGATCAATCAATCAATCAGGAGTTTGTAAAGCGTAGCTGCTTGTTTCTGATCCAGGGAAGACATGACTTGGCAGTTCGGGCTGGACTGTTCCCATGAGGCAAAGGGTCAAGACTGATTTGCATATAGCTGTGTCTGAACTGGGGTGGCGAAGTGAGCTAAAGAATGATGATGGATTCAACCCAGATCTGTGACTGGGGTGAGTGTCTGAAAAGTTTCAGCGCTCCGTCCATCATCTCCTTGTGTTTGCTTTGTTCGCCCTAAGTTGGCAGGGTATGCCCAGTCGTGGGTCCCTTGCTCACTTTGCCACTGGATTCAAGCTAGCCTGGCTGATGAGGGCTGTAAGCCCAAAACCGGTCCCAGGATGCTTGTTTCCGGTCCAGGGAAGACTTGGCAGTTCGGACTGGACTGTTCTCATGAGGCACAGGATCAAGACTGATTTGCATATAGCTGTATCTGAACTGGGGTGGCGAAGTGAGCTAAAGAATGATGATGGATTCAACTCAGATCTGTGACTGGGGGTGAGTGTCTGAAAAGTTTCAATGCTCCGTCCATCATCTCCTTGTGTTTGCTATGTTCGCCCTAAGTTGGCAGGGTATGCCCAGACGTCGGTCCCTTGCTCACTTTGCCACTGGATTCAAGCTAGCCTGGCTGATGAGGGCTGTTAGCCCGAAACCGGTCCCAGGATGCTTGTTTCCGGTCCTGGGAAGACTTGGCTTGGCAGTTCGGGCTGGACTGTTCCCATGAGGCACAGGGTCAAGACTGATTTGCATATAGCTGTGTCTGAACTGGGGTGGCGAAGTGAGCAAAGAAGGATGATGGATGCAACCCAGATCTGTGACTGGGGGTGAGTGTCTGAAAAGTTTCAGCGCTCCGTCCATCATCTCCTTGTGTTTGCATTCCTTTTACTGAAACAGAAGCACTAAGATGAACAGTCATTTTAATATGCTCTTGGGTGCATGTTGCGATCTGAGTCAGCTGTATGCCTATCTGTTTGTCCCCCGCCAGAGTAGCCTATCAATGCTCACCATTGCTAACACTGAAAGGCAAGTGCTGTAGATGTTGAACCTGGCTCAGTTTTCCTAAGAGTTAGTAGTATAGACTCTGGCAAGAGAGGCAAACAACCCAAGCTGCCACAGCCGAGGGCCCGTAGCCCACACCAGCCCTCAAAAAATCAAAGCGTACTTCTCAGAATGGGTAATACAACAAGCTGTGATGTATATGAAATGCTAATAGTCAACTCATACAAGCTCCATTGACAGTATAAATGTAGGACATAATTTCTTTTTCGAGGCCATGCATCTCATAAGACTACATCTACAATAAAATACACCCAACAATAAGAAAGTAATCTAATGGAATACTAGATGTTTCTTGGAATTTAAGTGCCTAAGAAATTGGTAAACACAAGGAGATGATGGACTGAGCGCTGAAACTTTTCACACACTCACCCCCAGTCACAGATCTGGGTTGAATCCACCATCGTTCATTAGCTCACTTCGCCACCCCAGTTCAGAGCCAGCTATATGCAAATCAGTCTTGACCCTGTGCCTCATGGGAACAGTCCAGCCCGAACTGCCAAGCCAGGTCTTCCCTGGACCGGAAGCAAGCCTCCTGAGACCGGTTTCGGGGTAACACCCTTCATCAGCCAGGCTAGCTTGAATCCAGCGGCAAAGTGAGCAAAGGACCCACGTCTGGGAATATCCTGCCAACTTAGGGCAAACAAGGCAAACACAAGGAGATGATGGGCGGAGCGCTGAAACTTTTCAGACACTCACCCCTGGTCACAGATCTGGGTTGAATCCACCATCGTTCATTAGCTCACTTCGCCACCCCAGTTCAGAGCCAGCTATATGCAAATCAGTCTTGACCCTGTGCCTCATGGGAACAGTCCAGCCCCAACTGCCAAGCCAGGTCTTCCCTGGACCAGAAACAAGCATCCTGGGACCAGTTTCGGGGTAACACCCTTCATCAGCCAGGCTAGCTTGAATCCAGTGGCAAAGTGAGCAAGGGACCCACGTCTGGGCATACTCTGCCAACTTAGGGTGAACAAGGCAAACACAAGGAGATGATGGACGGAGCGCTGAAGCTTTTCAGACACTCACCCCCAGTCACAGATCTGGGTTGAATCCACCATCGTTCTTTAGCTCACTTCGCCTCCCAGTTCAGACCAAGCTATATGCAAATCAGTCTTGACCCTGTGCCTCATGGGAACAGTCTAGCCCGAACTGCCAAGCCAGGTCTTCCCTGGACCGGAAACAAGCATCCTGGGACCGGTTTCGGGGTAACACCCTTCATCAGCCAGGCTAGCTTGAATCCAGTGGCAAAGTGAGCAAAGGACCCACGTCTGGGAATACCCTGCCAACTTAGGGCAAACAAGGCAAACACAAGGAGATGATGGATGGAGCGCTGAAACTTTTCAGACACTTACCCGTAGTCACAGATCTGGGTTGAATCCACCATCGTTCTTTAGCTCACTTCGTCACCCCAGTTCAGACCCAGCTGTATGCAAATCAGTCTTGACCCTGTGCCTCATGGGAAAAGTCCAGCCCGAATTGCCAAGCCAGGTCTTCCCTGGACTGGAAACAAGGATCCTGGGACCGGTTTCAGGGTAACATCCTTCATCAGCCAGGCTAGTTTCAATGCAGTGGCAAAGTGAGCAGGGGACCCACATCTGGGCATACCCTGCCAACTTAGGATGAACAAGGCAAACACAAGGAGATGATGGACGGAGCGCTGAAACTTTGCAGACACTCACCCCCAGTCACAGATCTGGGTTGAATCCACCATCGTTCTTTAGCTCACTTCGCCACCCCAGTTCAGACCCAGCTTTATGCAAATCAGTCTTGACCCTGTGCCTCATGGGAACGGTCCAGCCCGAACTGCCAAGCCAGATCTTCCCTGGACCGGAAACAAGCATCCTGGGACCGGTTTCGGGGTGACACCCTTCATCAGCCAGGCTAGCTTGAATCCAGCGGCAAAGTGAGCAAAGGACCCACGTCTGGGAATACCCTGCCAACTTAGGGAAAACAAGGCAAACACAAAGAGATGATGGACGGAGCGCTGAAACTTTTCAGACACTTACCCGTAGTCACAGATCTGGGTTGAATCCACCATCGTTCTATAGCTCACTTCGCCATCCCAGTTCAGACCAAGCTATATGCAAATCAGTCTTGACCCTGTGCCTCATGGGAACAGTCTAGCCCGAACGGCCAAGCCAGGTTTTCCCTGGACCGGAAACAAGCATCCTGGGACCGGTTTCGGGGTAACACCCTTCATCAGCCAGGCTAGCTTGAATCCAGCGGCAAAGTGAGCAAAGGACCCACGTCTGGGAATACCCTGCCAACTTAGGGAAAACAAGGCAAACACAAGGAGATGACGGACGGAGCGCTGAAACTTTTCAGACACTTACCCGTAGTCACAGATCTGGGTTGAATCCACCATCGTTCTATAGCTCACTTCGCCACCCCAGTTCAGACCAAGCTATATGCAAATCAGTCTTGACCCTGTGCCTCATGGGAACAGTCTAGCCCGAACTGCCAAGCCAGGTCTTCCCTGGACCGGAAACAAGCATCCTGGGACCGGTTTCGGGGTAACACCCTTCATCAGCCAGGCTAGCTTGAATCCAGTGGCAAAGTGAGCAAGGGACCCACGTCTGGGCATACCCTGCCAACTTAGGGTGAACAAGGCAAACACACGGAGATGATGAACGGAGCACTGAAACTTTGCAGACAATCACCCCAGTCACAGATCTGGGTTGAATCCACCATCGTTCTTTAGCTCACTTCGTCACCCCAGTTCAGACCCAGCTGTATGCAAATCAGTCTTGACCCTGTGCCCCATGGGAAAAGTCCAGCCCGAATTGCCAAGCCAGGTCTTCCCTGGACTGGAAACAAGGATCCTGGGACCGGTTTCAGGGTAACATCCTTCATCAGCCAGGCTAGTTTCAATGCAGTGGCAAAGTGAGCAGGGGACCCACGTCTGGGCATACCCTGCCAACTTAGGGTGAACAAGGCAAACACAAGGAGATGATGGACGGAGCGCTGAAACTTTGCAAACACTCACCCCCAGTCACAGATCTGGGTTGAATCCACCATCGTTCTTTAGCTCACTTCGCCACCCCAGCTCAGACCCAGCTTTATGCAAATCAGTCTTGACCCTGTGCCTCATGGGAACGGTCCAGCCCGAACTGCCAAGCCAGGTCTTCCCTGGACCGGAAACAAGCATCCTGGGACCGGTTTCGGGGTGACACCCTTCATCAGCCAGGCTAGCTTGAATCCAGCGGCAAAGTGAGCAAGGGACCCACGTCTGGGCATACCCTGCCAACTTAGGGTGAACAAGGCAAACACACGGAGATGATGGACGGAGCACTGAAACTTTGCAGACAATCACCCCAGTCACAGATCTGGGTTGAATCCACCATCGTTCTTTAGCTCACTTCGTCACCCCAGTTCAGACCCAGCTGTATGCAAATCAGTCTTGACCCTATGCCCCATGGGAAAAGTCCAGCCCGAATTGCCAAGCCAGGTCTTCCCTGGACTGGAAACAAGGATCCTGGGACCGGTTTCAGGGTAACATCCTTCATCAGCCAGGCTAGTTTCAATGCAGTGGCAAAGTGAGCAGGGGACTCACGTCTGGGCATACCCTGCCAACTTAGGGTGAACAATGCAAACACAAGGAGATGATGGACGGAGCGCTGAAACTTTGCAGACACTTACCCCCAGTCACAGATCTGGGTTGAATCCACCATCGTTCTTTAGCTCACTTCGCCACCCCATTTCAGACCCAGCTTTATGCAAATCAGTCTTGACCCTGTGCCTCATGGGAACGGTCCAGCCCGAACTGCCAAGCCAGGTCTTCCCTGGACCGGAAACAAGCATCCTGGGACCGGTTTCGGGGTGACACCCTTCATCAGCCAGGCTAGCTTGAATCCAGCGGCAAAGTGAGCAAAGGACCCACGTCTGGGAATACTCTGCCAACTTAGGGCAAACAAGGGAAACACAAGGAGATGATGGACGGAGCGCTGAAACTTTTCAGACACTCACCCGTAGTCACAGATCTGGGTTGAATCCACCATCGTTCTTCAGCTCACTTCGCCACCCCAGTTCAGACCAAGCTATATGCAAATCAGTCTTGACCCTGTGCCTCATGTGAACAGTCTAGCCCGAACTGCCAAGCCAGGTCTTCCCTGGACCGGGAACAAGCATCCTGTGACCGGTTTTGGGGTAACAAATGTAAATGTAAGTAAGTAACACCCTTCATCAGCCAGGCTAGCTTAAATCCAGTGGCAAAGTGAGCAAAGGTCCCACGTCTGGGCATACCCTGCCAACTTAGGGTGAACAAGGCAAACACAAGATGATGGACGGAGCATGGTGAGCAAAAAATACAATGGATTTAGGCCCAGATCTCTGCACTGGGGTGAATGTATGACATTGTTCTGCATTCTCTCCACCAATTGTTCTTTTTGCATTTGACACCCCGAGTGGGGCGGGTATGCCCAGACGTGGGTCCCGTCCTCTCCATGACACTGGAGTCAAGCTATCCTGACTAATGAGGGGTGAAACCTCGAAACCAGTCCTAGGATGCTTGTTTCCAGTCCAGGGAGGACCTGGCTTGGCAGTTCAGGCTGGACTGTCCCATGGGGCACAGGGTCAAGACTGATCTGCATATGGCCGGGTTCAAACTAGAATGGCATGGTGAACACAAAAACGATGGATTTAGGCCCTGATCTCTGTACTGTGGTGAATGTATGACATTGTTCTGCATTCTGTCCATCAATTTTTTTTTTTGCTTTTGTCACCCTGAGTGGGACAGGTGTGCCCAGACGTGGGTCCCGTGCTCTCCATGCCACTGGAGTCAAGCTATCCTGTCTGATGAGGGGTGAAACTTCTAAACCGGTCCTAGGATGCTTGTTTCCAGTCCAGGGAGGACCTGACTTGGCAGTTCGGGCTGGACTGTTCCCATGGGGCACAGGGTCAAGACTGATTTGCATATGCCTGGGTTCAAACTGGAATGGCATGGTGAGCAAAAAAAAGATGGATTTAGGCCCAGATCTCTGTATTGTGGTGAATGTATGACATTGTTCTGCATTCTGTCCATCAATTGTTCTTTTTGCTTTTGTCACCCTGAGTGGACAGGTATGCCCAGACGTGGGTCCCGTGCTCTCCATGCCACTGGAGTCAAGCAATCCTGTCTGATGGGGGGTGAAACTCCGAAACCGGTCCTAGGATGCTTGTTTCCAGTACAGGGAGGACCTGGCTTGGCAGTTCGGGCTGGACTGTTCCCATGGGGCACAGGGTCAAGACTGATGTGCATATGCCTGGGTTCAAACTGGAATGGCATGGTGAGCAAAAAAACGATGGATTTGGGCCCAGATCTCTGTACTGTGGTGAATGTATGACATTGTTCTGCATTCTGTCCATCAATTCTTCTTTTTGCCTAAGAAATTGGTGCCATAAAATCATACATGGAAGGTATATTAGAATTTGTCAGCCAAGCACTTCACAGTGCAAAGTACACACCTAGCTCAGCAAATGGAAGGAGCAGAATAGGCCACAGCAACTGTGCTGCCATAAGTCTCTTAAAGTTGTAAATGTACACATGGCACAGCAACATGCTACAATCCAACAGCATGAAATTACAAATATACTAGAAGAAACAATCCAATATCAGGACACAACCCATTGAAAGTATTAGCTGGAAACTCTGGGTGAGTTATCTTCAAATGCCCATTGCAATGTTGTTGGAAATTTAGCTAGATGTCAAGGCCATCAGTAGGACTTTGAATGAACATTTAACTACGGATTAATTTAGTGTAAGATAATATCTACAAATACCATATCACACGGACTATGTGTCTTTCTAAAAAGAATAAAGGGATATTGAAATGGAAGACATTCAGTCACAAGACTTTATTCTGTTTCAAAAGCCCACTTACTACATGTTAGATATATTACTCTACGTAAAATTGAGGCCTCTCTATTTCATCATAAGATGAGGAAATAATTGGCGAGATGTCTGAACTTACAGTGCTATGTCCTCTAGCATGCCACTGCAAATTTGTATGAACTATCATTATCCAAAAATACACTATGTATTCGGTTTCCTTCTTTTCCAGCTGACACTGAAAGTTCATAATCATCTCGCTCTAGAGTGTGAGTCACTCTGCCTGAGCATACAACATCCGAAGTCGTCAGTGGAAGCAGCACCATTCCTGCCAATGGGGAAGATCTTGACAACCTATCAGGTTCATCAGGTTTGGCTGGCCAACATCTTAGAACTTCCCCACTCCTTTAAGACACAAGAGACAGAACATGCAGCAGAATCCTGCGACCATTACCAACATCAGTGCTCACAGAAGCCTGTTGTACATCTATGCCACTAACAGATGCGGCCACTCCTGCCCTTGCTCCTTTACCAATTGTCAGTCATAACATCTGCTGTGCAACTGGAACAGTCTGCACCTGTGGCCTCCTAGTGAAGGTCACTGGGTGGTTTGGGAAGGACTGGGACAGGCATGCTGGAAGGACTGAGATTCAGGATCAATCAATCAATCAGGAGTATGTAAAGCATGGCTACTCACCCGTGAGGGCCTAAAGGCACTGAGGTGGGGGGCTGCTGATCCGTCTGGGCGTGGAGGTTCAGTCAAAGAGCCAGGTCTTGAGATCTTTCCTGAATTGGGTCAGCGACTGGCATTGCCTGAGGTGGAGGGGCAGGGTGTTCCAGGTCTTGGTGGTGAGGTAGGAGAAGGATCTTCCTCTGGTTCTGGTCCTGTGAATCCGTGGGACGGTGGCCAGGACAAGTTGGGCACAGTGGAGATGTCTGGCGGGTACGTGGAATGAAAGGCGGTGTTTCAGATATGCTGGTCCTGCATCATGGAGAACTTTATAGGCGTGGGTGAGGAGCTCGAAGGTGATTCTCTTGTTGACTGGTAGCCAGTGGAGTTGTCGGAGGTGTTGAGCTATGGGGCTGCGGCGGGGGATGTAAAGGACCAGTCTGTCTGTGGCATTTTGAATGCTCTGTAGTTTCCTGAGCTGTTTCTGGGTGACTCCGGCATAGAGTGCATTGCCATAGTTGAGTCTGCTGGTAAAAGGTGCATGGGTGACTGTCTTTTTGGATTTTGTGGGTATCCATCTGAATGTCTTAAGAAGCAGGCGTAGTGTGTAGAAGCAGGATGTGGCTACAGCATTGATCTGGTGCTCTATTGTGAGCAAGGAGTCCAGTATGATGCCATGGTTGCATGCGTGGTCCATGGGGGTTTGGGGGCTCCCAGTGTGGCGGGCCACCAGGAGTCATCCCAAACTGAGGGGGAGGGTCCCAGGATGAGTACTTCGTTCTTGTCCGAGTTGAGCTTGAGGCAGCTATCTTTCATCCAAGTGGTAACGGCCTTCATCCCGCTGTGAAAGTTGATTCTGGTGCCTGTGGATTTGTTGCTAGGGAGAGGATCAGCTGGGTATTGTCAGCGTAGGATATGATGTTGAGACCATGGTTCCTGACAATGGCCGCATAGGGGGCCATGTAGACGTTGAAGAGGGTGGGCTCAGGGAAGAGAGTGGATCCAGTCCAGAGCCTTGTCGCAAATGATGGCTTCATGGAGTCTTGTGATTATGGTGCGGTGGGAAACGGTATCGAAGGCGGCCGAGAGGTCCAGTAGGATCAGGGCTGCGGTTTCACCCTGGTCGAGGAGGGAGCAGATGTCGTTGGTGTTGGCAAGGAGTGTGGTCTCAGTGCTGTGCCTACTGGGAGTTGAGCCCTGATGGGTATGAGCAGCAGCTGGGCCAGATTACTCAACTTCTAAGGGCCAGGAACTATATCCTGGAATGTCACCTTTGCGTGTGCCATCTTTTCATTCTGGGGTGGTGCAGGATGGCTTCAAAACACTGAATACAGCAGTTTTGATTTAGCCGCTGCTTTCAGTGGACAATCCCCATCTACTGCAAGCTGTTCCTGTGAAACATCTGGCAGCACCACACAAAGTGGGACACTGCTCTCTACATAGGCACCTTTCACTACTACCCATGTTCCCACTCAGGCAGCTCCAGTGGTTCTCAGCAGGAGTTATTCATCTGGCTCACGCGAGGAAAACTCTAAGAACTTATCAGCAAAAGACAAAAAAACTGTGAGTGCCTGGGCAATTCTCCCTATCCATACACAAATTACCTGATTACATAGAACACTACAACCCTTCAATATTATTTAAATTTCAGAAAAAGGCGCAGTTTCATAATCTATCTGGCCCTAGGTCAGGCTCTGCTTATTTAACAGTCGTGCCCAACTCCGAGTGTTCTGTGTTCTAAAAAATTAGAGTTTGTCAACCCACCATACACGGACTCGCATCAAAAATAGAGTAGAAAAAAGGTGTGAGAGGTCAGAAAGTACCTCACGTAAGCATCACCCAAGGAGTTGCTGGTTGGTACTCACCAGTTTGCTCACGTTGTCATCATCGGTAACTTTCATGACCAAAACAGAAAAGGGAAAGTGAGAAATGTATGCCCAAATCTTAAAATTGTGTGAGAAAAGGTGAAGAAAGATAAAGATATGGTGTTGATGATTATATCATCCATCAACCATCTGGACCCCGTAACGGGAAAAAAGGAAAATGCTTTTCCAAGCTAAAATGAGTTGTGGCTTACTTGCAATTATACTTACTTTATTTTTCTCAGTGACCTCACTCAGATTAAAAAAACTGCATGTTTAGACCATTTTAATTGGAACGGCCGACATGTTTCAATGTCCGTGCAATTTTTGGCAATTTCATCAGGGCTCGGGGACGTATCTCCACCTATTGATACTTCAAGATACTTCAAGAACAATCTGTGGTGGTTGACAAACAACATAAAAGAAAGATAGTGCCAAGCATGTAGAAACACATATTGAAACAGTGTTTGGTGGTAAGCTTGCCACACCATTTTCTCAGCAAAATGTGCATAGTTTATGCCATAATTACACATTGGTTGCCAGGTGGACTCCTACCAGCAACACACTCATATAGGGGAACAAAAACAAATTTTAGCCACGTTTCCCCATCAGGAAAAAATGCAGCCACCAATCGTCAGCCTGTGGATACATACATGTATTTTTTAGCCATCATCAGTTTTTAGTTGTGCCAATGTTTCGACATGTTCTCCTATTGCCAACTAAATGCCTACTTTACGTCTCTAAATATGTGCAGGCGAAAGAGGGTCCCCAGACACTTGCCTGATATGTCCATTGTGCAGCCTGAAAGCTATTCATTTGTCACCCAACCCGCTCCGTACTGCTCAAGTCATATTCAACACTTACACATGTAAGGTTGCGTTTTAAAAATACACAGGCCCTCACTCGACCTGCATCATACCACTCACCGCTTTGCCAGTCTTCTGGGCTTCGACCTCCTCCTGGACGCCGAGAAAGCTTGTGCGCCCAGTTAAGTACGTGTACCGTGATCCGAAAGTGAAACAGGAGGCCAGCATTCTCCCCTGGGTCACCAGCCTGCACCAACCAATAGAGTAAGCTCGGGCGTCTATTCAGTGCCATCCGCCCTTGTGCACATGATAGAGGTCTAAACTGGGCGCCATCTCTGAATTATACAGCTCCCGCTTACATTGTATTCAAAATTAACTGTGCCCGATGGACTGAGCGTTCAGTGGATCTTAAAAGGGCGCCGTTTTTGAATTGTGAACGGCCATCTACGTTGCATTTGTCAAGCCTATTATTTAAAGAGCCGTAGTGGCCGGCATGCTAAAACACTTAGGGGCCGATTCCGATTCGGGCTGGAAATCTCTCCGACCGAGCCGGACCCGGAGAGATTTCCGACCGAATCGGACCCGTGCAGCCCGACCAAACGAGTACGATGCGTCCGTATGCTATCGTACTCGAGTCGGTCGGACTCCCATTGAAGTCAATGGGAGCCGGTCGTACAACGCATACGCGGGCTCCCATTGCCTCAATGGGTGCGAGGCGAACAAGGGCGCCCCTACAGCGGGTACGCGGTGAAGCGACTCGCGCCGTACACGCACAGGTAGGGGGACCCATGGGTCCCCCTGTGTGCGACTCGCGCGGCTACGCATACAG
Source organism: Calotriton arnoldi (assembly GCA_963921515.1). NCBI lineage: Eukaryota > Metazoa > Chordata > Amphibia > Caudata > Salamandridae > Calotriton > Calotriton arnoldi. The sequence goes on from CAWUFW010015322.1 coordinate 333,432, forward strand.
TGGGGTCCGACACGGACCCCCAAAGTATGGCTCCGACTGCTCTTTCGAGCAGGACGGCGCGTGTCGGTCGGACTGCTCGCGGCACGCATCGTACTTACCCGGCCGGGGACCGTCTCCATTGCGCGGTGCGAGTCGTGTCCGAGCGAGTCGGTCGGTGCGGTTAGACCCAGGAACGAGTCGGTCGGAGCGGTTGGGACGCCCTAACGAGTCGGTCGGCGATTTCGCATCGTACTCGCTCGTCCGGACGCGCGTACGAATCGGTCGGGAAATAGGGCTCCGAATCGGATCCGGTTATGCCAAATCCGATTCGGAGCCCTACCGGCCGAGATCGGAATCGGCCCCTAAGTATGTATCATTTTCTTATTTACTGCCAGATAGTAAATCATGGCGTTCCCAATTTTATAATGTTTATAGCACTGCCTCATACAAATTTTCGCTGCTCCCACTAGTACACAATGACAAAGGCCTTAGTGTCATGTATGCTAGGGGGTTATTACAATACTATATATAGCTATTGAGAGACACTCGAAATGCATGTTGCACGGGCCACTTTCTATTTTGGGCGCCCCTACACGAAACACCAGTGTTTTATGTAATAATTCCCCAGGACAGACTAAAGATGGAATTAGTCAAGTGTACCTAAGTGGGTACACAACTTAACGACTATCCCTTTCTGACCAGCAATTGATCACATGATTTAAAATTCTCCGCACCAGTGCCAATCAATTCACACCGTTTTTGTCGACTAGTGCCGACACATGCTAGGACATATATTTCAACATTGCCCATAATTCCTGTTGTGTAACAAATCCTCCAGTATAGCTCAGGGGGACAAGTTACTACCTGCCCACCCTATTCCATTCAAATCGTTCAGGCCCGTTTGGTCTGCTTTTTCAGTGAAAATCCAACACGCCTTTTTCCTGACCAACATCTCCTCAATGTTATGTGCATCTCTCATTACTCTCTCCAACACTGTCCATTTCAGATCCCTGTGGTTGTGTTTCAGCTCCTGATAGTGCCGGACCAGTCGTGTAGTCAATTTCCCTGCCTTGAGGGTGCTAATGTGTTCTTGAATCCTTACTTTATCTTTACGGGACCTGAGGCCGATATAGTGCAATCCACAGGCACAGGTAAGTCTGTAGATTACATTCAAGGTGTTACAGTTACTGATTTTATTTTGATGCCAAATTCTACCATCCACCAACTGAACACTCTTGGTTGCCTGGGTAAGATCACACACCGTAGAGTTCCCACATGGGAAGTGTCCTGATGGTATACCTGAGTCCCTTTTCTGTTGGAGTTGACGGGTATGGACCAGCCGATCTCTCAAGTTAGACGCCCTTTTAAATGCAAACCTCGGTGGAGGCATTTTTTTCTGACCAGTGTCCAACAAAGACCAATGTTTCCTAATGATCTGTCTGATTAGGGTAGGCAGAGGGTCAAATGTGTTTACCACTGGGAGGCAGGCGTCATTAGATCTTTCATTTCTTCACAAAAGAGCCTCATGAGGGGTATTAAGCACTCTCTTGCGTGTCCTTTTGATCACTTTTGTCGGGTATGCTCTGTTTTCAAGCTGTTTTGCTAGATTTTCTGACTGCTCCATAAACATACTTGTATCATTACAGTTCCCACGGTACCTAAAAAATTGACCCACGGGGAGATTATCACGCAGTGCCTTCGGATGGAAAGACTGATAGTGCAAGAGCGAGTTCCTATCAGTGGGTTTTTGGTGAACAGTGGTACAAAGTTTCTGATTGATTGCAACAATATCCAAGTCTAGATAGACAGTCGCGTGTCTACTGATGGTCCATGTGAAATGTAGGCAAATGTCAGCCTCATTCAACCAACCAAGAAAGTCATGTAGTTTGTCCTCTGGCCTGGTCCACATGCACAACATGTCATCAATAAATCTCTTCTAAAGAGAGATGTACTGTTGGAAGGGGTTGGAGAGATGATGTATAAAATTTTCCTCAAACTGACCGACGTAGATGCACGCCAGACTTGGCGCAGAAGTAGCCCCCATAGAGGTCCCAGAGACCTGGAGGTATAGTTGGTTCTTGTAACCCAAAAAGTTACGTGTTAGTGCCAATTCCACACATTGCAACACAAAAGACGGGGGCGTGTCATAAAACCACTCGTGAACCCCAAAAGCAGGCACTGCTGCCACCAACGTGGCATCTTGGGGAATGCTGGTATGAAGGGATTCAATGTCAATGGTGACCAAAAATTGGTTCACTGGGTCGTAATCCAAAGGGTCCAGGATATTGAGAATGTCAGGGGTATCCTGGACAAACGAGGGTTGGTTGATGACAGTTTACTTCAAAAAGAAATCAGCGAACTGAGAGAGGGGTTCCAATAGTGATTGGATAGCCGAAACAATCGGGCGGCCAGGAGGGGGACGTTGAGCTTTATGAATTTGAGGCAAGATGTAAAATGCCGGAGTTCTTGGCTTGGGATTAATCAGAAACTCAGCTTCTTTATGGGTTATCCATTTCTTTTCCTTCGCATCTGCCACCATAGCCCTAATCATATCTTGAAGCTCCCCAGTGTGATCTCTCCCTATCCACCTGATGACCACAGATTTCCCATCCTCTAATGGTTTCTTGATGGAAAAGTAGTCTAAACAACTGTTGGCCATTCTGAACATTCTCATCCAGCATTCAAGTTACCTAATTTTCTGAGATTCTTACATGCAATATAACATACACAATTTATTCTAGGTATTTTGTAAATAAAAACAAATGTCAAATTCAAATAATGTGTGCATGGAATTTCTTCTTGGAATTAATTTTAATAAAATTGCTTTTATCACAACCCGTACACACCTCATATCACTGTTAATACCATTGACAGTCAATAAATCTGACACTAAAAAGCACATTTCATGATCAAAAACAGTAATAGACAAATATATGTCTCTAACAAACTACAAATGTTGTGGGTCCAAACAATGCTTTAATATAAATGTGCTAGATATTTAAAAATCCAGCAAGTGAGTAGGGCACATCAACATTATGTGCAGACACTTATATAAATACATACCATGTGGAGAAAAAACATGAGGATGCATATGTAAGAATTAATGGGTCCTTTTCAATTTTTAATATTAATGTATAATTAATGCAATGGTTTAATTTGGTTGTGCAGATTTTACATTAATGTGACTTATTGGTTGATAACTGATTCTTAAAGTACTTTAGAAGGTCCATACTATCACATTTGGCTGTCCTCATGTTCTCTACAGACATTATGAACAGATTCAAGCATACGTTACTCCACATTTCCATGAATTGGGGTGCACAGACAGAATCAAGCCCAGGATCAGGCACTGGGACACACACCACGTGTCAAGTCGGTTTGTTGACATTCAAATACTTTGCATCATTCCATGACTGAGAGCAAGTGCATGACAAATAGAAGCATCACTATTCCTCCAACAACTTGCACTGCAGATCTTTCCAAAGAGAGTATCTGACAATAATCCATCCGAAGTATCCACTAATGACTTGCTAGTGCCCCAGCAGATGACCTAGGAAGGAATAAGAAGATAAAATTGTGAGTAATAGGCAAACATTGCCTTTAAATCTTGACTATATACACATTTTTCCTCAACAAGTGAACAATAAAACTTAACATCATGCATGGTCATACTGTAATTTTTACCACCTAGGTGATGCTATTCTTTTCTCACCCACATTTCATCTCAAGAGTGCAATACAATACGATGCATATATAAAGCACACAGCTACCTTAAAAGGTGTCCCAGTGCTTGCTTTGAGTGTGACCACCAGGTTCAAATGTCAAACTGAAGGAGCCTAAACTGAGTCGAGAGGAATGTTTTGATCTTCTTCCTGAAAACTGCTTTGGATGTGCAGCTTCTTAAGCCAAGGGTAGGGCATTCCAAAGTTTGGCAGTCAGATAGGCAAGGGAGTGGTCCCCTCTTCTAGATTTAGCAATCCAAGGGGTTCGAAACAGCTGAAGATTGTTAGAGCGAAGGTGTCTGACCTGAAGAGAGATTTTGAAATGGCGCCTAAGATAAGTAGGACCCCTGGAATTATAAATCTAGCAAGGGTAATGGCCTTGAACTGTATCCTTTCGGCAATTGGGAGCCAGTGAAGCTGGTGCAGGTGATCCAAAAAAGGACACTTGGGAGGAAGTTTCAAGATCAGATGGGCCGCCGCATTCTGAATGATCTGTAGACAGTGTAAAAGAAAGGAAGGAAGACCAAGATATAGGCTATTGGAGTAGTCAAGTTTTGACGTGATCATGGCATGTACTATGGTCTTCTATTGATCCACTGGAATAAAATGCATAATTTGTCTCAAGGATCTGAGAGTCAGGAAACAGGAGCTAGACAATAATTTTATTTGGGGTTCAAAGGTAAGTTATGCATCAAATTTGACCCCTAGGTTTCTGGACACCGGGACAGTCAGGGCACCTTGCCCATAGCAGGTGGCCACAAAATGCTACAATCAGGTATACATTTAGGGCCAAAGAAAAGGACTTCGGTCTCATCTGAGTTTAATTTCAGTAAGTTAGCATTCATCCACTGTAGAACAGGGTTGAGACATAATTTTAGGGAAGTTAATGTTGAAGGATCCATTTCTTGAAAGGACAGAAACAGCTGTGTATCATCCGCATATGAGACAACCCTAATCCCAAAGAACTCCACATTATCAGCCAGGGGTGACATATATATATTAAGAAGGGCAGGACTAAGTGCCGAACCCTAAGGAACGCTGCTGTTTAGCGATTTAGCTGCAGTGGTAAAAGGAGGGAGGAAGACTGATTGTGCGCGATTACAGATAAAGGACTTGAAGCAAGATAAGGCCCGCCCAGTAATGCCAAAGCACTCCAATCTTTCCAGCAGAACTGCATAGGAGACTGTATCAAAGGCTGCTGAAAGATCTAGCAGCACTAGCATAACTGGGGAATTATGGTCCAGATTCAATTTAATATGCTCAGAGACCTCGAAAAGAGCGGTCTCAGTACTGTAACCGCTTCAAAAACCAGATTGTGATTTGTGTAGTAAAAGGTTTTCCTCCAGGAAGGAAGTGGGCTGTCGACATTTTCTTCCACCAGCTTTTCCATAGTAGGTAGCATTGAAAAAGGCTGGAAATTGCTAACGATCTTAGGGTGGGCTGATGGTTTTTCAAGTAAAGGAAATCGCATGGCCTGCTTCCAACCAGAGGGTACCCGTGCCTGAGCCAGAGATTCATTTTAAACACACAACAATTCACATCGTCAAATGAAAGAATTATTAAGTGGTCTCCATTGACAAAGATGATATGTCCAAATCACTGACCACCAAATGACACACTCATTACAGTCACATACCATCAGGCAAATATGTTTTCAATGAGTTATCGTCTTAGTCAGCACCTTTTTGTTTATCACTGTTCTTGCTGATTCACACCCCCAACACTAAGCTCCCACTGGTAATCATCATCTACAATGAATGGCATGATTCTCCTCAGGACAATGTTGTGAAACGTACATCAGAGCACCATAATTATGGAGACCTTTCCAAAAGAGTAGAGGAGGGTCCTTTTGGTCTAGTCCAAGCAACTGAACCGAGCATTCAGGAATGCCAAGATGCGCCCATTAGGACACCTCATCACACAAGGACCTCATTGAAATAGACTTTCCCTGGCATTGTTTGATTCTTCAGAGGCCAATAGTCATGTACGATTAGGATACCTGTAGTCAGCTGAAAAACGTAAACACAAAAAAGAAGATGATTATTTACAAGGAGGTTGCACCGCCAATGCGTCCAAATTTTAGATGCATTGGCGGCGCTGTCAGTACTGCATATTTACAAGCTGACGTATCTTCGAGGATGCGTCACTTTTTGGAGTCCTGCATCAATATGATCTTGTGTCAGAATTGCCTGCATCACATAAATATTAAAATATGAAAGGTAGGCATTCCTCGTAAATTTCACTGTAAAACAGATGCATAGATATTTACAAGATTATACCAAAGTGAGTAGCGCAGTGGTCCGACAGCGTCAAAAATCCTATGCCAGTGAAACCCATGCATAGGAAATGACGCATTGGCATTGGTACATAAAGAGAAGTCAGACTGATCAATTTGGCAACCACAACTACACCACGGAGGTGCTCATTTTGCAGTAGAGAGTTGCAAGGAGATGACCACCACTCCCCCTCCACCCTCCTTCACCACCACAAAGACAACGCAGGAGAAGGGAGCACGTATGTCTCCAGAGGACTACCCTAATTGGACTCCGGGAGGATGAGGTAATCACCTATTACCGGCTGAAGAGGGAGTCCATTGTAGAGCTGCTATACCTGATTGTGCCAAGATTCCAGGTAATAGCTCCCAGGCCTACCAATATCCCTCCACAGGTGAAGCTCATTGCGTTCCTGCACATGCTGGCATCAGGTCCTTCCAGATAACAGCTGCCAGAGTGGCCAGAATCTCCAAGCCATCTTTCTCCTCATTACTTCCCTCTATCTTGGATGCCATCATCCATCTGAAACCCCACTACATCCTCTTCCCCAACATCCACAAACTGCAGCTGGAGACAAAACAAGGGTTTTATGCCATCACTGGTTTCCCACATGAGTTGGGTGCTATGGACTGAACACATGTGCAGCTGGTTCCCCCTGCAGCCACATCCCATCTCTACAGGAACCAGAAGCACACACATTCCATAAATGTCCAGGCCATCGTGGACCATCGGGTCTGTTCACTAACGTGCTGGCCAAATATCCCGGGAGTGTTCACGATGCATACATGTTCAGGCACTCCATCATAAATGACCCATTCCAGAATGGACAATAAGGGAATGGCCACCATAAGCAAAACTCAAATACCTTACACACCCACTAAGAGTCAGAAATGGATGACGTAATGCCAATCTCTGTGTCTGTTGACGCAGATAGGAACATAATCATGAGGAATGTGTCTCACACTTGCACCATGCATCATGGTTCATGTCTCATGCAAACCCCCAAGTTACACATGTCAAGATACTCAAAGCCACTATGGCTGCTGTTCAATGGTGGAAGGGTACAGAGGAATGCCTTGCTGGCCCAAATGCTGTGTAGCATCATTCTGTGCAAGGGAGAGGTCCCATGTGGATTGTGTCTACATGCCACTCCCACAGTTCATCAGGCATGTCATGTATCCCAGCATCAACATCTGTGGTTTACCATGGACACATGTATGTGTCAGCGTAAGGCATGTCTGCTATGTCACTATTTAACTAGGGAGAACCAACTACTCAAATAACTGATTCCCAATCGGCCACATAGCACATGTAGTGGGGGCACATAACATAGAGTTGTCAGAAGCATATCCATACAGACATCACAGAAAACTACAGGTTCAACATGACAGTCAGGATGTAGAAATGTAAAATGTATCACCCCCATGCTCAGCATTTGCTATTTCACAAAGTAATGGAGGAGACATGTGTTGACCTATGAACAACTGTATGACTAACACATATTGTGAAACCAAAGTTAGAAATATGTATGACAATGTAACTACACACAACACACTTGGCCTGGCATGTATCTGGAACAGTTAGCAAAAGTATTGACAGTTGTCCTGTCTTTTCACTTTCAGCTGACCAGGGTTATGGCCTTCAGCCGTAGGTAATGACGCCATATAGCCACCTCCAGACAGAGCCGGAGAAGGCCTACAACCAGGCACTCAGCAAGATACAGAATATGGTTGAGCGAAGCTTCATCCTGCTCAGGTGCAAGTTCTACTGTCTGGACATTTTAGGGGGTAGATTGCTCTACTCCCTCCCAATGGTCTGCAAAATAATGATGGTGTGTGGCATACTGCACAATATATGTGTGCGGACTAATGTCCCTGGGGACAGCAGGACCCGATGGAGGAGGAGGAGGATGCCAATGGTGGAGACATCCAAAAAGCTGATGCTGGAAATCGCAGATGCACACACACTGTGCAACATTTCTTCACTTGATCCACATGTTTGGAAATGGAACACTAACCAACATTTCCTAAATGTTCAACATGACAATAAATATTTGAAAACATTAGTTGTCTTTTCGTTTACATGCCGGAAGGAGCTCTGTACATCACAGAGGCAAAGGTCTCGTATTAATACCGGCAAGGATATGGCTGCCGGTTATTTTCTTTAACACAACCTGCATCTAGTGGGTGCAAGGCACCACGGATTTTATTTATTCATGCCTAAATAAACTTGCACTACTACTAAATCCTCGTTTAAGGGACTCCTCATTGGGAAACACATCCAGGATACATATACTGTGAATAGGAGGGATTATTTATGGACACAAGATATGCGCAGTTTTAACTGTGTGCCTAACACTGGACCCGATTGAATCCCATTCGGGACGGAAATACAACCGGATTTAAGGATCTTCACGCATTGAGCATAGCCCTGAAGAAGTCGCTGTGCACAACCATAAGCGCGCCGAAATACGTGTTGGCTGAGGCTGTTGTGAATAAACTGAAGCGCATGTTCCAGCAAAGACTCAAGCTTTTGTCACACTGTTATTAATATAATTGATATACTGTTAGCGTGTGCAGGGGACTGTTGTTCTGTCTTTTCGTTTATGTCACATTCCCACAAAACATTAACTTACACATATTTCATCAACTAGAAGTAGCTCTCGAAAATTTACAAAAAGGTCAGAAGGCTGGCATCCACATCAAAGCGTCAGAACTTATACATTGTACATTGTCATGTGTTGTATGTCACTTCCGCCTTGCCCATTTCCAGAGCAATCTGTCCGTAAAAAAAACACACTTGAGTAGGAAAGGTGAGACTCTAGTAGGAAAGGTGGGAGAGGATGTAGCCTAATGGCTAGGGCGGTCGATCTCTAATCTGGGGAACCCGGTTCGAGTCTCGGCAATGACACTCAACCTTCTGTATTCTGGGCAAAACACTTAATTTCCCCGTGCCTACAAAAAATGAATGTGTCCTTGTGTAACACAACTGGTGCTCATGTAAAGCGCTCTGATACCTGATACCTTCAGGTCAAGTTTGCGCTATATAAAACTACGGAAAAAAAGTGAAACTTTTCTAGGAAAGGTGACTTTTTAGTAGAAAAGGTGACGCTTTTGTTGGAAAAGTGATGCTTTACCACTAAACATGATGCTTCAGTAGAAAAGGTGAGACTCTAGTAGAAAAGGTGACACCTTTCTAGGAAATGTGATTTTAAATAGAAAATGGGATGCTTTTGTAGGAAAAGTGATGCTTTACTATTAAATTTGGAGCTTGAGTGAAAAGAGAGTTGGGCAGAAGCCATGCATCAATGACAAACCGTCAAACACAATGCAATGGGCATAGTCTTACTTGTGACTTTGCTATTTCTCTAGAGAAACGTCAGAAAAAACTACGCTTTATTAGGAAACATGATCTATACATCAGAAATTCGATTCATCTACACAGGAAATCATGCAGTGGTTCAGCCATGCTGCAAACCAGGAAGTGTGAAGTTCCTTTCACTGACTGTATTTTTGTCTGTGCTGGCTGGTGGAGGTGTTTGTTGTTTACTGGAGAGTTTGGTGCTATTTGTTGGTCTTGTTGGTGTCTGTGTTGTCCCTGTCGTGCCCCAAAACTCTCACATTGTCCTGTAATTGGACTTTGTGTTGTTCTGTGTAGTATATTGTGGGACTCAATAGAGGTTAATAGTTCTAGGGGTAGGGGGAAGGGATAGTTTTTGTGTTTGGGTTTAGGGTGGCCAGTGGGGGTGGGGAGATGTCGGGCAGGGCCACGAACCTGATGGGGGAGGAATTTAGAGTACTGCTTTGGCTGTTGGTTAAGTACTTGACCAACATGATCGGGCATTGAGGCAGGGTTAGCCAAGGCTACCAACTCCGTGAGAAGTGGCAGTGGTGGGAGAAGGTGTGGTATCAGATGAGCCAAGTTTTTGGTGTTCAACGGACTGTCCACCAATTCAAGCGCCGGTGGGCAAATATCATCAGCCAGGAGCAGGATCTACTGGATGACCTGGAGATAGAAGTTGGTGGAGCTATCAGTAAGTTCCTATATACCATGAGCTTGTAGCTGTGTGGCTGTATCAAAATACTCTTTACGGTTTTGTTTCTGGAAGGGCCCGATATGTATATAGGTTACTATGGCATGATAGGGGCTAACTCCTTTACCTACACTGAACATGCTACAGGGGCATGTTCACAAGGGCATTACAATAGCCAAAATAGACCATGAAGTGCAGGGGTAGCCCATAGGTGATCTGGGACCCATTCCGCAATGTGCAGGGAGTTCTGTCACCCGGCCTGCTAGGTAATTACTGACTCAGAACTGTGTGGGCCACCCGACATGTATGTTGCAGGGGAGCACACTCACATGTCATCAGGCCACCGGTTGGACATGGTGTTTGTTTCCTCGCAAATGTTCACATATATATCTAATTTACATAAAAACATCATAATTTCTTTATAGGCCTGTATTGGCCTTGATTGGTCATTGTTCATTTACAGTGCACTCATCACATGTAATGAGCTAAGTGATGGTGACAAGCAAGCATGGGTACTGTCTGATGTGTGTAGCATGGTAAAGTACATGTATGAACTTGAGAAGGCCCCACCTTTTTCATACTATCCAGAGTGTGGTAAATCAAATTGTACTGTTCATATAGGTATCAAAGCCTGTCCCCCTTGCACCATGTTGCAAGCTAGGCTGGTCTTGTAACTTGTCTGCACTCTGTGCACCACATATGTGAAGTGCCTGCTATCATCAGAATACACTGAAACATGGCATACATATGTCCATCATGAGGGCATTCCAACTGTGCCTCATGCTACAAGCCCAACGTACAGACAATACAAGGCATTTATGAAGGCAATGTAATGTGCTTCATATGTACACAGTGTGCATGTTCAGCATTCACAAAGCTATGTACCATGTGTTTTGTCTTGTTGGTGGACCATACCCATGCACCATTGGTAAGTGGTAACATTCTGAGATCCCAATGCTACTGATGATTGTCACCTCATTGTTTCTGTGATCTGTAAGTTTGTGTGTGTTTGCTGAAATGGGTTGCACTGAGATGTGCAACGGGCATCATCACTCTGCGGAAACAAGCTGCACCTCACATGTGGATTTAGTACAGAAGTAGTACAAAGGTGCATGTGCAAATGACAGGGCCAAATTGCCATGTGGAATTATTCTCAATGTATGCAGGCCTACATGATGGATGCCTCTTAATATGCTGTGCTACTGTTGTGGCAGCTATGGTGTGGATACAGATTGCACATATACCATCACCTGCCCCAAAACCTACTGATGGACATTAGTTCTAATGTCTATCACCCATAGTATGGACCGAAATTGGCAACATGTTACCCCAAATATGTGACACAAATGTTGAATGGTATAGGCTGTGAATTCCCCGACACACTATGTTTGCCCAAGTCCAAATTTTCAAAAACAACAATTGATGGACAGAATGCAGAACAATGTCATACATTCACCCCAGTACAGAGATCTGGGCCAAAATCCATCGTTTTTTTGCTCACCATGCCATTCCAGTGTGAACCCAGCCATATTCAAATCAGTCTTGACCCTGTGCCCAATGGGAACAGTCAGCCCGAACTGCCAGGCCAGGTCCTCCCTGGACTGGTAACAAGCATCCTAGGACCGGTTTCGGGGTTTCACCCGTCATCAGCCAGGATAGATTGACTCCAGTGGCATGGAGAGCACCGGACCCACGTCTGGGCATACCCGTCCCACTCGGGTGACAAATGCAAAAACAACAATTGATGGACAGAATGCAGAACAATGTCATACATTCACCCCAGTACAGAGATCTGGGCCTAAATCCATCGTTTTTTTGGTCACCATGCCATTCCAGTTTGAACCCAGCCATATGCAAATCAGTCTTGACCCTGTGCCCAATGGGAACAGTCCAGCCCGAACTGCCAAGCCAGGTCCTAGAGTACAGTGTCTAGCCAAAGTTTGGACTCCAATGGACTTGGGTGACCATGTGAGCAGGCTACCCATGCCAAAACATGATTCCATCCCAGTATAGATGCTGCATATGTATTTGTGAGTGTTGGAAATGGCCCTTTTTGCAGGGTTATCCCTAAACTTTTTGCTTTTTCCTCCTTTGTTTTTCCTGACCTGTGGTTGTTGGCTACAGGACTCTGGGCACTTTGCCACTGCTGATCAGTGCTAAAGTGCATATGCTCTCTGTGTAAATTGTTATTGCGATTGGCCTGGTCCTGTATATAATCCCCTGTAAAATATTGCCTAGTGACAGTTGGCACAGTGTATATGTGTGGTTATGATCTAATGTGTTTATGATAATACAAAGGCTATTTTTGATATAACCTTGTGTGGAGTTTCTTTTGTGGTGTGCCTAGTGTGTTGCTGCTGTGTGTGTGTGTTGCGCAAACGCTTTACACATTGCCTCTGGGATAAGCCTGATTGCTCGTGCCAAGCTACCAAGGGGGTGAGCAGGGGTTATCTTCAGTGTGTAACTCCCTTGCCATGACTAGAATGGTGGTTTCTGCCTGGCTTAGTCGCAAGCCCTAGCCAACCAGAAATCCCATTTCTAACAGTGAGGTTTCATATTTAACATGTATTATTCAAGATAGCATAATGAGTGAGCAAGTCACAAATCCCCATTTGTTGCAGTGAGTGCAGAAATCCATTGTCAATGCCAGTGACTTACTTGGGTTCACCCCTTAGCGCACATTGATCATGATATGTGGCAACTGTCATACTGCATCATGGGTACCAGCGCATTCCTCTGAGTACTGCATATCGATGACATGTTAGATGGGGTGCCAGAGGAGAGATTGGCAAAATGGTATGGTGATACAAAGGAAGTTGTGATGAAGTTCAATGTGAACATTGAATCGGAGGGATGAACTTCTATCTGCCTGTCTGCTGCACATTGCCACTGTATGCGTACACATGATATTTTATGTAGCTCTTTTGTGTGGCAGGCCCACACAGGCTGTGATGAATCCTACACCAGTGCAGACTGAATAGGTATGGGTGGATGTGGAACTTGTCACCAGTCCACACATGTCAATGCTGTTACATGCCTTACTCCTGCCTCAAATATCCAATGGCCTGTAAAAGACACATTTCCTTACCTTTGTAGTGTTTATTTGAGACATAAGGGCAATGTGTAAAGTACCACAGGCATGTATGCACTGTGTTGTTAGCATATAGGCCATTCCACATTCCACCAAATGCTGTTGTTATCCATAATTTATCCCCAGGATTTCTATTCATTGAAAAATTTCTGGCCAATTGCCTGAAAGATACAGCTCAATACACTCAGCGCTCTACAGCATGCATGTACACACTCATCACATGGAGTATGTATGAGTTGATGTGCTTCTAGGTAACAATCCATACAGGAAGGTTGGGACATACTATTGGGTGTGTCAAGGAGCACATGGTCTTGTCTGATTTTCATTAGGTGCTCTATGTTATAGTGTCCCAGGTAGGCCCATGTGTCATTCCTGGAAAAGTATCCAACAGGTCTGTTGAATGGGAGGTAACTAGAACACTCTTTCCTTCAACTATGTGACACTGAGTCAATCTATGCTGCTATGTGTGTGGCCTTGTGCATATGCCATAACAGTGAAGTATTGCTGAGGCGCAATATGTATACTTCCTACACATCACTCATTTCACATAGGTGATTGGCCATTGATTTTACCCTCTTACATATTGCATGACCTTCCCCAGGGAGCAACTAGATGGACCATGTGTACCATTCCATGTGTACCCAACATCATAGAACTAAATCTGTCTTCATATGCACATGTGCACATGATAATTAGGCCAGACACTGCCATTTCCTGTACCTGCAAGGCCAAAAACTGGGGTATTTACCATTGTTATCTTATTATGGTTCCTCATGATATGTTACCTAGATGTGTTATTGGCAGGCCATGGCACTTGTGCTGCTAATTAGGGGTGAGAGAAGAATTCCGCTCCGCCAGCAGAGTTTGCATTCCACAAAACTCCGCGAAGTGACGCGGAGAAGAGTTTTTTCTCTTGAGCGGCTCACCAACGGTAAGTTGGTGAGTGCTTATGAGAAAAAATCATGAGCTATTTCTCCTCCCAGTGAGATTTCTCAATGCGGGTGGTTACAGCAGGTCGTGACAGCTTGCGTTAGGTCGTGACCGCTCATGATGAGAAATCTGCCGCTCACATTGAGGATGCTGGCCCTCGAGTAGAAAATCTACTTGAGCGGCTGAACAAAGCAGCGCCCGCTTGCACTGCGCGTAGTGCTGTTCACACTGAATTTACAGTGCGGGACAAACTCCCAGCGCTAAAAATCAGTGCAAGCAGTGCTACTTGCCAAACTCAGCCGCTCGCGGAACCCCACAGAGCGCAGTGGAGCTTTTACATCAATTTGTGCAGTTTTGCGGAGCAGAATCCGCCCAAGCCTACTGCTAATAATAATTAATGCATGTAAAATTGTGACAAATAAGTTTGGTCAGATTCATGTGTCCTTCCTCTTCAACAGACAACATGACCCCAGAGCAGGAAAAGGCATATTGGATCTGCCTGGAGAGATACAGGTACATGCGCCTCGTTACCTATACCTTCAGGTGCATGGGACACATGTTTGACAGAGCAAGGGCAGAAGGGACCTGGAAGTCTCCACCTCAGGGACAGGAAGCTGCCAAGGGCAAGCATCAGCCGTCAAAAGGAGTATTCCCATGGTGGCGATCCAGGACCAGTTCCAGGACCCTCCACAGCCCGACAAGCAGTAACACCACAGCCGGTCACCACTACATCAAAGCAGCCAACAGAGAAAGAGAGGCAGTTGCTTGAGGTCCAGAAGGACAATAATTTGAAGTTGGCAGAATTTCAATTGCAGGTGGCAAACCTCATGCAAGTTATCAAGACTACAGCAGACTGTGGACTGTATGGAATATAAAATGTAGGCCCTCCCATTAACTTTCAGTTCTTCTTAATGGTTTTCATAGTATAGTTTTTTAGCATAGGTTAGGATAGTTGGTAGGTTAGCGTTGTTATAGTGTTTTTTTTATAGATGTTACTATTTATCTGTTTTTAGGTGGGGATATGGTTGGGTAGGTTAAGTGGGTGGGGGTTAATGTTTAGTATATGTTTAAAAATTGAAAGAAATGAAAAAACTTACAAATTTGAAAAAATACAAAACATTTTTTTTTTAGGTGTTAATGTTTAAGGTTTTAATTAGTTTGTGTATAGCAGTAGTTTATGTTAGTCTCATGTGAAAATGTGTTATAAGGGGTGTGGGGGGTTGAATGTTTAACCTGTCTGCTGTGGTATATGTGTAGAGTAGGATATGTTGAAGTTCGGTAGGTTAGGTACGTTTTAAGTTAGGATAGTGTAGGTAAGTGAGATTAGGTTAGTTCACGCATAATTTAGATAGGTATAATTAGTGTAGGTTGTAGTTTTTAGATGTTAAAATTAGAAGTGTGTTAAATAAATTATGTTTTACACTTTCACAACTGCTTACTTATTTCCTGCTTGCCAGTTGTGACATCTGCTTAGATTGGGTTAAGCACATGCTGTAGGAGTACCTGCTACTGTTCGAACATGTGTGCTACGAGGTGGAGCACCTAAAGACTCAATCATTTCAAGTTAGCAATGGAGTCACTTAAGGGATCTTCAAACATATTTGGTCACTGCTGTGCCGCTGACCGTGCTAATGACCTCTATTGACCGTAGACCGCAGACTGAGCCGCCACGCTGTGGAGTTGCCATGCCTCATGCCTTGCTTCCTGTAACGTGACACTGTGTGTTTACAACGCTGCCTCAACGCCTCCGGAGGAGCCTCCGAGTCGACGAGAGGCCACCCAACATGATACCCAACACATCCAACAGGCCGGTGGTCGGCGGACAACGTGGGAAGAAGCGGACGCGGAGGGTGCGCATGTCCGTGCCCAGGAGCCTAAGTGAGCGGAGCCGGCTGCAGGCAGTAATTGTGCCTGAATTAAAGATGCCGGCCGGCCTGAAGAGAAAAAGGGGGGGACAAAAAGCGAGCGTTAAGGGAAAGGGAGCTGCAGGGGGTTTAAAGACCCCGGCTCGCTGATATTACTCCCCCCTGCATGAGTTTAGCTTAAAGAGCCCCAGCAGTAGGCTAATCTGCAACGAGGGTAACTGTTGCATAAAGGAGGACAAATAATATTGGAGCTTACCTGGTGCTTGGACAGTGAAAGAAAACTTATTGAGGCTTGAAGGCATTTTAGCGTCCTGGTACTGGTCACGGTCAGTTAGCTACCACACAGCAGAGGTAAGTGTTCTCTGTACTTAATGTTATGATACTCATGGATTATAAAAGTCTTGGTCTTTATTAATCATTGCTGCAGAAATACTTACGCTGGTACTAGCCTGAAAGCCTAAAAAGGGTGGTGGAGGCCAATAGCGAAGCAACACCTTGTTTTGAGATCTATACCCCAAACCTTAATCCAACCCAATTTACAAACAACCACATAAATAACACGTGATACGGAAGGGGTACTGAAGGATGGCGACAAGGAAGTCAAAAGTATGTAAAGCGGGAAAAATACCCTTCCCCGATGGTCAATGAGTCCTCAAGTGAAAATGGGACTTTGGCAGAGAGTATGGGAAGCCCCAAGGAAAACGAAAAGAGGCCATCAAGGAGAAATATAAGGAAGAAAGTCGTAACTGGAAACACCCAACCAGGAGTGAAAGGGGGAGTGCTAGTATCGAAGCCAATATAGGACTTTGTGGGCAAGCAATTTAAGAGGATACATACCCCAGTGAGAACCCAGGACATTAATAAAGAACAGCAAAATGAATACGAGGTTACTGATCATTGTGCCCTAAATTCAGATGTATTATTTTTAAATGATCAAACTAACTTAAGCCAAATTGAACCCAATTTGGAACCTAGATTGTCTTCATCCCCACGGATTTTCTCTATGCCAGGTGACGAAGAACCGGAACACGAGGGGAATATCACAGACGGAATAAGGAGCAACCAGAGAGATGATTCTGACCCGGTTATAAAGTCTAGGCCTGATAAGAGTACGGGCCAGTCTGTAAATCAAGAAATTGAGTCCACAGAAGGATCGGCGCGTAACATTACATTGGGCATAGGTATCTCAGCAACACCCTCGGCCTCAATGCTGGACATATTGTTGATGCTGCAAAAAACTTTGCAAGGGTTGTTAGAAGTTACTATGTTAAATAATAATATTCTGAAAACCCAAGAAATCCAATTCCAGAAAATTGTGGGTGAATTACAAGGGATTAGGGGCCTAATGCCAACAATAGTAAGACCGGTTTCCAACACCCGGAATCAGGGTAGTGCTGGAGAAACCGAGCAAGATAATAAACTGCAGGATGTGTATATCCCTAGATGCCCGATGTTGATAAAGAGACGTGAGAACACACTTGGTATAGTCACTATAGCCCACGGAGAAAAATAGGAAGGTTGGTGCGGCAACAGGAGAAGTTAAATGCCTTAAAGAAAGGAAGGGGTAAAGGGGGTTTACAATGAGCAACCCCTCAAGAGAGGAGAGCACCAAGAATTTGTAGGGCAACGGGGGGAATGAAGAGTTTAACAAGAGTGCTGCATGTTGAAGTGGAAAAAAAAAGGGCCAACTAAAAACCACTTTGAAGAATAGTAGGGAGGATAAAATGGATAAAACCTGTGAAACAGACCAGGGAGAAAAGGATAACATCAGGATCATAGTTGAAGGAGGAAGAAAACCAAAAGCAATACCTAGTAAGAGGAATAAGCGGGGAACAGGGAATGCTGGTACCATTGAAGTGAAAACAGGTGGCAATACGTGGTTATACTTCGAACCATCCGAAATAGAGAAGGGGAGGAAAAAACAAGGAAGATCATACCCCTAAATTGGTCCCAACTTCTATTCTCTTTCTCAAAATGTCCACGTCTGAGAGAAGTTGGGACAAAGGATCTGAGGCAGGTGGGTTTCAGCAACAATAATAAAGGGAAGCAAATTACCAAGGTTTTAGTGTATTCAGGGCTGGTAAAGGCAGCCATTGTAAAAGCAGAAAAGGAGGTACTGAAAGAAGGGATAAGGTTAATCTCAGACGTGGAGGGATTATGACTCTCATATCAATCAAGATTATGAAAAAGGTGACGTCAATAAATGTAACATGTAAATGGTTGCTTACCTGCACGGTATCCATGTTGGTCACAGACAGGATTTGAGAAAATGTGGTACTTATGAATGTCTACATGCAATGGGGGACCCACGAGGAGTATGGGGTAGATATGGGGCATTTTAAGGAAGATATGGACGCACTGTGTGAAAAGCATGGGAATGATTTGATCATTGTAATGAAATATTGAGCTCATATAACATAATGTCAGCTGACTTCCCTAACTGTATTTCTTCTAGACAAGATTTAACATTAGGGAAGTATTTGCAGACAAAGGGGTTATTCAGACTGAATGGTAGGCTAGAAACGAACTGCCCAGCGAAACAAGCTTTTAGGATAGGCACACATCATTGGATCACTGATTATGTCTTCATTCACGCATGGAATTTTGCAACAGTAAAAGGATTTCGGGTAATTCAAAGCGAAGGTAGTGACCATAATCCCCTGCATCTTGAATTATTTAGGGGGTCTATGAGCCACCATGAAATAGTACTTCCCCAACAATTACAGAACCCTAAACGCTTGACAACGAGACTAACAGATGAATATGTTGCAAAACTGGCTAACTTTCAACAGAAATTAAACATGGAAATTGCTAGGGGTCAGAAAGTGGAATGGTTTGAAGAAACAATTGCACATGTTGTAGAATGCCTCAGAGTAGAACTGAAAAATAAGAAAGTATGCCTCGTTGACAAGTAATTAATGCAAGGAAGAAGATCAAGGTGGTTCTATTTGGAATGTATGAATAAGAAAAGGTTAACAAGGGGAGAAGAGAGAAGCCTAAGAACAAGATATGACCAGGGTAGACTGCTAAGTCTGAATAAGCTGAGAAAGAAACACAAAATGTTAGTTAGGAACCAGAAGAGGATTTTCAAAGAGAAATGCTGGGAAAACCTGTTGGAAACAATTGAAGCAAATAACGTACAAAAAGTTTGGAAGCTGATACAGGAAGCCTCAGGACAGTCCCCTGGGGCTGTGAGCTAAGTAGTGGAAGAAGCAGCATGGGAAGAGTACCTAGTTGAACTGTATGGGATAAGTGAAGCGTCCGAAGTAAGTGAAAAAATACATTGGGGAAGGGTTGTCAAAGATATAAAAACACTGTACACAGTAGAAAATATAAAGGATTCTATAAGAAAGCTAACGTTAACCCGTGCAGCAGGACCCGATAACCTTCCCACCATTATATTAAAGACTCAGTTAAACTGGTGGCTGAATTCTTATCCCATATGTTCTTAGCCATATTAGATTTGGGTCATATCCCAATAATTGGAGGGGGCAGTAATTAGACCAATACACAGGAAGGGTGATATGAAAGCCCCGAAGAATTATAGATTGATTAAATTGCTGGATGTTGGTGAGAAAGTCTTTGCTAAAATAATCCTGGGTAGATTGAAGGATTGGGTGGAGCAGTGGTCGATCGTGCCTGTGGAAGAGGGTGGCTTTAAGGAGAAACACTCTACGATTGACCACTGTTTTGCCCTATGGGCGGTTGCATGGAAGTCTATGGAGCAAAGAGGGAAGTTGTATTGTTGCCTTGTAGACTTCCGTGCGGCATTCGATCTGGTTGATCGGAAATGTCTTTGGGAGACCCTGAAAAAATATGATATTCCAGAAGGACTGCTGGTTGTAATTCAGGAGTTACACAGACAGAATTGGGCCCAAATAATTAAGGATACGGTGGGGTCTTTGACACCGAACATAGCGATTAATA
This sequence comes from Calotriton arnoldi, assembly GCA_963921515.1. Taxonomy (NCBI): domain Eukaryota; kingdom Metazoa; phylum Chordata; class Amphibia; order Caudata; family Salamandridae; genus Calotriton; species Calotriton arnoldi. The sequence continues at coordinate 353,252 of CAWUFW010015322.1, forward strand.
ATGGCCTAAGACAGGGCTGCGTACTGGCCCCCCTACTCTTTGCCATATTTCTAGCAGATCTGCCAACTATCCTGGAGGTAGATAGAAGTGCAAGTCCGAAAATGAACGGGAAACAATTATCCTGTTTACTCTATGCTGATGATTTAGTAATCCTTGACCAGACAGAGGTTGGCCTACAAGGGAAGTTAAATGCATTCAGCGAATATTGTGTGGCAAAGCATTTAACTGTAAACATGGATTAAATCAAAATTCTGTGCTTTGGGAAAAGAGACCAGAGGTTTAATTGGTATTTTGGCCCAACCAAACTGGAAATAGTGAACGAATATAAATATCTCGGTGTCTGGTTCGATAAGTCTCTAAAGTGGCACACACATCTGGAGGCCCAGAAAGCTAAGGCCCACATATCAGTGTATGGACTGAAACAAATTAATTGAATCAATGGGGAAATGTGCTATAGACCACTGATAAAGGCCTACAGCGCTATGATTTCCCCCCTCAACTACAATATGGAGCAGAAGTTTTCTGCCTAAGTGGCAAAAGCAGATGGGACATAGAGGAAGGGAGATGCATAAAATCCCTAATTTCATTACCGGGCTCATCCATGATCCAGGCAATTAGATTAGAGCTGAGTTTGCCATCATGGAATGTACAGGCTCAGTGTGCCCTATTAAGATTTTGGAAAAGATTGGGTCCGGGAGAGACCCAGAAAGTGTCGCAATGGTGTAAAAACGAGATTCAGCATAGCGACCTAAAATGGGCCAAAGAGGCCAGAAAGAAATCGTATTCTGTTTGTGACAACCTAAAGGTGAGAGTTGGCCAGCAGACCCTACAAATAGAAGCAACAAAGAGCGAACTCAGAACTCTAGGGAAGGAATTGTCTAGGATGGGAGGCGTGGAGTATCTGAGAAAGAAAGAATCAGTAAAGTTTATGATAAATAGTTGAGTGAAAGAAATCTGGTACCCCTATTTGGATACATTACCTAATCAATGGCTTAGATCAAAAGTATTAAGATTGAGAATTGGTATTAACCCTGGTATGACAAATGGGAGAATAAAAATAGAAATGATGCAACCTGATGGCAAATGTACATGTAAGTTGGGCACAAAATGCGATATTTCACACATACTAGTGGATTGCTTAAAAGTGTTAGCTCTGTGGAAACAGTTTTTAAGCCCCATATTTTTAAAATATGGTACTGAATTGCGTGCACAAGCCATTGAACTTCTTACAGATATGCCAAACCTTGAAATTGTTATAGCTATTGGGAGATATATGAATGCTGTAAAAAAGGGTTTTTATGGAAAATAGAATGGAAGGCTGAAAGCTATGATGGAAATGGATTTTATATAATTTTATCTGATATACATTTTTAGAAAGATATTTTATAATAGGAAGATGTATTACCTTTAAAGTATCTATGTTTATATACAGGAATGCCTATGATTTATATATTGAGTATTGTGCAATTCTGTAATGAAGTGCATGGAAATCAGCTTATTGTAATGACAACTGTCGATGAATTTGTGATGATTTTAGAATATTTATATAAAGTGTTATGTTTTTAAGTTGTTTAAAGACCTGCGGTCTAAATAAACGTTACTTTTTACTGACTGACTGATTGGTCACTGCAAGTGTCACTCTTGCTGTGAATGGATGCATATACCAAAACAGGTATGAACCTAACATAGCACTGTGTGTGTACATGTTACTACATGTTTCGTATGGATGATATAGTCAAACCATTATAACTAATCTAGGATGTGTTTGGTGTCACACTGATAGCAGTCACTTGCACACTCTCCCTAGCACCATTTTGTAGTTGCATAACTGTTGTTTGCTGGCTAGTATGCATTGAAGTATCACCTACTTGGACAGAAACAACATTCAGTCTTACCATTGACTGACTGACAATTCTAGCAGTTCATGCATGTGACCTTGGGTAACAACTTGCTAGTTTAGTAGCAGATAGGGAACACATAAGTAATTTAGCATGCACTATGCATATTTACCCCTTAGTCGCAGAAACACATTTTCCTTTAGATGTTAGGTAGTGTCTTAAGAGTCAGCACATCCCCATGGTCCGCTTACTTCAATCATGACCAAGTTTTAAGTTTCAAGTGTATTAGAATTGCTTGGTTAATTAAAAACTTTGCAACATTAAAACAATAATAAAAAAAAGCTTAAAACTATTCAAGTAGCAATATCACTGTGCCTTAATTAATAACTTCTGAATCAGCAACTTTACCATTTAAGTAAAATATTTTGTGGCCTGGAATATATAAATAAAGAGCATTTGTTTGATGGTGGACCAGTACCAGTTAAACTTTAGACATATTGAAGCAAAGAGGAAGGAGTTTGAAATCCTGTGATGCAATCTATGTGATCAACAGTGCAAAATACTTTTTGTTATTCTTTCTACAAGACATGTATTTAGAGTGCATTTGTTTCTTAAAGTGCAGAATGGCAGATGTTGGAGTATAGAAGAGGAGTTTAAAATCTTAAAATGCAATCTAGGCGGTCTGCAGTGCAATGTACATTTTCATAAATCGTTTAAAAGAGAATGCAGAGAAATTTAAGGTAGGGTATGTGTAAAAATAGCAAGTTGTTTAACCAGAGGGGCTTTACCCCACCAACAGTTGGTTATTTCTAGTATTACATCAAAGATTAGACATTTCCACAGTGGAGCATTCAGAGTGAGCAGGATAAGATAGAGATGAGAGATTACATTCCGCTGTTTAAAATGATCTATGTACAAATGATCAATTGTTGTCATGCATTCTGAGATTGGGTGATGTTTAACGTGTCCTGTGTGTGCAAAGGTAATTCCAGCTGAGTGCATGCGCTTCAATCATGGGAAAAATTATTTTCTACCTTGCATAGGAATTTCACAAGGCGACAGTTCCATTGTGTGTCCATCGGCATGAAGCAGGCCAGAACCGCTTGTCTGCATGTTTGGTTGAAGAGCAGGCGTAACATCGCTCTTTGATCAGCCATTAACTTCTTGCATGTGAACACCAAGTGTACCATATCTTCTTTCGACAATCAGTCGTAGTGGTGCTACGTTTCCAGGGCAGGAGGTTTTGGGAGCGAAAATAGTATGCCCAATCGATGTCTCAGAAATTTTTCTTTTATTGAGTTGGAGTATCTCATGTGAAAGTAGGGTTGAAGTTTGGCTTTATCATAACTTTGAAACACATACCAGCTGTGGGCTCTGTCTACCACAGCTGCCTTGTCCTCAATTGACAAGAGTATTTTGATAGTTTTGTTAACCAGCTTTTTAAAGCTGGTATGAGTTACAGATGATTCCCGGTGATCCTATAGGCTGAACTGAATGATTGATTTGTTAATGTAAAACTTAGCTAGAGATTTGTTCCTGTTCGTCAGTTCCAGCCATAGATGTGTGTTTAAGGTAATTCATTGGTTCTGCTTTTTTGATTTTGTGCCAGCAATTGATGTATGCTCCACTCCTGACAAGGGATTGCCCCTGAAGTCCAAACTTCAATTGTACCTGAGCCGGAGAGGTGTATTTGGGGAGGCGAAGATCATTCTATAGAATCCGACCATGATCTCATCTAAAGTTGATATGTACCTACTGCGTAATGGCTCAATCCTGTAGGTGGGGCCTGCCACTTCCTTCTTAAGGTTTCTAAGGGCCAGTGCTAGGGCATTCCCATTCTGTTTCAATGCCTCTTTCTGTGGTTTAAATGAGCCTTTGTTATCTATGATTATACCTAAGTATTTATATTCCGACACTCCAAGCATTGGTAGGTGATGTGCCAGCTTAATGCTTTTCTTTTCATGCTGTTTACTGCCATTGTTTTTGTTTTTTCAAAGTTGATCTTTAGGCTGTATTCTATTGAATATTCTTGGGTGACGTCAAGAAAGTGCTGCAAGTCAATCGGAGTACGGCTTATTAGCAGCAGATTGTCTGCATAAAGAGGTTGGAGCGGACTAACCCACCCAGCTTCCGGGCGTGGGAGTTGCAGCAATCCATTTTTGTTATTAAGTCAGCTAAGAACAGGTTGAACAGGGTGGGTGTGAGGACCCTTGCTTCAGGCCCTTGGTTGTTGGGATGCGTCTTGAAAGATGCATCCCCAGCTTACCTTGCATCCGTGTGTCTGTATGTAACAGAATCAGTAGCTTCAGGGGAGTAGATGGAGCCTTCCAATTAGTCAATTTCAACCATAATTTGCCATGTTCAACACAAAGGGATATTTGCATTTTTGGACTCATCTATTAGTAGGGAAAGGGCCATGATATTAGTTATAATTCCCATGTGTTTGCAGAACCCAGTTTGATTTAGATGGATGATTTCATTAGCCGAGGCCCTGGATGTTAATTCCTCTAGAATGGTGCCGGTAAAGTATTTAGCCTTGTTGTCAATTAGCGCCACAAGCTGATAGTTTTTTGCACTGCTATTATCTCCGTGTTTGTGGATCAGTGAGATTGTGGACCCTCTCCATGAGGCTAAGATTTCAGCATTCACTGTTATCTGGTGGAACATTTGCTCCAGTTTTTCTGAACAGTTGGTGGCACCCTGTTTGAATAATGCAGGTGGAATCCCATTTGGGCCCGGGGCCCCCTCCCATCTCCTTTTGGTATCTGTATCTTTATTCGCTGACTAGTTGGTATAATAGTGTACATGATAGGTTCAAGAGCTGAATGTTCGGCATGGGCCACACTTTCAGTTTCTATTTTAGTTGTGTTATTTGAGGAGTCAAGTGGGGATTCTTTTGGCACGCTTGGTTGGTATTGCTCCTCCTCAAGATGGTTGAAGTGCCCGTACAGGCTTCTTCAGTCAAATGAGAGCTAATCCCTTGATGTGTAGGACGCTGTTGCGTGTTTACTTCTCACCAGAACTGTGCATGAGCGTTGATTTTTATGTTGAAAGGGAGCCTTGCCCAGAGCGAGTCTTCTCCTTCACTTTTTCTAGTCCATATTAGTTTTTTCAGTGTTTCTTTGTTCGATTGCAGCTCTCACTGCAGGCTATCATCGCTCGGATTCCAGTGGAGTTTTCTAAGTGTTGAATTTGTGCTTCCCTTGAGTGACTTTACTTGCCATAATTGCACAAGAGTAAAAATGAGATGACCCTGGCGGGACCATTGCTGTGGTGTGTTTCTTCTCATCATTGAGGTGGCAAATGTGTCTCCAGGTTCTTTTGTGAAGGCCTCCCATGCGGTTGCATGGTTTGTGAATCTGTCTTATTGTCTTTATAGTATGTCCTTGGTGGCACTCAGCAGTCGGTTTATGGAAGTGATGTTGCATTTTATTCTTTTGCTGTTCATAGTGTGTTCAGTCACATGGCAGACGTCTTCGGGGCTCACTTTAAGCATGACCACCTGTGGGAAATGATCACTAGAGTCTTCCTCAGCCAGCTGGTATGAGGAGACTTTATGGTACTGTGTCAGAGTGACAAAAGTGTAATCTAATGTAGAGGAGGCCGTCTGGAGTGGAAGTTTGCTGCAGGTGGATTGTCCTAAGGAAAGCAACCATTTAGAGTCTGAAAGTTGAGATACTCTTGCTCTCTCAGAAGTTGCTTGCGTAGTTTACTTTGCCTTCCTATTGTGTTCTCTCCCTGCAGTGGAATATCCCATTGCAATGATTGGGTGACTTTGAGTTCTTCGTCTGCCAGATTGCCAAGTAGCTGTAGATTGAAGTCCCCTGATAGAATAAAATTAGGAGTTTGTTCTTCTCTGAGGAGCCTTGATCAGTGGCTCGGAGCCTTTTGTCCTGCCAATGGGGTGCAGGTATATGTTAATGATCACAGTCCGTAGTTATTTTCCCTCATGGTGAACCGTTGCTCTGATTGCTTTTGTTTCTATTTTTGCCATTGACCTGACCTGTAGCTCACTGATGGCACTGATACTTGTTGTTGCGGTGTAAATTGGCAAGCCTCCTTTGCAGGCTGAGGTGTGGAATTCCATGAAGCCCTGCATATGGAATGGATGTTCAAGCCAAGTTTCTTGTAGTAGGATGATATCGAATGCTAGCAAAAAAGCAGTAGATGGCCATCTGTTGTTTTGTTTCCCAGGCCATTGATGTTCCAGAAGCATAGGCGTAGAGACCTTTTTTGAGTCAGTGGATTTTGAGTGGTTTATGAGCTTTGTCATGAGTTGTTATCTGCACCATTTATTGTGCGAGATAGTCCACTCCAGTTTTAGTCTGGTGCATCGTTTGATCATGTATTCAAGCTGTGTTGGAAGTTTTGCTTGGTCCTTCCTGCGGGGGAGGTGCTCCTCGCCCCCTTTAGTATTGTGAAGGTAGCTTTTGGTTTTTGTAGAACCATTTTAGGCTGACTTGTGACTAACAGGGGTGGAGGATAGCCGGGGGTATAAAAATGTGTCAATATTATTCCCCAGTTCTTAAAGAGTGCCTGTTCATTCAGGATCTTCTTGGCTATCTCTATCATTGTCCATGTGGCCTTGGTGGCCTCATTACCCGATGAGCTTCCAGTTTGAATAAATGCAATGGCCACCAGGTCTGACGACTTTAGATGCTCCTTGCCTCTGATTGCTGCTTATAGACATAGTATGTTCCCCCTATTGAGCATGTTTTGTCACCCTTGTGATTTGTCTTCCGGTAAAAAGCCTGTGACGTTACTGTCTAGCTCTTTCTTGAAGGCAGGCTTATAGTTGTCTGGTGTTGTGCTGTATTGTGGAGTTTGCAGAGTTAAGTGGTCACTAATGTTTGTAAATTGTAAATAAAATAAATAGTGACTTTAGTCACTTCAGTGACACCGACTTGATGGTAGCTTATGCTGTGTTGTGGCTGTAGTGTAGCTGGTTTAAGCAGTGAAGTTCCCTCTTTTCGAGCAAAGCAGCTGCTACTGAGTGATCCAGCCTCTGTTGGTGTCTGTTGGTGTCTAATGTCTGGTGCACTGGGTATCATAGGCACATTTCCTGTGTTCTGTTGCCTGTTATGCCACCAGTTTCCCAGATGGACCGTGTTCTAGCTGTCCTCCCTCAGTGCACCACCACTCCTCTCGTGTGTAAACTGGCCATTAGGGGGGCACAAGCACACACGTCTTGCCAGTCAGAAAAGAGGGGGGGCAAAAGTTGAGTTGGTAGGGGGCAAGAGTTGTGTAGGCTGAGCTAGGAGGGTGCAGGGGCTGCAGGCCACACCAAGACTTAGCTAGGACCTCTCCGCAGTCGCCGTGCACACCACCCTTAAAAAGGGCCCTCTACAGGGCATGTCTGCCACACAATTGACCTCTTAGACTTCCTGGTGGCCGGTAGTTTTCCAGTGCCTTGACACTCCTCAAATTCCTTGCTGGTTGGACATCCTTCTGACTTGGGCGTGGATACAGGTGAGCGGTAAAGCAGCTAGTGTTGGTAGAGCTGGTAGAGCAGTTAGGGTGGCAGTGAGATAGCAGGTAGCAGCACAGGGGTAAAGAGGGGTTGCTGCTCTTGCCTGAAGTCTTCAGTGGGCTAATGTAGCCTTAAGTAGCCTCTTCCACCTCACCTTGTGGGCTACTGGTAACTGCTGGAGATAGGTGACCAATACCACCACGAATACCACCACCACCAATACCACCACCACCACCAATACCGCCACCAATACCAATACCACCACCATTACCACCACCACCAATACCACCACCAATACCACCACCACCAATACCACCACCAAGACCAATACCACCAACACCACCAATACCACCACCACCAATACCACCACCGCCACCAATACAACCACCATCACCACCACCAATACCAGCACCAATACCACCACCACCAATGCCAATACCACCACCACCAATGCAATACTACCACCACCAATACCACCACCACCTATACCACCACCACCACCAATACAACCACCAATACCACCCCCACCAATACCACCATCAATACCACCACCACCAATACCACCACCAATACCCCCAATACCAGTACCACCAATACCCCCAATACCAGTACCACCACCACCTCCACCACCACCACCTCCACCACCACCACCAATCCCACCACCACCAATCCCACCACCACCACCAATACCAATAACACCACCATCAATACCACCATCAATACCACCACCAATACCACCACCAATACCACCACCATCAATACCACCATCAATACCACCACCAATACCACCACCCCCAATACCACCACCACCAATACTACCACCACCACCAATACTACCACCACCACCAATACCACCACCACCAATACCACCACCAATACCTCCACCACTAATAAAACCACCACCAATACCACCACCACCAATACCACCACCACCACCAATACCACCACCACCTTCAATACTACAACCACCAAAACCACCACCACTCCAATATCACCAATACCACTGCCAATACCACCACCACCAACACCACCACCACCAATACCACCACCACCAATACCAATACCACCACCACCTCCAATACCAACACCACCAAAACCACCACCAATACCACCACCACCAATACCACCACCACCACCAATACCAATACCACCACCACCAATACCACCAGTACCATCAATACCACCACTAATACCACAGCTAATACCACCACCAATACCACCACCACCACCAATATTACCACCACCAATACCACCACCACCAATACCACCACCAATACCACCACCAATACCACCACCACCAATACCACCAACAACAATACCACCACCAATACCACCACAAATACCACTACCAATACCAATACCATCACCAATACCACCACCAATACCACCACCATCAATATCACCACCACCACCAATACCACCACCACCAATACCACCACCATCAATGCCACCACCAAAACCACCAATTTCACCACCACCACCAATACCAATACTACCACCACCAATACCACCACCACCAATACCACCACCAATACCACCACCAATCCAAAACCACCACCACCAATACCAATCCCACCGCCAATACCACCACCGCCAATACCACCACCACCAATACCACCACCACCAATACCACCACCACCACCAATACCACCACCACCACCACCAATACCACCACCAATACCAATCCCACTGCCAATACCACCACCACCAATACCACCACCAATACCAATACCACCAACACCACCAATACCACCACCAATACCTCCACCACCACCAATACCACCACTAATACCAACACTAATATCACCACCACCAATACCACCACCATCAATATCACCACCACCACCAATGCCACCACCACCAATACCACCACCATCAATGCCACCACCAAAACCACCAATTTCACCACCAATACCAATACTACCACCACCAATACCACCACCACCAATACCACCACCAATACCACCACCAATCCAATACCACCACCACCAATACCAATCCCACCGCCAATACCACCACCACCAATACCACCACCACCAATACCACCAATACCACCACCACCACCACCAATACCACCACCACCAATACCAATACCACCAACACCACCAATTCCACCACCACCACCAATATCTCCACCACCACCAATACCACCACTAATATCACCACCACCAATACCACCACCAATACCAGCACCACCACCACCAATGCCAAAACCACCACCCCAAATACCACCACCAATGCCAATACCACCACCACCAATACCAACACCACCACCCCCAATACAACCACCAATACTACCACTACCAATAACACCAATGCCACCACAAATACCACCACCAATACCACCACCACCACCACCAATACCACCACCACCAAAACCACCACCACCACCAATACTCCCAATACGATTACCACTAATACCCCCAAAATCAGTACCACCACCACCAATACCAATACCACCACCCACACCAGCACTACCACCAATACCAGCACCAGCACCACCAATACCAATACCACCAATACCACCACCACCAATACTACCACCACCACGACCAATACCACCACGACCAATACCAATACCACCACCTCAGCGCCTCTCGCTCACTAATAATAGCTGGGGCACTGTACAAGGCCGGAGCTGCAGCCAAGACCATCCCTCCATGCCTGCAGTAAAGCACAGCCCTGCACCAGGAGGTAAAGCCGGGGCCCTACTACAGTGTTTTTTATTAGGCCAAAGATAGCAATGACATTACGCAATGCCACACTGCACACTCAAATCATGGAGAGGGCAGGAAATAGCACCCCCTCCAGCTCTTCCTTCTGAGCCAAGACAGTGTAATCACAGAGCGAATGGTGTTGGAGTGCTTTGTTAGTGTTTATTTCTTACACAATAAATAGTGATTTTGTACTAGACTTTTATAAATGTACCACACCTCAGTAAGTTTTTATCCAAAGATATATATTTATTAAATTATTTGTTCTGTTTCTCAATTTTTCTCGCCAATTGTGTAAACAATTTTATACAAAAAAGATAATACTAAAGGGGGCTGTTTGACGAAGAAAACACAATAACAAATACACAGACAATTCAATGGGTGACTGTGGTGACATATAGTGCAAATGGGTGACCTTTCAAATTCAAACAATAAACAAGACAAAAACATAAATTCTCCGTCCTTTTCAGGTCTTTCACTTTAGCTAGTCCTATTTTTTTAAATTACTTGCTATAGTGAGCCAAGACATGAGATGGTTGTACGTCGAAATTTCAACCCTGTATATATATGTGTTTGCAGATACATCAAGTAGGGTCTTCTTTAGGACAAAAGAAGGAAGTGCAACAGCCTATTCACAGGAAAATGAAATTCCTATTAGTATGGTGTGGAATAAAAAATGTACAATGTGTGAGCAGCTATACTCTTGGGGTACTCACCCTTGGTAGTTGGGAATTCACAAGATTAAATCTATTAACTCCTCTGAGCCCGGAAGGAGTCCTTATTCAAGGATCATCTGAAAAATGGTGAGAGTGCCAGTTACTATCTGCATCCCTACATGTGTATAGCTACTACTCTATGCAGTTGCTGCATCCATTACATGTACTCACCAATCAACCATCTGTTCAAACTTTAGCTGTGTACCTGTAATGAGAGGAAAAGACTAAGGGGTCGATTCCGATTCGGGACGGAAAAAGCACCGACCGACTCGGAGCCGGAATTAATTCCGACTGACACGTACCTGTGGCGCCCGACACGCCAAGTACGATGCAAAGCGTGCAAAATCCGACCGACACGTACTGAACGCAAGCCGAACGACCGAGCCGCACGGAAAACAGCAATCCGGCCGGAAAAACACGCAAATCGAACCGACCGACACGCACCCGGAACAAATCCAACCGAAACGTACACGCGAACTCCAAACCGCAAAGTACGATGCAAGGCGCGAAAACCACGACCGAGTCGTACGGAGGACAAGCCGTACGACCGACACGCATACAAAACTGCGAGCCGAAGTAACACAAAACACCGCGACCGACGCGTACGCAGCATAGAAAACTGCACAAACACAGCGTGAACGAAACGGAGAAGACCGTACGAGACAACTGCAGGGTCCGACTCGGTCACAAGAATGTTTCCAACATGCACAGAAAGTACTAAGGAAAAATACACAAAAAAGGCCAAACAAGCAATTACAAAGCCAATAAATACTGGGGGGTGGGGACAGAGAACAAAGACACACCCACAACTCCACCCATATAAAGGACACAAATCCCAACCATGATCCTTTGCAAATGCTATTCTACTGCCAGCACTCAACAGACAGCAACCACACACCCACAGCTCATCCCTCACACAAGCCACACACCATCAGCACACCAACAAATAGCTACCTCACATACACCCAGCAAAACACACACTCACACACCTTCACCTGCACACCAACACACACATTACTCACCATCACCACCCATCACCATGAAGAATCACAAGTTCCTAGATTGTGAATTGGAAGTCCTGGTAGACGAGATCCTCAGGGTAGAGCCACAGCTGTTTGGCGCACTGGTCCAACAGACACCCATCTCCCAGAAAACAAAGATGTGGGAGAGGATCATCAACAGGGTGAACGCACAATCACCATGTCTGCGCACAAAGACTGACATCCAGAACAGGTGGTATGACGTGCGCAGGAGGGTACGGGAGCTGCAGAAGAAGGACTACCTCCTGAGCCAATACACCGGCAGTGGCCCTCCTGCCAAGCCAGTATACCTCAGGCCCTGGGAGGAGAAGGTGCGGGCCATCCTTCCGCCAGTGAGCGTCTATGGACTAGAAAACATCCCAGAGCCTGGTGAGTACACAACAAATGTACACAATATTCTGCCACAATACACACACACATCACTGTCAAGGGAGAGTCAAACCATGAACTCTTAGCAATTACACAGCAACCAGAACAGAATCATCCCAAAATGTGTATGTCAGTCAGATAAACACAACACATGCCATCTCAAAGTTACATTTAACCGTGTCATCACATGTACAAACACAACTACAACTACAGCTAGGCAGTGGCACAAATATAACTAACAAACACATCCAGACATGTAGCCACCACTACAACACCAACACACAGTGAAGACCACTGAAAGAAAGGAATTCTGTGTATGCTGGGCAAGTCAGTGTAGCAAATAGCATCATGGGAGTCGTAGTCACAGATATTGCTCACCCCCACAACTGTCCCATCAACACCACCATGAACCATGCGCACATCACAGGGAGTGGAAAAGGACTCACAAGATGGCTGACACTGGCTACTGCTGTGGGGAGCACAAGGCCCTGCTGGCAACTGTGCAACAACCAACAGCAGGATACCACTGACTGACATCCTGAGAGACAACTTCCACTCCCTGCAATGGAAGCACGTTCCATGGTGGGATATCTGGCTGGGTGGGAAGGAGGACTCGCAGCACTGACCATAGTCACAAGCACCTCCCCTCACACACCCCCTCAACACAAACTCCACAGAACCCACCTGGGAGAATGCAATGCCTCACATCCTAACTCAAGATCCCACAAAGAACCACCACCCTGGGTTATGTTGTGTGAAGCACAGGGACACTCTTGGGACTTTTAGCCAAACAACTGCCAGGACAACACTCCCAGCCATCCTGTCAGCACAGGCAGCCCACCCCACAGGGAAGCAGAGTCAAAAGGAAGGAAGTATGGGCATGCTGGGAAGTGGGGTGGAGGCAATAGCATGATGGGAGTAGTAGGCACAGATATTGCTCAGCCTCACAACTGGCCCATCAACACCACTGACAACCATGCTCACATCACAGGGAGTAGAAAAGGACTCACAAGATGGCTGACACTGGCTACTGCTGTGGGGAGCACAAGGCCCTGCTGGCAACTGTGCAACAACCAACAGCAGGACACCACTGACTAACATCCTGAAAGACAACTTTCACTCCCTGCAATGTAAGCACAGTCCATGGTGGGATAACTGACTGGCTGGGTGGGAAGGAGGGCCGGCTGTCAACCAAATACAACCAATGCAGACCATGTTCACACCCCAACAAATACATAGAAATGCCCAAATAATGCAGGACAATGTGCTACACCAATATCAACCCCTGACTGTGACAACTTAGGACAATGCAATGTACAGGCCCGCACCCAGAGGCACAGTCACAACTGTCAGGTGTGTCAACCATTGATGCCTGCAGAAACATAACATACATTGTGTGTGTCTCCCAAAAACAGGTGATGATGGGGACACAGCAGCAGACGCTGAGGAGTCCCAGTCCCAGGCTCATGAGGATACGGAGCTCACTGGTGTCGTACAGCCTCTGCCCACCTCGGATGAAGAAGACCAACCTGGCA